>CM039511.1:8959995-9326777 GCA_022432975.1 Begonia masoniana | reverse complement strand
GTAGGGCCAAACCTTTGTAAGATATGGGGACACGGGCGGTGATGTTTCTCTCACTTTAGGTCTCCGCCATGCCGGGAACATGCCGGATAAGAGCGCCCTTTAGTATTACAGATTTTGGGGATGTTAGAATTTCAAACTGTCACCACTTTTTCGGTCTAAACAGTCAAAATTTAGTAGATGATGGTCAATGTGGCGTACTTATATCTAGTCTATATAGTAGGATGGGGGTCTATTATATTGTATAGTACACTCTTTTTTTGGATATTTTAATTATGTAATTCAAGTTTTTTACTTTATTCTGTAAATAAAATAATAGTTACCAATATGACTTTTGAGTCATTTTGAGACGAGAGGGGCACGATAAAGTCTGGTCCAACCAAGTTGAGTCTCGGTTATCTTGTGTTAAACTCTGGGTTGTACTGTATACTCTAATGATTTTGATATTAATCTATCGAATGAGGTGAGATTGTACCCAAAACCTTCTAGAAGCAACCACCAAGGTATACAGGACAAAAGAAACGAAAAATTTTATTTTAGCATATTTATCTTTCATGCCCATTGATTTGTTTTTTAAGTAATCAAACAATTTAAACTTAATTTCTTTTGGCAACAATTTATTTGTCATCCAAATTTAAAAAAAAAAAATCAATTCAATTTAAAAGTATTTAGAAATTGCTTTTATTAAAAAAAAAAAAAAATGTTCAGTTACATTAACCCCTATGGAAAATACACCTCTGGCCTACTTGCCAATAAGTGCAGGGAGGGGAAGCAATGCCTTACTTGCCATGTCTGCTAATGAAAAAGTGGTACTTCCGTCTCGTCAGTTAATTCTCGTAGCTATTTTTTAAATATTGTTTCGCCGATTGTGAAGGTGGGAGTCAAATGTTTTTTCGTAATTTGCCATTTTGTATTCAGCAATGCAAATTTGTGGTGCAGCTTTTGCGTATGCGTCTAGTTACGAAAACTTCGTGTTGAATTTTAAAAGAATGATAAATCAACTGTTTGAATTATGTTCTTCTTGTGTGACAATTTAGACATGAATCTACTTTTACGTTTAGTGACTCTGTTTCCATGTTTCTAATGACTTGAGTTTATCCTCTCTCCCCGCAGACTTGTATACAATTTCATCTATCCGTTTCTAACACCAATCATTAACATTGTGTGAGATGACAAAAACGATATTTAGAATTTATGAGTCATTGTTTAACTTATAAAATTCAGATTTAATCATTTCATATATTTTTTAAAAGCGGTGAGAGCAATCAAAGTTATCATGTTTTCATCTTCGCCTGGAAAAAGATAACATTCTAAAAATAAACTTTGATCCCAACCGTGGGAACCAATGTACAAAACTAATAATTTTTACTTGCAGAATAATAATATTTCATATTAATATGACAAATAGTCGTAAACCTATCATGTTTAACAAAACAAAGTGACATTGTTATTCACAACACTCGGACTTAATCAAGGGCTGTATGGGTGCTTAAAGACGAAAAACAGTTGTTGTAAGTTAATTTAGGTGGATGAAATCAAGAAACTTGAGGATCATTCTAGGAAGGAAAATGATTGAAGATGCACCGAGTCTAGACAGAGTAGAAGCACATGCCCTGCATTTGAGAACTCACTAGCATAAGTCAATAAATTACAAAAAAACAAACAATATACACAAATATATATATAAATATACCTTGATAGAGACTGATATAGACGTGGGGGGCCGAGTGGGATTCGCAGCGCCCCACATTCCCATCCAAGCATCAATAATTGATCGCTGGATGGGACGCGGGGGGGCTGAGTTGGATTCGCACCCCCCTGCGTTCCCATCCAGCAATCAATTATTGATGGCTGGATGGGAACGCAGGGGGCTGCGAATCCAACTCGGCCTCCTGCGTCCCATCCAGCGATCAATTATTGATGCTTGGATGAGAACGCGGGGGGGCCGCGAATCCCACTCGGCCCCTCGCGTCGCATCCAGCGATCAATTATTGATGCTTGGATGGGAACGTGGGGCGCAACGAATCCCACTTGGCCCCCCGCACCCCCCCTGAGTGGACGAGAAAGAAATGAGCTTTCTTGGAGCAACCCCTCTTCATCGGTAATATATCCAGACCCAGGAGTCAACTTTCCTGTATGAGCATTCGGTACATGTATCTGTCCGTGAAAGGGTCACCACCACTGAGGATCTCCCCCCTAATCTTAGATGGGTCGTCTGAGGGTTCGCTGCAGTTCATGGCTGTGCTTACAAACTAGGCTACCCTTCTCTGAAAGCTCCATGGGACCACCTACCACTAGTCTTCGGCTAGAGGGGTTTATTGAGCAACCCCCTTCATCGGTAATATATCCTGACCTACGCGTCAACTTTCCCGTATGAGCATTCGGTACATGTATCAGTCCGTGGAAGAGTGAAAGGGTCACCACTACTGAGGATCTCCCCCCTAATCTTAGATGGGTCGTCTGAGGGTTCGCCGCAGTTCATTGCTGTGCTTACACACTAGGCTACCCTTCTCCGAAAGCTCCGCGGGACCACCTACCACTAGTCTTCGGCCAGAGGGGTTTATTGCACAAAAACGCCGGGACGCAGGCTCCCGAAGAAGGAAGCCCAACGAATGTCAGATGCAAAGCCCCGCACCTCATTAAGATCATATTGGCATACTCTCCCAAAAAAAAAAGAGGGCAGACCCCATTGAAGACGAGAGTGAGGTACAACAAGGCCCCCTCGTTTAATGTGGGGGGCCGTTCGTTTTACGCAGCCCCTGTGTTTTCGTAAAAGGCAACTCGGGGGGCCGCGATTTTTATTCTGCCCCCTGCGTCCCGTGTAATTTTGAATTCGGGAGACATTCGGCCCGCCTTGAGAGTTTTTGATAGTTTGAAATTTTGACTGTGAAGATTTTTTCTTCAAAGGTAAAACCCTATAGTCGAGGGTTTGGTATGAAATTTACCCTAAATATTAATATGTTCCCTTATTTTCGAGACTTCCTTCTTTATCAAGAACAACAATTCATAATGTGTCGATTATTTCACCTAAGACAAAGTTGTAAATCAATTGAAACTAGTCCTACCTTCCATTGCCTTATTAGGTTGCTTGATTCCATAGTCACCATACCATGTTTTGTCGTGATTGCTGCCGAAATTGCTTTTTCGATGTACACCAGGGACCAGGAAAGACACTTAGCTTCATTAACACCCGGAAAAAAGGGAACAAAATTGTGGAAATAAATCTCTTTGAACAGTCAAGAAAAAAAGTTAGTTCAAAATATTTATTGACTCTTGATATATAATTCCCTTTTGGTTACTAGGTAGTTACATTACTCACATTGCTTATGAGTTTCCCACCAAACCATGCAGATTCTGCACCGTATGGAGGAGGAATGACTCTTACATCATTGCTAAGAGCTGGAAGAAGAAGTTCGCAAAGTTCCTTCTGTAACCTCTGAATAGCTTCTTACAATTGTGTATTATTTAAATAGCTTCTTACAATTGTGTATTATTTAATACGGAAGTATAAACTTAAGCTTTTATTATGGGATACTACTTCTGTTGCATATAGCGAAAAGAGGACAGATCAAAATCCTCACCTGCAAGACCGGGCAAGCAGCACTTCCACCGGAATTCAGCTTCATAACAATGGTCTATACAGAGAGCTACAGCTTGGTGCAAGCCCATCGCACGGCTGTTTTATTAACAAAGTCATCATCAGAAAAGTAATTCTGAGAAAACATAAATTGAAGAATATCATTTTCTAATCTTCAACAAGTTGAGCTTAACTCTTTTGAGGATATTTGTCTCTTTCTGAAAAATCATAGTTCATTCGCTGTTTTAGTTTTCTTTTGTTGTTTGATGGGCATGTCTCCCTCTCCTCTTTTTACCTCTTTAACGTTAATTATGTGCCAGCTCTAAAGTCAAGATAAGAGCTCCATCGTTCATGGGTGTTTGCTTGAGAAGAAAGAAGATAGGTTATACATCTAAAAAGAAGGTCCATGGTAATTTTCACTAGAGTGCCACAGCACATACTTACAGTCCTGCCATTCGTGGCTGGAAAAGAATCTCTCCAGCTTGAAATCGCTCTTTTGACAGAGTGAACCAACCTTCTCCTGCAGCTAATGACTCAGCTTCATAATCAACAGCAACATAACAAAGGTTCTGTATTACATGTTAAACGCACTAAACTCCTGAGGGAAAGTTCAGTGCCTTTCAACCCTGACCAGTTGCCAATAATGAGTAATGCGGCATTTTTCAAAGTGTTTTTATAATGAATTTTGATCCCAAAAGAAGCAGAAAATGCTATGAATCCATATAAATTTACGATTGATATTGGCTTACTAAGGGAAACATTCTCGCTCCCATAAGATGAATGAGTGAAATAGATGAAGAAAAATTCACATGCAACGATGGAATATTGTTTGTGGAATTGCCAAAAGTAGGAGGGTATCATACAACTGACATTGGTATGAGTTCAGCATGATCAGAGTGAAAAAAAAAAATTATTCACTTCATTAAATAAAAAAAAAAAAACAATTCACTCTCATGAATCATTTGACACAATTTAACATCCAAGTTGAGTTTGAATACTAAATTCTTTGAAATGTGAATTCGTTAGATGGTAGTGAGCACATGGATAATGTATCACAATAGCAATGACATAAATTGTACTCATAAATTCTCTGCATGATAAACTAATTATCTTAAACAAAGAACATATAGACTCTATAAAACAAGGTAACACTCGGCATGAGAGACAATCATCAGAGAATTACCTCTTTAAGTGCACGAACTGTGTACACTGATTCAAAGTATATATTGTTTTGTTGCATCAGCTTCCTAAGGAATCAAATATTTTTTAGTGCTCCCAGACCCACAACTTCAACCCCAACCTTTTGCATAACTTTACCATGAAAAACTGAGACTAGAACAATAAATATAATATATATATATATGTGTGTTCTTTTTTGGAGTGGATGTAAGCAATGAACTCTACAAGTAGGTAATATGAAAAGAAGATGGTCATAGCCAATTATTTGTCACGTACAAACCTTTAATGTTTATTTTTAAATAACTCATACGAAAAAAAGTGAGTCAAACACGTATATAAAATAACTTTTCCTAACACAATATTCAAATGGCACATCATTATGAACAACTTCCAGTGTAAGTGTCACCTCTCTTGAGTTAATCAGTTTATAAGCTACAAAGTAACTCTCAATTTGGAAGTCATAAAGAAGATATAACAACTATGAGGAACAACAGATGTAACTTGTAATCCAATATTAATTACAATTCCCAATATTCTTCTTGCAGCATATAGGGCTAAAACTACCTATATTTCAAAAATAGTTTTCAATTTTCATCAGGTAGTAGAAGACAACGAGAACAGTCTAATCCAAGACTGTATACCTGATTAACAGCACAAACAGCGGGAACATTCATGTCAAAAAGCACAGTGTGAATGGCTTCTTTGAGCTGCCTCCTAGATGCTACGGCTGATTCAGTATCTAAGGAACCAGAAACAAAAATTCTCTAGTGGGAAAGCCACCAAAGAGTGAAGCTTATAAGTAACTGTTTGGAAATCAATGAAAGTGGTCAGATGGTAAAACATTTCCACATGTCAAACTAAACTTTACAATATCTGCCATAATTTAGCCCCTTTATTTGTTCTCAATATGAAGTTCATGAGTAGGTTTGGTTAAGCAAAAATATGATGGACAACAAGTATTACCAAATGATTTGAATAAGAAACAGAAAATTAATCAAAGTAGCTATAAATACAGATTCTCACTTGCGTCAATATAAATAAGCATTTCTGTAAAAATAATCTGAAAATACGAAAATTCATAAAACAATATGTAATTACCTAAGTAAGCTACACATAAAAACAGAACAGATAAAGTCCAGATCTCACATTTATGACCAATAGCACAATACATGGTCGTATCATTAAATATACAAGATCAAGTTAAGACAATGCAACAAAAGTAACCAATGTCGTATTGTACAAAATGTTTATGAATACCAACCATCATAATGACAGATCGGTATTGATACAACTACTCGGCGCAATGATGGTTTGACCCGCATCCTAGAAAGAAATTTAATCAACATGTAAAATATTTTTCATGGATCAAAAGCAAAAGTCATGCATTGAATCTTGACACACTAAACACAATTTGATAAACATGATAAATACACCACTAGTCCTATATAAGTGAGTTCTTTACTAAAGAATTCTTCTAAATCTTATAAAAAGAAAACAAGACAGATGGTGATCCTTTGACCGTAACTTTTTTTATTCAGAACAATTATAAAAAGAAAAAAATTGAAGGCAGACCTGCCGTAAATAGTCGTGCAAAAATGTCGAAGCCTAGAGTACATAGGCGACTCGATTTTACCAAATTCATGCATATGAGATGATGAAAGAGATATATTATTGCACACAGGTAAGACATTTGGGAGTAATAACATCATCAAAAGGGGATGCCCCAATGAATGAGAGGAGAAGCAGTTAGCTTAGGTTGCAGCTCGCCCAGATGGACAAGCATATTGGCTCCAACCAAATTTGCAATAGCCAGAGCCACCTCCACAGAACCACGTAAAGAGAAAGTAAACACAAATTTAAATAAGAAAAATCCAAATTCAGGAAATTTTCCAGATGCTTTTACTTGACAGAAAACTATTGAATGACATTTTCAAAATAAATTTCTGTTCTTATTCAGGAACTGACCATCAATAATAACAGAACCTGGTACTTGTGCCCGTTTTCCATAAATTCGCATGAATGACAATTGTTGGGTCTGATTGGAATATGTTCTACAAAGACAATTCATCATTTAAACTATTCTCTATCAATGAAAGACAAGAGAAATCAAACATAAACCCAAACTAAAATTATACTTTATATTATAGTCCTGATGACCGTAAAATTGTATGAAAACAAATAAGAAGACGTAATCCAGGAACAGATATAGAAGCAATACTTGTTAGGCCCCCGACGTTCATCGTTTAACCTGGCGTTTCTGTTAGGCCCTCTCCCGGGTCGTGACAATACTATTTAGCACCTCAATGTCATAAATCTAATTTCATAGACAGAAACCATCGCAAACTTACTGAAGAGGATAACCCCATCCTAAAGTGGTTTCCCCGAAGTAAATTGAGTCCCAAGACTCTTGCTGAGTCTGAAGGACGAAAATCCAAAGGCGATCATCGGAAACCAGAGACTTCCAAGAGGTGGATAGCAAACTCATTTTGGCCGCGTCCTTTGGCCCAATCAAGCGCAGTATCTTCATTACAACATCGTTAGGAACACGATCGAATTCTACTAAAGACGACTCTGCCGACGGCCGAGTATCGGATGATGACATCGCGGAATTCGTATCCGAACGGCAGGACACCGATTCCCACATTTTCCTCAGCAACATCGCCATCAATTAGGATACTTTTCGAATGGTATTTTCTCCACCACAAACGAAAAAAAAACAAGATGGAATTTAGAAATCAGTCCTCGATCATTCTTGAGGCAGCCATTAAACTACTTTCACATGGAAAAAGAGGAGCAAAATTGAGATAACGAGATAGAAAACACCCGAGAAATGAAAAAAGGCGAAGTAGTAGTACAGTCTTGTTCGTGGCCTTAAAGGATGGGACATATAAGGACGTTGACAATGTGGAGCTACAGTAAATGGCGGTGTGTGAATTCAGCGGGAGACGAGAAGGGTTTTTATTAGATGCCAAAAAACATACACGTGACGTTTCCAATTACATTTAAGAGAAACGGTGTCGTTTAAGGAAAAGATAAATTGTAAGATACTCCAAAGCTTCCCCTCCCCATGGATTGAAAGAAAAACACATCTCATCGGCCACCTTTCGCCTGTATTTCCAAAGCACCACGCTGCGCCGTAGACGCTCAACTCAGTTGATGGAAGCACCTCGTCAAAACGAAGCCATCCATGATCCAATAACAAACTTCATCTACGTAGAGGAGGTTTGTGCATCAATTTTGATTTTCGAGCGAGTAACTTCAATTGGATATGTGATATTACTTTTGCAACAAGTGAAGATTTTTGCATTTGATTTTCTCTCCGTTGTTTCTCGTTCTTGTTGTCAGAGCTGTTTTTGTTGTTTCTTTTATTTTTTCACTACTTTGTATTAAAATATCGAGTGATTTATTTTTTATTTTTACTTTATAACTTTTACCACTAACGTTAGTGCATTTAATTATTTATGATATATTAAATTAATTATATCAATTAATAATACATTTAGAAAATAAACATTAAGAATTAAAAATAAAAAATAAACATGTCCTTGTTTGTTAATAGTAAGTGAATATTGTCAATATTATTCAATCCAATAAATATGTATTATTTTTATTTGAGAAAATTACAAAAATGTCATGGGTGTTATGCCAAATGAGCCGACACCAAGCAAAAGTTCAAGTAATAGACCAAAATTTCTAATTTCCCATACTACCCATGAAAACTAACCTTAACCACGGTTGGATCCTTCTCGATCCGACCATCACTATTAAAAGGGTTATAACCACCGTTTCTCATTGCCCTATATCATCCGATCCCCGCCTGGTCCCACGATACCATCTTTGATTCTCCTCCCCCGACGGCTCGACCGGTCGGTGATTATCAGAGGTGAGCGGCGACATCTATCCCTCTCCCTCCTTAAATCTATGTGCGATTGCATTTGTAACTCTTTCTCTCCCTCTCTCTCTCTCATCACGCAGGGAAATAAGGTCCTGCTTTTCCATACGGAGCTCTTTGTTTGGCTTTTCTCTTGGCTTGTGTAGGCGGGTAAATCGCTGCTTATCCAGCTCCTCCTACGAGGACCATTCCGCTGTGACTCTCTCTTCCTCTTGAACGTTTCTCTGAGAAAGGGTGGAACGAAATCGTTAGCTTTTAGCAAAATATAGACAGGTGAGTGATTCCCTCTTTTTGTGTTCGTATATTGTTTAGACCTGATTTTTCTTACGTGGTATAGAATTGGAAATTTGGACTTTGTACTGTAAAATCATCGGAATGAGTTGAATTTCTTTTTTTTTTTTATGAATAATTTATCTTCCATGATTTTAGTTGATTTTGTTTTTTAAATAATCAACCATTTTAAACTTGTTTTTTTTTAAAAAAATATATATTATATCATCTTTATTATTATCTTTACACTTGATTAATTATTATATTCTCTGTAATTTTTTGAAAATTTGTTATTTTAAAAATTCATGATAAGTTTTTATAATCAAATAAACTAAGAGAACAGAATCTCTGCATCTTAACCAATATATTTCCAATCTTCTCTCTTCTTTGATCTTATTATAAAAATATTTTAAATAATATTGAGATAGCTATGTAAGTCTCCTTCTCCCACCATACTTAAATGTATAAAGTCTTTTCCTCGAAAAGAATAAATTCAAGTCTCCTATCATTATTATTTCTTTGTTTTGATCTCCTCCCTCCTTCGCAGGATTTAATTTTTAAAGATGGCCCAGATTTGTTCTTCGTGCTCAAAGAATCACGAGAGTGAATTTGATTGTAACATTGTTCTAAGTTGGCGCATGAACCAATTCTTACTCTTTGCGGCCATATTTTTTGTTGGTCTTGTCTTTACAAATTGTTTCCCCTCCACAAGTGTCCTGTATGTAAATCTTCCGTCGGTGTCGAAACACTAACTCCAATTTACGCAAGAGATGACATCCAATCTATCTATGACACAGAAATTCCGCCACGCCCACGCCGACGCGGGCGAAATCCACCTGCTAGGAAAGATCAAGACCAACATTTTATCGTGTTAGAAGAAGAAGAAGACGGAAAACTTCTGATTACACGGCTTATTTTGATCTGCAAGTGTTTGGTTCTTTTACTTTTTTGGGGGGCAAATCTAGAATTTTTGAAAGGGAGTTTTTTTTCACCTTCAAGAGAAAACTTGGAACGCAATGACCTTAAAGGCATGCTCATTGGATACCTGGCTAGTGGGGCCAACAACTTTTGTTTTAAGATGCTTGTTTACTTTTTGGTGGTAGGCATGCTTAATTATGCTAGATAAAGGAGTTATTAGGGTTGATTTCATTTTTTATCTACTCGCACCAACAAAATTATGTTTTTTTTTCTTAGACAATAAAGAACAATATTGCATTAGTAAATCTAATTTCTTTATTATTTTATTTAAGTTAGTCTTATCATAATTTCAAATAAATTATGGATGTCAAAATGTAAAGTATTGTAATGCTGTTGTGCACGGTCTACAGAATAGAATATAACTATTATTAGGTTAAAATAAAAAATAAATAAAACTTTGAAATTTAGAGATTTTCGCTTGATTCCTGCTCTGCAATCCTGATCAAGGAAGCTGACCGACAATCACAACAACAAAAAAAAGCAGAAAATTGTAATAGCAAAGAAAGAGAAGAGGGTCTTAAGAAACAGTGTTGGAACTTTGAAACTCTCAAACTTCAGCTCTTCAAATTTCCACCTCTCTCTCTCTGGTTAACACTATCTCAAGTTTCTGATTTGAGACCGGAGATCACTCGATGAAATACGGGAATAAAAGCTTGAAATCGTTCACAAAAAGGAAAAACGAAATTATTATAAATAATAAAATATATTTAAAAAAAAATTAAATAATGGGTGTTGAATGGAATGGGCGAGACTGTGAGAGGAGAACTGGAGTAGGAGAGTAAAATAATAAAAGCAAAAAAAATGAAGGCTTTGCCTCATTGCTTTAGATTTTGCCTTTTTGAGTCTCCATTCCATTATCTTCATTCCATTAGAGCGGTAAATAAATTAACTGTTACATAAGAAATAAAAGAGTGTGTTGACTATGTGTTTGGATATCTAGTATCATCTCCGGGTCATGACATTATAATAGCTTTGTTGAAGGAAAAAAGTATTCAAATCAAACTTCCTTTTTGTTCGAGTATTTAAAGAAAAGGTCAGCCTAAGTAGAATTTGGAAACATTTTTTCTTTTAATTCATAGAGGGTACAAATTATAAGGAACTTGTACAATTTAATAAGATCCCATTTGCACACTAATTGGATAATTAAATACTAATTAATACACAATTACTTCTATGAAGAATGACCTTAACAATAAATGCATTTAAACATATTGTGGTGAGCCATCGGCCGTGTGGGATGGCTTATGCTCTCACCTAACCCCACATTTAATTCATCTAGGATAATTAACCAAAAAAATTTAAACTATGGGTTGATTAATAAACTTGCCCTTAAACTATACTTATTAACAAACTTGCTGTTAAACTATGTTTCATTAACAAAACAATTATTGTTGTGCATATCTCTATTAGAAAATGTTCATGCGTAAATCTTGGAGAACGAGATCCCGCTCCGTAAATTATTGTATTAGAGCGAGAGCCCGCTCTTCAACAGTGGGATCCCGCTCTTAGACACTGTATCTAAAGTGGAATCCTGGTCTTTACTAGTGTAATACCCAAAAATTATAACGTAAAATTTCATGTTAAACGTTGTTGTGTATGAAATTATTAACTTATTAATTGCTAGATTTTAAGAATTAAGTAAGTTTATTATAGGATTGTGATATTGGTAAAGTAGGTAGATATAATTAAAGTAAATTCAAGATAGAAGCTTAAATTATCCCCTAGAAGGTAAAAGGTCACCAAGAATATATTAAATTATTAAGTTAATAATTAAGCTATAACATAGCCTTGAGGTTACTTATGTGTTTCATTTTCGTGCCATGCAAGGCATGACTAGTATGACTCATGTTTGGAGGTTAAAACACCTCACAAACATCATCATTGCAATTGTTCTTTTTAAAGGAAAGAAGCCTATGTTTCAAACCCACGAACCAGCCTCAATCTCTCTACTTTGTGAATGTAAGATGAAGTTATTTTTCTGGTTTGAAACTAAAAGTTGAGGTTGATAGCTTATATGATGATGTTGATTGTAGAAAAAAAAAAATTGTTTTCACAAAAACTGTGCATGTAACGATTTTAGTGTTTTTAGGCCCTCTTCATAATTTTATTTTGCTAAACTGTTTTAATATGATATATTAGACACTTTAACGAAACCGTAACCCCTGAAATTGGTCAAATTGGATTAGTATATTTAACGATATGGTTTTTCAAAGTTGAGATAAAAACTGTAAAGATTATTCAGTGCATGTCACGGTTTGGATAGCACCGACCAAACTTAGTTACTTTTAATGATAATACTATTTTGACATGTTTTATTAGACACTTTAATGAAAGTATGGGCGTTGGAATTTCATGAATTGAATAAGTATGATGAAAGTTATGAAATTTTAAAGTTGGATTAAAATAGTGAGTATGAAATCTGCAGATGCTTCGGTTTTAATGTTATTAACCTATCTTTTTTGTTTTCATTCAAGAAACTATTTTAGTATGGTATGTTAAACACGGAAAATATAGCTTCTGGATTTTATTGAATTGAATAAGTATAGGGAAAGTTACAAATTTTTGAAGTTGGATAAAAACTGTTGAGATGAATATGTGCGTATTTCAATTTTCAAGGTATAAGCATATCTGAGTTTCAATGGCTGAACTGTTTTACCAAGTTATATTAGACATATTTAGGAGTCTATAGGCTTTGGAATGGATGAAAATGGTTAAGTATACGTTATGTCATGAAATTTTGAAATTTAAGGAAAAATAAGGAATGTTAAAATAGATTTTTTTATGCATGTAAATGTTTTATGTATGATAAGTGTTAATTATTGAGTTATTTGTTTTAAAGGATATCAAGCTGAGCATATACTCGTTAGGAGTAATAAAACCACGTTAAGATCTTGAGGTTAGTAATATTGCATGTGTATGGCTTTCGAGGCTACATCAAGGGATGCTAGGTTGAACGTTTGCATGGAAAAATATGGTGAAGGTTAATGGGTGTATATATAATATTATGTGTGAAAAATAGTGTGATATATGTGTTTATACATGCTGTGAAATCTCTTTTTAAAATGATAGGATATGTTATGTTCAATGGTAATGATATTGTGATATATTTGAATTGTAAATTGTTGTACGCACGTTAATATATCGTATGTTATATTCAAGTTAGTTGTGAGCACGAGCATATCATGTACCATACATCATGTTTTAAAAAAAATGTTTTGATGCATATGTTTTCATTAAGAAAGATTGAAACGGTAATAAAATACGTAACTGGTCGTTATGGGCGTGGTTAAGTTGAACTGTCCCGAGAGGTGGACCAAATGGTGTTCACTCATTCCCCCGGAGTTTGAGTTAAGCTGTTCTGAGAGGTGGACCAAATGGTGTTTATTTTCTCCTCATGGTTGCCCCAATGATCGAATGGTCAAGTGGAAATAAAAAATGGAAAACACGAAAAAGCTATTGATTTTATAAAAAATGCATATGCACGTTGCATCATGTTTATGTTCAAGTATTGTAATGACACTTACATCATGTTATGTTTATTGTTTTACATTGCTTACTGAGGATTAGGCTCATAGATAAATCCCGTGATGTAGGTGAGGAATATGATGAGGATTTACATCTAAATTGATTTGGTTAATGATGAGATCGATGAGCTGTTTCAGTGGTTGAAGGATTGGATTGTTGCGGCCTCTTGGGCAAATGGCATATAAAGTATTGAGGGTACATCAATCAATGGTAGTAAAATAGAATTATGAATTTTTAATTAATAGTTTTATGTGGTATTTTGGTAAAGGTCATGTAATGTGTCAGGACCCGACCCGACGAACCCTAACGGTTGGGATTCCCGAGGTGGGAAATGATAATAAAGTCCGAGTTTTCAATCTGTATGGATATGTTTATATTTTTATCTAAACCCATCAAGATTGTACCTAGCATCCTAAATTAAGATATCTGAAATATTATATCCAGACAGTTCATATTCCTAATCAGTCATTTTAATTATAAAGATAGATATCTTTATGCATCAAAAATTTCTTAAATGTACATGTTCATCAGAGTTTTCTAGCTGAACCTAAGTAAATAAACATATATTACTACACGTGACCTGTACAAAATGTTCTATACACTTTAAACTACCTATCCATATCTCAATACAAGAGAAAGTCATATACCTCGATGGTTTCAAGCCTATGCCTCTTTTATTCCTTCAGGTTGACTTTCCTTTCTCGTCTTGGTGAATGACCTCGTTATCTGAAAAATATGAATATCCACATAATGAGTCATTGGCCCAGTAAATAAGTTTAAGAGTTAGAATAGCTAACTCAGATTTTACTACACTAATTAGGACCACACCAACCATTATTCACCTATTATTGATTATTTTTTAAATCAATTTAAAATAATTTGTTTTGATTTGAAATTCATGCAATTTATATAAAAATGTATGTATTTTAGTAATTCAAACCATTTAAATTTATCCACATCAGTTAAAAACCATTTCCAACGAATAAATCAGCCTAATGCATTTATAAGAGAAATATGCATTATTTAAAACCATATTATAAATCAATGTTTCCAAAACAATTTTTTTTAACATTTAAATTAAAATGTTAAAAATTTAATCTACTCTAATTGACTCATATGACCATCATATAATACTACAAATTCCCAGGCTTTTACCGGTAAGGCTGTAGGACCCTGCCAATGCTGACTCACGAAGTTTTAGAAACTTTCAACCCAATGAGGATATACAGTTAATCTCCTTCTCATTTTCATAGTCATATTTATCACACACGAAGAGGTGAGTCCAGGCCAATGGATTCTTATGTTACCACTGCTTTCCTACTCCCTCCTTTATAAATGCATGCTTTAAAAACAGTTATAAAGTCATGCTATGCATGTTTAAAACACGCACTCACTTATGAAAGTTATATTTAAATCAATGCTTTCAATTTGATACAAAACGTAGTTTTCAAAAATGCTACGTTTAACAATTCCATATAAATCGAAATACATTATTTTACAATTTAATATCAATTTTTCAAATAAAATGATATCAATTTCCTAAATTCAACCTATCCAAATCTCATTCATTTCGCCAAATATTTAAACCTATCACAAATCTAAGCAGAAATGAAATTTATCTCCACCTAGTAATGCATTAAAACATAAACTAACTAATCTAACTGATAGATTTAATTACTTGACTGTCGGTTCCTCCCCTTTATTCAAAATTCTCCGCCAAATCCACCGATTCTTTCACCAATTCGATCCTTGCAACGAGCTGATCGATTTATCCTAAAGATGTGACGACCCTAACCCGTCGGGACCGTCACGGGACTCGACTCGACTTTGAGTTTGACTTACACATTTATTTTTGAACGTAAAAATTATCCCGACTTTTAAACTCTTGAACATTTAAAATGACAAGACGTAAAGTTGAAGGCATAAAATGGAAGACATAAGGTGGATGACAGGAGCGGATGACATAGAGTGGATGACAGGACCGGATGACATAGAGTGGATGACATGGAGTGGATGACAGGACCGGATGACATGGAGTGGATGACAGGATCGGATGACATGGAGTGGATGATAGGACCGGATGATATAGGAGGATGATACGGGTGGATGATGTGGGTGGATGATATGGGCGGATGATACGGGCGGATGACGTGGGCGGATGATATGGGCGGATGATGTTATTTTAAAGGCAGAATTGACAACTTTTAACAGGAAGACATATAAATAGGAAGCATAAAACAGAAGACATAAAAACTTCAAAAACCGATTTCAAAACATGATTTTGGACAGGATGGAAAACATAACAGAAGTTTAAGAAATCAAACTGCATGAATAGCTCTAAAACCAGAGATAATCCATGCACAACCTAAAAGAGAAAATCTCCAAACAGTTCCAGAATGTTTCAAAATATTTACACAACTGTCAATTACAGAGGTTTAAAAAAAAAAAACTTGAACACCAAAACCTATACATTTCAA
This sequence comes from Begonia masoniana, assembly GCA_022432975.1. Classification (NCBI taxonomy): domain Eukaryota; kingdom Viridiplantae; phylum Streptophyta; class Magnoliopsida; order Cucurbitales; family Begoniaceae; genus Begonia; species Begonia masoniana. The sequence goes on along the minus strand of CM039511.1, from coordinate 9,310,882 downwards.
AAATTCCAACAGAGTTTCTAACAGAGTTTTAAAATGAAAACACCTAAATCCCAACAGAGTTTCCAGACATGAACTTCACTTTAAAACTTAAACCTCGGGACAGAATATGTCTGACTGCAGCAACCAAACCCCATGAGCTCAATCCGCCAACTACATCAACTCGTCATCTTGAGGCACAAAGTCCTCATCTGGAGGATCCATACCTACAACAGGGAGTTCAACTATGAGCCTAGAGCTCAGTAAGAACATACTAGAATGCAGTGATGCATATGCTATGGATGAACATTTTCAAATACATGAACATTACATTACATTTCACTGGATAGGAAGGTATAAGTAGGAAGAAGAGCTGGCGCAACAGGAGTACATGCCACAACAGGACATAACATGAGTACATGACAGGATGTCAGTCCTCGTCCACACTTAACCATACATTTCATTACAGGTTTTATCTTACTTAACTTCAAACTTTGTGCAGAAAACATTTTCATGACTTTTAGAGAAAGACGCGTATGCATGAACATTCATAGATAGGCAACAGAATAATAAGAAGGATATAAAACAGAACACACTTAACCTAAAATATAACCTATGGTTTAACTACCCAACAGAAATCCCGACAACATAAAACCTAATACCTCCGTATTATAGGGCCTTAGGGGCCAAACCTATACGTATGAATTTACCTGTTGTCTGAAATGCAGCAAGCTTAACGCGCACAACAACGGCGGTTCGCGAACCTAAAGCATGCAAAATTTGACATTAACCTAAACTTCAAAAAAAATTAATGTTTAACTAACATAAACTTGTTAATTAGTGAAAGTGGGTTACCTTTATTGAAGGAAACCGAAAGAAACGAAAAAAAAAAGTTTGAAAATTTGTCTCAGGAGCCAGGAAGAGAGAAAGCAGAGAAGAAAAGATGAAAAATAGCAAGCTGGAGTGTTTTCACGTAGGAGGGAAGGAGGAAGAGGGGCTTGGCTTCTCCAACAAGTTTGCCAAGTGTCAAACACTTATTAGTTCCCTCCCACCAACCTTAATTTCTTCCTAATTTGCCATTCCATTGGTTTTTAAGTAAAACATTATTTAGTTAATCGATTCGGTCTCACGAATCACCCTCGTTCGATTAATCACATCGACAATTTTATTAAAAACAGTCATTGCATTAATATCGGAGTAATCTCGCTTAATTATTCAGGGAAATAATTACACGGAAAATGCCGGGTGTTACAAAAGAACAGATAGAAGAATATCACTTTTTCCTCTTTTTTTTTCCTCCTTTCTCTTCTTCTCCCTCGTTTTCCCTTTTTCCCTCTCTCTCTGTTATTTTCTTCAGCTTTTTCACGTAAAGCATCAGACAATTGCCACCTTAACCATTTGTAACAGTGATTTTCATGGTCAATTACCAATTAACCATGTTAATCCTATGAAAAAGACCATTTTGCCCTTGGTTCTTTGAATATTACCATAAAACCAAGCTTCATTAACTCTTAACCTCAATTAGCATTAATCTAATCCCAATTAGATTAATCTTAATCAAAATTTCGTAAATTATCTAAATTTTAATCAGAAAACTCAATTTTTTCAAAATTTTTTAATTTAGCGGGGCGATCGATCGACTATATCTCAGCCAATTGATCGGCGCTCACATTTTGCTAAAATCAGAAAGGGCGATCGATCGGCTACCATTCTGTGTGAAATTCCATTTGCTGCGTTCAACAGCCGATCGATCGCCCCTCCTCAAGCGATCAATCGGCACCCTTTTGGGTTCGCGATTAGAATTTCCAAATAAACGGCGATCGATCGGCTCTGTTGGTTGATCGATCAGCCATACTTAATATCCTTTCCCTTTTTCCCAAACGTCAAATTTTATCATTTTTAACGTATCGTTTCTTCGATTCAAGTTTTCCAACGTATATTTATATATTCTTTAAATATAAATATACAAAATTATAAATTTTTAAATTTACAAATTCGAACTAATTTATTGATAAAAGTCTGAACCCTTACATTCTCTCCCCGTTACAAAAATTTCGTCCCAAAATTTATTTCCAGCTTATCTTTCAAACAAATGAGGGTATTTCTCTTTCTTCTCGCTTTTAAGTTTCTAAGTAGCTTCTTCAACCCCTATTCTCTTCCACAAGACTTTAACAGTAGGAATAACTTTATTTTGTAACACTTTATCTTGTGAATTCAGAATAGCAACTGGTTCTTCTACCATCAACATGTCTGGTTGAAGATCCAATTCTGTCCAATCCAACACGTGCGAGGGATCCTGTTCATATTTCCTCAGCATTGAAGATGAAAAACATCGTGAATTCCCGCCAATTAAGGAGGTAGTGCTACTCTGTAAGCCACCGGTCCAATCCTCTGCAATATCTAAAAAGGTCCGACAAATCTCGGAGATAAGTTGCCACCTTTTTCTAATTTTCTCAAACTCCGATGTGATTTGACTTTGATAAATACTTGATCACTCTCATTAAATTCCAGTGGTCGTCGTCGTCTATCTGCATAACTTTTCTGACGACTCTGAGCAGTTTTTAATCGTTGTCGGATTAGTTTGATCTTTTCATTGGTCACTTTTACCAAATCTGGCCCCAAAAGCACTGTATCACATGTTTTGGTCCAGCACAATCGGTCTCCCATACAATACTTCAAACGGTGCCATATCAATACTTGCTTGGTAGCTATTGTTGTAGGTGAATTCTACAAGATGCAAATGATCTTCCCAGTCACCTTTAAAATCCATTAGGCACACCCGTAGCATGTCCTCCAAGGTCTAGATCGTTCTCTCTGATTAGCCATCAATATGAGATCTAGCTTTGTAACGACCCCAGAGAGATCGCCACATAATCCATATCTTTCTTAATCATTTGATTCTTATTACTCACACATTATTCATTATTAGTAATGTATTTTATTATTATTTTTTTTAAAACATAATTTAACTTAAGATGTCATACGCGATTCACTAGGCCTCATTCGGCAAAGGAAAACATTACACATCCGCCGGCGGGCAGCGCAATGTGTATCGGCTGGTGAAGGGAGACTTAAACCTTTAGACTGCATCTACCGATAGAGGAGTAAACCACATCTACCGATCACTAGACGACATAACCATATTTATACCATCCGGTGAAGAACTCTCTAATCATCCGATGAAAATAAGGGGACATCATCCGGTGAACATGTGCTCCTCATGTGAATAATTAAAACATGACCCGGTCACTAAACGACAAGATAACCCTCACATCATCTGGTAACTAGACGACAAACTATACTTACATCTTCCGATAGCTTAAACGCTCTACATCTGCTGATCGCTAGACGACCAAATAGCACTATCATCATCCGATGGCTTAAACACTCTACACCTGCCGATCGCTAGATGACAAAATAGCACTTTCATCATCCGATGGCTTAAACATTCAACATCTGCCGATCGCTAGACGACAAAATAGCACTTTCATCATCCGATGGCTTAAACATTCTACATCTGCCGATCGCTAGATGACAAAATAGCACTTTCATCATCCGATGGCTTAAACATTCTACATCTGCCGATCGCTAGACGACAAAATAGCACTTTCATCGTCCGACGGCTTAACACTCTACATCTGCCGATGACGTCAGCCGGATGATGGCCTTATCCAGCTTCCATCGCACGGCAGGTAAACACTATAATCATCAAACAACTTCATCCAGTAGAAAATACCACAACTCACCCAAATCTTAACTTAGTAACTATAAACCTCAATGAGTAAGAATCATAAACTCATCCAAAATACGCATAGCGGAAGGCTTAAGCAAAAACAAACCATTCAATAATCTTTAAAATCATCATCAGACTCTTAAGTCAAATCATTCAAATCTAAATCTCATGGTTATAAGAAATTCTATTTTTCTTAGACATCTGTTTATCATAAACTTCACTGACATACTATGAGCATAACCAGGGGTCTTAGTCGCCTGCCCAGCCTTGCACTGTCATCCTGAGCATCCTCCAGCAACCAGCTTTAAACATCATCTCTGGACTGGAAATCCTCACCTGTTAGCTTTTCACCTACATCATAAGGTTTAACTATAAGCCTAATGCTTAGTAAGGAATGCAACTCTAACATGGATGCATGAATGTATTATTCGGGAAATCACATGCTCATAAGTCTTTTCTTGTACATATCTTTGCTCGTAATCATCATTCATAGTCATGGATCATATTCATCATTCATAGTCATGGATCATATTCATCATTCATAGTCATTGATCATATTCATCATTCATAGTCATTGATCATACTCTTCATTTAAGTTGTGTGGATTAAGAGAGGATTTGTGCCGGTAAAGGGGGTTCGACAGTGAGTTTGATCTTGGTCCCTACTGCGGGTCGTGTTCATATGTCCCTCTTTTGGAATGTGATATACGCCGAACCGCCCCCAACCCTCACTTAGTCCACGTTGCATCAGTTTTATCTTCTTACTTTATTTATGAGGAAAACATGCTCTTAAAACATTTTCATGTGCATAAAATAGTCATGATGCATGTACATGGAAATTCCTAAATCATCATGCTACAGACAGAGCACTATCCAACATAAAACCTTACCATTGAACTAATCATCAACATAAATACTAGACAGTAACATAAGGGAACTACTAATCATCGTATGAGTTTCTACCTAACATCCTTTGATGTAGGGTCCTAATGATCGAGAAACCTGTACATTCACTTACCTGGTCTCCTTAGCAATTTGAGCTCCTTTCTCTTCAAACTTCTTCACCTAAAACATTTACATTGTAGTAGTTAAAACAAAATCCTATTAGTTCTAATCACAAGTCATCCTAGGATCTAATAGCTATAGTCACTCCCGAATCCTTAGTATAGTTCTTTGTGCAGTTTGAAATCCAAAACCCAAAACAGACAGATTCGATCAGCGATAACTCAGGGTTGGTTGTTTAATGTCCAAAATCGATTCGGAATGACATTACCACTTTCAGATTTTAAAATACCTTTACTAATACTCGGCCATTGAAGAACCCAGAACTTCAACACATAGCAGAAGACAGAGCTTAACGACTAAAAGATAGCTACATTGCCAAACTCGTACCTCGAGCACAAAGTAGCCGAGAAGCAGCAAGGAAATCGGTCGTCGAAAGAGGGATTTTCAACTGACAGAGAGCGAGAGCTCGGGAGGGAAGAAATCGCCTAGAGTAGAAGGTGTCGGCTACAGGGGTTTAAATGAGGTTTGAACCCTTTCCATTTTCTTTAAATACCGGTCACAAACCTCCATTATTACAACTTTGCCACTCAACCTAGTTTAAAACCACATGTAATTAATTAAGCTTGGCCTAAAATTCTAAACCATGAAGATTGAATAATCATGACCGTTAATATAGTTAGGGAGTCACCTGGTTGAAGTTGTCGGGTGTTACAAGCTTGGTATCCATAGCTTTCTGTAATCACTGCTAGAATCTCAAAGTAAATCTTGGATCTCGATCTAACACTATAGAAATAGGCATGCCATCTAGTTTCACAATCTCTTTCAAATACAATTTACTGATCTGGTCAATTGTATGAGTACTGCGCATAGATAAGAAGTGACTCGATTTAGTAAGTCGATCCATTATTACCCAAACAATATCATTGCCCTTCGACGATTTTGGTAATCCTGTAAAAAAATCCATTGTGATAAACTCTCATTTCTATTCTGCTACTCGCAATGGGACGAGCATTCCAGCTAATTTCTTATGTTCATCTTTAATTCATTGACACGTCATGCACTTGGAAACGAATCTAGCTATATCTGCTTTTATCCCTTTCCACCAGTATGGTTTCCTCATATTCTGGTACATTTTCTTATTTCCAAGATGAATTGCAAATTTTGAGCAATGATTTTCTCTCAAAATTTCTTCCTTCAATTCTTGATCATATGGAATCACTAGACGACCCAGATATCTCACTCCGGAGTTACTATCCTTGGAAAAAATTTCAATCTCCTTGGCTTTAATCTTAGTTTTTAATTCAGCGATCTCATCACTACTGTATTGTGCTTCTATAATCCACTGCACCAGGTTGGGTCTCACGTTGATGTTTTGAAGGTATACATGCTTATTACCTTCTCTCAAGTGTAAATTGAACTGATCAACTTCAGTCCACATTTCATACTCTTTAATGCCTATGTTGGTTGCCATAATTTGAGTTTTTCTACTCAAAACATCTGCAACTTTGTTGGCCTTGTCTGGATGGTACTGGAGTGTGTAGTCATAGTCCTGTAAAAACTTCATCCAACGTCTTTGTCTTTGATTCAGCTCCTTTTGAGTGGATAAGTAATTCAGACTTTTGTAATCTTAAAATACTTCAAAGGTTTCACCATACAAATAATATCTCCAGTGTTTCAGGGCGAACACTACTGCAGCAAGCTTCAAATCCTTGAAGCATAGGCAATGACTTTTTCATTCTGTATTAGAACGCATCCCAAACCATTTAAGGGCGCATCACAATAAACCACGTATCCCTTTCCTCTTTCTGGAATTATTAAAATTGGTGGGGACACTAACTTTTTCTTCAACAGTTGAAAAGCTACTTTGCATTTATTGTCCCATACGCATTTTACATCTTTCTGGGTCAATCGATTTAATGGCATTGAGATTTTGGAGAAGTCTTCCTAATATGCCCTATATGCATATTACACGATCCCAAGCTGAAACCCACAATTTACTCCCATATTCGTATTCTCACACACTTGCCTCTTTTGCAGGAAACGACATGTGTAAAGATTTGGAGCACGCACTTGGAGACTTAAAGTGGGAGATCGAGGCCCAAGACATGGAGCAAGCAAAGCACCTCATCACGTGGGAAGCATGGACCGAAGATCACGAAGCTCGCATGAGAATTTGACTTCCTGAGCAATAAAATTATGTAACTTTTATTTTCAAACTTATTTGGAAAACATTGGCCTTCCTATGACAATTATTATATGCATGCATGTTAGACATTTATGATTAGATGTATGCTAGGTTAGATGTTACTTGGTTTCAGGTTGAAGACTAAAGGAGGAGGCGCCGTTCTTAATGCACCTACTTTTGGGCCGAGTTCATCACACTTTTGGGTCGAGTACCAACCCTAACCCTAAACCAGCCATCTAGGCCTATATAAGCATCGTATTGGTGTTTGTATCTGGCGGTTGATCAATGTGACAAGTAGCCCCGTTTCTCTCAAGGAAGAACGAAGCGTTCTTCATACAAGGTAAGAGGCCGTGGATGAATCCTTTCTAGGCCGAGGAGTGCCACTCTCCTAGCTCTTCAACCCAAGGTAGTTGCTGAGCTTTAGCACTACTTTTCTCTTTTTCCTTTCATGGAAACAAGTAGAAAGTGGCCAAACTGTTTCCTCCAAGTCGAGATTCTTTCTTTTGGAAAGAATGAAATTGTTGAAAGCCATAATCTTTGTTATCGTTCGACTTGAGAGTTAGTTATATCTTCATCCTTTTCTTCAGCTATTTAAACCACGTCTTCCATTAGCACACATCTCACTCACACAAATTTTTGTTATCTTTAAAGTACATTTGTTCATCCGATTTCTTCATCTTTGAGTATCCTAGGCTTGGCCGAGCACCTAGAAGCTAACGATCCATTTCTTTTGTGGTTTCTAAAGGTCCTCCCGAGGCTAGACCTTAACACTTCCACAAATCTCCAGTAATATCCTGCTAATCTCAAAAAATTTTGTATCTAAGATACTAATTTAGGTTGTTCTCAGTTCTAAATTGCTTCAATCTTAGAAGGATCAACTGCTATACTGTTTTAGATTACATACCCCAGAAATTTAACTCATTCTAGCCAGAATTCACACTTGCTCATCTTAGCATATAGCTGGTGCTATCTCAACAAACTCAAAACACAATGCAAGTGCTACTTGTGATTTGCTCTTCAAGAAGAGTACACCAAGATATCGTCAATGAAGACAATAACAAAGTTGTCCAGGTACTATTTGAACACTATGTTCATCAAATCTATAAATGCAGCAGGTGCATTTGTCAAACCAAAAGACATCACCATAAACTTGTAATGACCATAACGAGTTTTGAAAGCAGTCTTCTAAATATCTTCTTCTCGAATTTTGAGCTAATAATATTCAGATCTCAAATCAATCTTGGAAAACCAGCACGATCCTCTCAACTGATCGAACAGGTCGTCAATTCATGGAAGTAGATATTTATTCTTCACGGTCACCACGTTCAGTTTTCGATAATCGATGCACATCCTTAAAGTGTCATCCTTCTTTTTGACAAACAAGGCTGAAGCACCCTATGGAGACGTGTTAGCCCGTAAAAATCCTTTCTCCTGCAATTCTTCCAGCTGAACCTTCAATTCTTTCAACTCTGCTGATGCCATGATGAAATCATGTTGAAAATTATCGAAGTATTTATAAATCATGTTATGACATCTAAATAAATGAAAAATATAGTATACACTTGCTGAATTTAACATATAAATTGAAAACAAGATTCAAATTTTTTGTAGCTGAAAGGTGAAGATTCGATTCGTTTCGTTTCGTTAAAAAACATAATACAATTTAATTTGTAAATGAACTGAAATATTGATGTTTAAATTACACTTTAACTTAAAAATTATAATGTGCAATTATTGTGTATTTTGAGTTAACATTAGTAGACGATGGATTTTAAGTTAAACATCCATAGTGGGTTGTCAGTTTCTTGAAAAATAATGCAATTTAACCTAGCATATACGTGACACGTCCATTTTCATAAATTTCAAATTTATTTTTCATTTTCTCAAGTTAAAATTTAAATATTTTTTAATATAAAATAGGATTTTTTTACAAATAATATGCTTAATTAATAAAATAAATACAATAAATTATAAATAATTAAAATAATAAATTAGTCGAATTAATGAATGTAATATGAACGAAATTATAAGGTAAAAACATAACGCACGTTACCCAGATCTTGACAAAGAAAAATTAAAATTATGTTACTTATAGGTTATGCATTATGAACTGTACATGCATTACGCTCTTTCAAAATAGTATGAAAACGAGTTTCTACACATGTTTTATGAAAAGAAATGAACTAATGAAAAGATATGAATGCACGTAATCCCAGTCACGTCGGGGTGGGGTTTAGACATGGCTGTCCTATAGGTGAAACATATCATTTCCCCCCATGTAGATGGAGAGGGCTATCCAGCCGCAGAATATGCCGTTTTCATCTGCTGGGAGCGAACCCCCGGTGACATCCCGTTATGTAACGTAATGAATAAAATGACTGCATGATTTTATGAACTGCATATGCATAACATGCATTTTCATTTATGAAGTTTATTGAGGCTTTAGCTCATAGAATATCTCTATGGTGTAGGTGATCTCGAGGAAAGTGCAGAAAACGTTCCTCCACTAGATGAACACACAGGTTGGAAAAGGATGCCTGTGGGAGTGCACTGGTGCAGTCGGTGCGATTTTGACCTGTGGGGACGATGTATAGGTATTTTGGGTATGTTAGGTAGAATTGATATGGAAAATATATAGGAATCTCATTTTAGGATGATTGGCAACTTGATTGAGGATATTAGTAGTTTTGGATGTTTTCTGGATAGTTTTGTGGACAAATGTATAGAATATTTATTTTGATGGTTTATATAGATGGGTTTACTTTTGTATGATTTTTATGAGTTTTCGCTGCTTGGTTAATGTTGATGAAATAGGTCTTGATGATTAAAGTCGGATTGTTGTTTAGAGTCGGAATTTGATGATTTTAGTTTGAGGCTTTCAATTAATGGATGTGTAAATTTTAGGTATAAATGTTTATGGATGACTTAAGAGATCGATATTGAGGTGTTATTAGGTGAGAAATTGAAGAAAATGATAAAGGAAGGGGGAAATGTAGAAGAAAGGGTGCTGGCGCGCAGACGGGGCGAGCAGGGCGCGCTGGAGCGTGCTGCCTTGCATGGTGGCCGATCGATCGGCGCATGGTGGCCGATCAATCGGCTAAGCCCTGGAAAATTGGTCGAGGGGCAGAGTGATCGCCGATCGATCGGTGCCCATGGCCGATCGATCGGCAAAATGCAAGGCGTCTGGTGAAAAATTCAGAGCGATTGCCGATCGATCGGCCCGCCAGTCAATCGATCGGCCATCGCTGGGCGCCAGGCGTGCTGTTGGATCGCGGTGGGGCGCGATGCGCGCCCGGCATGGGAGCGCACCGTGGACGTGCGGCGCGTGTGGGGCATGCACGCATGGTGCGCGAGGGGCACGCGCGCCGAATGCTGGGTGTCAAGGTCCGAGCTTGTCCAAGGCATGTTGCCTATGGCCGCCCATGATGTTAGATAGACTTATTTCATTTTTAAATTATTCAGTTGTATTTATTTTCCTTTTATATCTCAAGAGTGACTCCTCACCAGTATAGCATGTCTACTTGTGCTGTAGTGGAGATGGTCCAGATTGCTCTTTAGGGGGAGAGGCATGACTGCACGTAGACCCCCTACCCACCGATGCAATTTGCTGCTAATCAATGAACAAGCTTTTTACACACACCCTCTTTATGCATACTATGCTCAATGATGCTCTTTTCGGTTAATCTCGCTCGCTTGTTGCTTACTCGTTAGACACAAGCTCGCTCTAACGAAGTGAGCACTCGGTGCCGTTGGCACGCTCGTTGGCTGACCCAGTACAAGTGTGATATTGGGTGCCGCACAGTCTCATTACGCCTCTTGAAAGTAGGACCGTGACAGTTGGTATCAGAGCCTGGTTGACTCAAAAATCGTGAGAATATATGCCGAAGAAGAGTTCGATGGAAAGGCCGAGTGCACCACCAGATCAACTCGAGCGCCTCGTCGAGTTGGAAGAAGAAGTACGGTATCTACAAGACATACCGGATAACATTCGATTCATAGAAGAAAGAATGAAAGAAATGTCTGAATTTCATGCTGAGATAGCGGCTATTCACAACAGAATAGATGCTATACCGATTGCTACACTTCTACCGCCCATCTTCCGAATACATCTACCGCTCAACAGTAACCAATTTACATCCACCGCTACACTTCTACCGCCCATCTTCCGAATACATCTACCGCTCAACAGTAACCAATTTACATCCACCGCTACACTTCTACCGCCCATCTTTCGAATACATCTACCGCTCAACAGTAACCAATTTACATCCACCGCTACACTTCTACCGCCCATCTTCCGAATACATCTACCGCTCAACAGTAACCAATTTACATCCACCGCTACACTTCTACCGCCCATCTTTCGAATACATCTACCGCTCAACAGTAACCAATTTACATCCACCGCTACACTTCTACCGCCCATCTTCCGAATACATCTACCGCTCAACAGTAACCAATTTACATCCACCGCTACACTTCTACCGCCCATCTTTCGAATACATCTACCGCTCAACAGTAACCAATTTACATCCACCGCTACACTTCTACCGCCCATCTTTCGAATACATCTACCGCTCAACAGTAACCAATTTACATCCACCGCTACACTTCTACCGCCCATCTTTCGAATACATCTACCGCTCAACAGTAACCAATTTACATCCACCGCTACACTTCTACCGCCCATCTTTCGAATACATCTACCGCTCAACAGTAACCAATTTACATCCACCGCTACACTTCTACCGCCCATCTTCCGAATACATCTACCGCTCAACAGTAACCAATTTACATCCACCGCTACACTTCTACCGCCCATCTTCCGAATACATCTACCGCTCAACAGTAACCAATTTACATCCACCGCTACACTTCTACCGCCCATCTTTCGAATACATCTACCGCTCAACAGTAACCAATTTACATCCACCGCTACACTTCTACCGCCCATCTTCCGAATACATCTACCGCTCAACAGTAACCAATTTACATCCACCGCTACACTTCTACCGCCCATCTTCCGAATACATCTACCGCTCAACAGTAACCAATTTACATCCACCGCTACACTTCTACCGCCCATCTTCCGAATACATCTACCGCTCAACAGTAACCAATTTACATCCACCGCTACACTTCTACCGCCCATCTTCCGAATACATCTACCGCTCAACAGTAACCAATTTACATCCACCGCTACACTTCTACCGCCCATCTTCCGAATACATCTACCGCTCAACAGTAACCAATTTACATCCACCGCTACACTTCTACCGCCCATCTTCCGAATACATCTACCGCTCAACAGTAACCAATTTACATCCACCGCTACACTTCTACCGCCCATCTTCCGAATACATCTACCGCTCAACAGTAACCAATTTACATCCACCGCTACACTTCTACCGCCCATCTTCCGAATACATCTACCGCTCAACAGTAACCAATTTACATCCACCGCTACACTTCTACCGCCCATCTTCCGAATACATCTACCGCTCAACAGTAACCAATTTACATCCACCGCTACACTTCTACCGCCCATCTTCCGAATACATCTACCGCTCAACAGTAACCAATTTACATCCACCGCTACACTTCTACCGCCCATCTTCCGAATACATCTACCGCTCAACAGTAACCAATTTACATCCACCGCTACACTTCTACCGCCCATCTTCCGAATACATCTACCGCTCAACAGTAACCAATTTACATCCACCGCTACACTTCTACCGCCCATCTTCCGAATACATCTACCGCTCAACAGTAACCAATTTACATCCACCGCTACACTTCTACCGCCCATCTTCCGAATACATCTACCGCTCAACAGTAACCATTTACCGCTCAACAGTAACCAATTTACATCCACCGCTACACTTCTACCGCCCATCTTCCGAATACATCTACCGCTCAATAGTAACACACAACATCTACCGCTCAACAGTAACCAATTTACATCCACCGCTACACTTCTACCGCCCATCTTCCGAATACATCTACCGCTCAACAGTAACCAATTTACATCCACCGCTACACTTCTACCGCCCATCTTCCGAATACATCTACCGCTCAATAGTAACACACAACATCTACCGCTCAACAGTAACCAATTTACATCCACCGCTACACTTCTACCGCCCATCTTCCGAATACATCTACCGCTCAACAGTAACCAATTTACATCCACCGCTACACTTCTACCGCCCATCTTCCGAATACATCTACCGCTCAATAGTAACACACAACATCTACCGCTCAATAGTAACACACAACATCTACCGCTCAACAGTAACCAATTTACATCCACCGCTACACTTCTACCGCCCATCTTCCGAATACATCTACCGCTCAACAGTAACCAATTTACATCCACCGCTACACTTCTACCGCCCATCTTCCGAATACATCTACCGCTCAACAGTAACCAATTTACATCCACCGCTACACTTCTACCGCCCATCTTCCGAATACATCTACCGCTCAACAGTAACCAATTTACATCCACCGCTACACTTCTACCGCCCATCTTCCGAATACATCTACCGCTCAATAGTAACACACAACATCTACCGCTCAACAGTAACCAATTTACATCCACCGCTACACTTCTACCGCCCATCTTCCGAATACATCTACCGCTCAACAGTAACCAATTTACATCCACCGCTACACTTCTACCGCCCATCTTCCGAATACATCTACCGCTCAACAGTAACCAATTTACATCCACCGCTACACTTCTACCGCCCATCTTCCGAATACATCTACCGCTCAATAGTAACACACAACATCTACCGCTCAACAGTAACCAATTTACATCCACCGCTACACTTCTACCGCCCATCTTCCGAATACATCTACCGCTCAACAGTAACCAATTTACATCCACCGCTACACTTCTACCGCCCATCTTCCGAATACATCTACCGCTCAACAGTAACCAATTTACATCCACCGCTACACTTCTACCGCCCATCTTCCGAATACATCTACCGCTCAACAGTAACCAATTTACATCCACCGCTACACTTCTACCGCCCATCTTCCGAATACATCTACCGCTCAACAGTAACCAATTTACATCCACCGCTACACTTCTACCGCCCATCTTCCGAATACATCTACCGCTCAACAGTAACCAATTTACATCCACCGCTACACTTCTACCGCCCATCTTCCGAATACATCTACCGCTCAACAGTAACCAATTTACATCCACCGCTACACTTCTACCGCCCATCTTCCGAATACATCTACCGCTCAACAGTAACCAATTTACATCCACCGCTACACTTCTACCGCCCATCTTCCGAATACATCTACCGCTCAACAGTAACCAATTTACATCCACCGCTACACTTCTACCGCCCATCTTCCGAATACATCTACCGCTCAACAGTAACCAATTTACATCCACCGCTACACTTCTACCGCCCATCTTCCGAATACATCTACCGCTCAACAGTAACCAATTTACATCCACCGCTACACTTCTACCGCCCATCTTCCGAATACATCTACCGCTCAATAGTAACACACAACATCTACCGCTCAACAGTAACCAATTTACATCCACCGCTACACTTCTACCGCCCATCTTCCGAATACATCTACCGCTCAATAGTAACACACAACATCTACCGCTCAACAGTAACCAATTTACATCCACCGCTACACTTCTACCGCCCATCTTCCGAATACATCTACCGCTCAACAGTAACCAATTTACATCCACCGCTACACTTCTACCGCCCATCTTCCGAATACATCTACCGCTCAACAGTAACCAATTTACATCCACCGCTACACTTCTACCGCCCATCTTCCGAATACATCTACCGCTCAACAGTAACCAATTTACATCCACCGCTACACTTCTACCGCCCATCTTCCGAATACATCTACCGCTCAACAGTAACCAATTTACATCCACCGCTACACTTCTACCGCCCATCTTCCGAATACATCTACCGCTCAATAGTAACACACAACATCTACCGCTCAACAGTAACCAATTTACATCCACCGCTACACTTCTACCGCCCATCTTCCGAATACATCTACCGCACAGAGTTACCGCGCTTAAAAATTTAAAAAGGTTAAGAGTAATCGGCCCAAACCAAGCATTCGCTCACTTAAAAGTTAATCAACGGCAACTAAAAAGTCAACAAAAACAAGCAAAAGGAGACTTCTACCGATCACAAAATACAAAATTATTCATACCATCTACCGATGACGCAAACCGGAATTCAAATCCAACCTGGCTGCGACTCACAAACGACAAACATTGATAGCTACACATCTACGATGGCTTCTATGAAGACGCCATCAATGACTTCTAGGAAGACCACATCCGATGACGTCAGTCATAGTCAACCTCAACATTCAACCGGTGAAAAAAACACACAACATCCACCGGTGAACTTCATTCACTAACTGTTGAACTTGCAAATTTCACTCAAACATCCAAAACCACATGACCCTAAGTAACTTCAGAAATCCAACAAATAACCATTTGAAATCAACATATATATTCTTATCCAATAAAAATCCCAAATTGTATTCAAAATATCAAAACTACCACTATCATAAAAACTCTAAACATACTTAAACTGAGTCATGGTTCACCGAACCTTCACAACCACTGACACCAATTAAACTGCCCCATCAGATGCCAGATCGATGCATGAATGCACCCCTCCAACCAGTCTAGTCCTCAGCAAACTCAGAGAACACACCTGCAGTCGCTTCTTCACCTACATCACAAAACTCATCTATTAGCCTAATGCTAAGTAAGTAAAGCAGTAATGAAATGAAATGCTGAAACATAAATTTCCTAAACATGCAGTTTCTACTTTCTCATCTCAGTTGCATATGCATTCGTTTCTGATCAGATCCTCCTGTGAAATTGGGAGTTGGATCACTTCTTCCAAAGTCATACTTCCTCTCTCTCGATTAAGGGGCGGATTAGTTCCCTTAACAACTGATCAGATCCCCCTGTGAAATTGGGAGTTGGATCACTTCTCCCAAAGTCATACATCCTCTCTCTCGATTAAGGGGCGGATTAGTTCTCTTAACAACTGTTCAGTCTGTTCATTCCTTACCATGTCATTTCATGTAAATTCATTTTTGCATACTTTCAAAATATGATGCATGACAGGCAAACACATTCAAACAAACATAATCCTACTGTTTTGTGATGTAGACCCGAAGGCACAAGCATACTTCACTTACCTGGCTCCCTGGAAAAGCTCGGTTTCAACTACTTTGGAAGCCTTGCTCACCTAAGTCATAAACAGAATACCAATTAGATCTTCACTAACTTCATCCTATTCCATTCAGAAACCCTAGGAGCTAGTTTGGGACTCTGTCCTATGTCCTATGTGCATTCCCGATTCCTTACGAGACCCGACTCAACTCTTACACCCTGCATTTCCCTGGAACATGCATCTACGACACTCCTCTATCATCTATAATCATAATGCAGTAAGATACCATAGTAAAACTCACCTAAGTCGGAGTGAAATCAGAGAAAGGATCTCCTAGCGCACTCTGCTGAGCTGAGGAGCTGAGAGTCGAAAATGATTTGGAAAAACAGTGGCAGCTACAACGCATTAAACCCAAAACCTCTTTCCTTAAATACGTTATCCACTTTTAAATTTCCAATTACCTTATGCCCTTGCCTAGTCATCCATTAACCCTACTTTTATTATTGCCATTTAAAGTGTGCCATTAATTTAAAAAGATTAGAGAAGTGGTTTGATAGAACCGGGTGTTATAATCTACCATACTTAAAAGAATTTTGTCCTCAAAATTCAGTACCTGAATAATTCTGGATGTTGGTCCATCATGTCTTGCTGGCGCTCCCAAGTTGTCTCCTCTATGTTCTGGTTGTGCCATAAGACTTTCACCAGTGGAACTTCTTTATTGCACAACACTTTCACAGCATAGTCTAAGATCCTTACTGGTTTCTCCTCATATGCAAGAGTAGAATGAACTTCAATACTCTGCTGTTCCACAATCTGAGATGGATCCCGTACACACTTCTTCAACATGGAAACATGGAACACATTATGGATCCCTTCCATAGAGGTTGGTAGCTGTAATTCGTAAGCTGCCTTCCCAATCCTTTTCAAGATTAAAAAGGATCCAATAAATCTGAGGTTCAATTTGCCTCTCTTACCAAATCTCACAACTCCTTTGAATGGTGATACCTTAAGAAAAACTTCATCACGTACTTCAAACTCTAATTCTCTGCGTCTTCTGTCAGCATAGCTCTTCTGTCGGCTTTGAGCTGTTAAAATTCTCTGTCGGATGAGGGCAATCTTCTCCACTGTCTGTTGCATAATATCAGGACCAAGCAACTGTGCTTCACCAACTTCGTCCCAATATAAAAGAGATCTGCATTTACGTCCATACAATGCTTCATATGGTGCCATTCCTATTGTTGCCTGAAAACTGTTATTATAGGAAAACTTCACCAATGATAAATATTTACTCCAAGATCCTTGAAAATCTAATATGCATGCACGAAGCATATCTTCTAAGGTATGAATAGTTCTCTAGGATTGTCCGTCTGTTTGAGGGTGAAAAGCTGTGCTAAAACTAAGTTGTGTTCCCATGGCCTTGTGCAAACTCTTCCAAAACTTATATGTAAATCTAGAATCTCGGTCTGAAACTATGGTACATGGAACTCCATGTAACCTAACAATCTCTTGCACATACAATTCAGCAAGCTGATCCATCGAGTATGTCATCCTCATTGGCAGAAAGTGGGCAGATTTGGTTAGACGATCGACTATCACCCAAATCGCATCATGTCCCTTTGTTGTTCTAGGCAATCCCACAACAAAGTCTATCGTTATTTGTTCCCATTTCCATTCAGGAACTGGTAAAGGTTGCAATGTTCCTGAGGGTCTCTGATGTTCGGCTTTAATCTACTGACAACACAAACACGATCCTACATACTCTGCCACACTCCTTTTCATACTTGGCCACCAATAATGCTGTCTAAGATCCTTGTACATCTTTGTACTCCCAAGGTGAACAGAGAATCTAGAAAAATGTGTTTCAGAAAGAATCTCATCTCAAAGTTCTTTAATGGTAGGAACAAACTATCTATTTCTAAACTTAAGGATTTCATCAGCAGAATAGTTAAAATCTGATTTGTCCGTAGAATCCATGCTTAACTTGTACTTGTTACACTCATCATCATTCGTCTGAGCTTCCTTTATTTTCTCCAGAACAGTAGGCTTTAAGGTTATGGCTGAAAGTATAGCTGATACATTGGATACTGCTTCTAGATTAAACCTTTGGAATTCTGACTCTAAGGCTAATGGCATATTGAAAATCATAGTTGGGGTTGGTGTTGTTACTCTACTCAAAGCATCTGCCACAACATTTGCTTTGTCGGGATGATATTTAATCTCCAAAATCGTAATCCTTTACAAATTCTAACCATCAACGTTGCCTCATGTTTAGTTCCTTCTGTGTGAAAATATACTTCAGGCTCTTATGATCTGAAAATATCTCAAAAAATTGTCCATACAAGTAATGCCTCCAAATCTTAAGTGCAAATACCACTGCAGCTAATTCCAAGTCATGTGTAGGGTAATTCTTCTCATGTGTTTTCAACTGTCTAGAAGCATAGGCTATTACCTTACCATCTTGCATCAACACACATTCAAGACCAATTTTGGAAGCATCACAATAAATACTAAATTTACCATTTTCAACAGGAAGGGTTAATATTGGAGCATTGGTCAGTTTCTGTTTCAAAGTCTGGAAACTGGATTTACATTCCTCAGTCCATGCATACTTAATGTTTTTCCTAGTTAACCGAGTGAGAGGTATAGCAATCTTCGAGAATCCTTCAATAAATTTCCTGTAGTATCCTGCTAACCCAAGGAAACTCTGAATATCAGTAGCATTCTTCGGTTGGGGCCACTCCTTAACTGCTTGAACCTTGGCTGGATCGACAGATATCCCATCTCCAGAGATCACATGACTAAGAAAGTGAACTCTGTCCAACCAAAACTCACACTTGGAAAACTTAGCATAAAGTTGGTGCTGTCTAAGTACTCCTAACACCAAACTCAAATGCCTTGCATGCTCCTCCTTGGTACGTGAATAGATCAAGATATCATCAATAAATACTATGACAAACTTATCCAAATACTCATGAAACACCCTATTCATAAGATCCATGAATGCTGCTGGTGCATTAGTCAATCCAAAGGACATAACCAAAAACTCATAATGTCCATACCTTGTGCGAAAGGCAGTCTTTGGAATATCTTTAGATTTAACCTTCAACTGGTAATAACCGGACCAAAGGTCAATCTTAGAGAAAACTCTTGCACCATTAAGTTGGTCGAACAGATCGTCTATCCTCAGCAATGGATACTTGTTCTTGACAGTTAACTTATTTAGTTCCCGATAATCGATGCACATCCGCATCGATCCATCCTTCTTTTTGACAAAAAAGACAGGTGCACCCCACGGTGAAAAGCTAGGGCGTATAAACCCTTTCTCCAACAGATCTTCCAACTACTTTAATTCCTTAAGTTCTGTTGGTGTTAATCTATATGGATTTTTAGACACAGGCTCAGCACCGGGGTAAACATCTACAACAAATTCAATTTCTGTATCTGGCGGTAAGCCAGGAAGGTCATCTAAAAATACTTCAGGGAAGTCTTGGACAATTAAGACATTTTGGGGATTTGCTTTTCCTACAAGTTGTGTGTCTAAAATGCTATCTAAGAAGCACAAGTACTCTCCATATGGGGAAGGTCTAGTGTTAATAGAAGTCATCATAGACATTTTCTTACTCTTCTTTGAAGCTTGAAAGGTATGTTTCGAACTTCCAGAGGGTTGGAAGCTAACTATTCCAGTCCTACAATCTATTGTGGCATGGTGTTTAAACAACCAGTCAATTCCTAGAATTACATCGAATCCCATTATATCCATAATAATAAGATCAGCAGGTAGACTTACGTTCCCTACTAACACATCACTGTCAAGCATCACTTGGTTAGAGTGCATGCGTTCACCAGAGGGTAATGCAACACTAAACACATGCATGGAAGAGGTAAACTGTACATCTAACTTAACAGCAAATGCAGATGCTATAAATGAATGCGTTGCACCAGAATCTATTAGAGTAAAAACAGGCACAGAGTTGATCAATGTAGTACCTGACACAATAGCGGGCTGTTCCTCACCCGACTCCATCATGGAGAATATCCTCGGTTTAATCGTAGCAGGGCCACTCTTGAAAGCTGGGCAGTCTCTGCTAATATGGCCGACCTTGTTACAATTGAAGCATCTGGTGATTCTAGGCTTCGGGCATTCTTTGAACGTGTGTCCAACCTCTTCACAGTTCAAACACTTCCCAAAGCCCAATCTGCACTCACCCGAGTGGTTCTTCAAACACTTAGGACACTGGGGAAATTTCCTGGCATTCTGTATTTTCCCTCCTGTCCTTGGCTATTCTGGCCTTCACTAGGCCTCTTCATTCCTCTTTGTTGGTGTGGCTGGATAAACTTTTGTGGGATCTCTTTTGGTCCAGCACACTTCCTTTCAGTTTCTTCCACTTCCAGAGCAGTGGACACAACTTCGCTGAATGTCAAGCCTTTAATACCACAAAATTCAACTCCTCAGTAAATTTCCGGTTTCAGTCCATGCACAAATTTGAACACTTTTTCCTCGTCCTTGTGAGCAAAATGTCCAGCAAACCTGGACTGGGACTCAAACTGCCTACTGTACTCGGCCACAGACCCTGTCTGCTTCAAGTTCAGAAACTCCAACTTCTTCGCGGTCTGGATAGTGCTGTTAAAATACTTCTCATAGAAAATATCTTTGAATTGTGACCAAGGCATCGCCAAAACATCTGTAGTGGTCTCTATTGTTTCCTTCCCGAGTTGGGCTTCACCAGCCAGATGAAATGTTACCAACGTGACCTTGTCTCCTTCTCCAATGTTGTCGCATCTAAACATACTCTCAATCTTTCTAAGCCACCCTTCAGAAATAATTGGATCAGATGACTGACCATCGAACGTGGGTGGTCTTAGTCTCCGGAATCTATCTCCAGAATGTTCATTGCTAGAACCCGAGTTGGCACTTCCTTGTACTTCTCGGTTCAACAGTACTCCTAGTTGATCAGACTCTTGGCGCACTAAATCAGTTTGCTGACGCACCAAATCTGCCAGCTGCCTAATCACACTAGGCTCTTCATCACCTCTCAAATTTGGCATTTCCCTTGGCACTCTAGGTCTTCCTAGGCGTCTGGCCATTATACTAAATTCCTGCACAGGGTTAACTACTCTCATAAACATCTTATAACTAAAGCTAACATAAACACTTACAGTTGTTGGAGTACTTCCATGCGACGATTGGCACTGATGAGTAATCTTTTGAACGGTTTAATTGAATGTCTCTGATAATATACTGTAACGCCCCGAATTATATAAACCCGGTTCGTTACTCATAACTCGAACATAACTAAGAAACTTTGGATCAAATTTAAAACTTCGCTCGAAAGTCAAAATTTGACATTTGCTAAAATCTCGAAACGTTTAAAAACTTGCAGCGGAAATTCTTTTGAGCAGAACAGAGTTAAGCAAAGCTATAAAACAATGTTTGAATAATCGGTTAAAATATTAAGAAGTAATTCGGCCAGAAGAAACCAAGACTTAAGCGTGAAAACTTGAAAATCGAAAGAGTCAAACGCATCTGCCACTAAACAAAGTCAACGAAAAAGGGCAAAAACAGAAATTGGAGACTTCCACCGATCACAAAATGACAAATTTATCATACACATCTACCGATGACGTCAGCCGGATGATTCATTCATCCAACCTCTGCCGATCACAAACGACAAATATTTACAGCTCACATCTACCGATGGCTTCTACCGATGACGTCAGCCGGATGATTCATTCATCCAACCTCTGCCGATCACAAACGACAAATATTTACAGCTCACATCTACCGATGGCTTCTACTGAAGACATCATCCGATGACTTTTACTGGAGACATCATCCGATGACTTTTACTGGAGACATCATCCGATGGCTTCTACTGGAGACATCATCCGATGGCTTCTACTGAAGACATCATCCGATGACTTCTACTAAAGACATCATCCGATGACGTCAGTCGGATGATTCAATCCTCCAACATCAACCGGTGAACAAAACACACAACATCCACCGGTGAACTTCATTCACCGATGGTTGAACTTGCAAATTTCACTCAAACATTCAAAACCACCTGACCCTAAGTAACTTCAGAAATCCAACAAATAACCATTTGAAACCAACATATATATTCTTATCCAATAAAAATCCCAAATTGTATTCAAAACATCAAAACTACCACTATCATAAAAACTCTCAACATACTTAAACTGAGTCGCGGTTCACCGAACCTTCACAACCACAGACACCAATTAAACCGCCCCATCAGATGCCAGATCGATGCATGAATGCACCCCTCCAACCAGTCTAGTCCTCAGCAAACTCAGAGAACACACCTGCAGTCACTTCTTCACCTACATCACAAAACTCATCTATTAGCCTAATGCTAAGTAAGTAAAGCAGTAATGAAATGAAATGCTGAAACATAAATTTCCTAAACATGCAGTTTCTACTTTCTCATCTCAGTTGCATATGCATTCGTTTCTGATCAGATCCTCCTGTGAAATTGGGAGTTGGATCACTTCTTCCAAAGTCATACATCCTCTCTCTCGATTAAGGGGCGGATTGGTTCCCTTAACAACTGATTAGATCCCCCTGTGAAATTGGGAGTTGGATCACTTCTCCCAAAGTCATACATCCTCTCTCTCGATTAAGGGGCGGATTAGTTCCCTTAACAACTGTTCAGTCTGTTCATTCCTTACCATGTCATTTCATGTAAATTCATTTTTGCATACTTTCAAAATATGATGCATGACAGGCAAACACATTCAAACAAACATAATCCTACTGTTTTGTGATGTAGACCCGAAGGCACAAGCATACTTCACTTATCTGGCTTCTTGGAAAAGCTCGGTTTCAACTACTTTGGAAGCCTTGCTCACCTAAGTCATAAACAGAATACCAATTAGATCTTCACTAACCTCATCCTATTCCATTCAGAAACCCTAGGAGCTAGTTTGGGACTCTGTCTTATGTGCATTTCCGATTCCTTACGAGACCCGACTCAACTCCTACACCCTGCATTTTCCTGGAACATGCATCTACGACACTCCTCTATCGTCTATAATCATAATGCAGTAAGATACCATAGTAAAACTCACCTAAGTAGGAGGGAAATCGGAGAAAGGATCTCCTAGCGCACTCTGCTGAGCTGAGAAGCTGAGAGTCGAAAATGATTTGGGAAAACAATGGCGGCTACAACGCATTAAACCCAAAACCTCTTTCCTTAAATACGTTATCCACTTTTAAATTTCCAATTACCCTTATGCCCTTGCCTAGTCATCCACTAACCCTACTTTTATTATTGCCATTAATTTAAAAAGATTAGAGAAGTGGTTTGATAGAACCGGGTGTTACAGTAATACCCAGTTTCATCGAACCAGTTCTAAATTCTTTTTAAATTAATGACACACTTGAAATGACAATAATAAAAGTAGGGTTAAGGGATAACTAGGCAAGGGCATAAGGGTAATTGAAAATTTAAAAGTGGATAACGTATTTAAGGAGAGAGGTTTTGGGTTTAATGCACTATAGCCGCCACTATTCAATTTATCATTCATCTTTCGGCCTTCAGCTCTCCAGCAGAACCCTCTAGGCGATTCTCTTTCCCGATTCTCTTTCAACCTAGGTAAGGTTTCCCTCGTTTTTCTTGTGTTTTAGCAGTTAGGTAACTGAGGGAGTTCAATGTGAGAAATTTCGAGGATGTTGTGATTGAGAGTAGGTTCGGGTTTTGGTGATAAATGGGAATGCACGGGTAGTAGGGTTTCAAATTGGTTTCCTCAAACTTTTGATTGATTCTTGGTGAAGTTTAGTGAAAGTTTGATTAATGTACTGTTATGACTTTAGGTGAGCGAGCTTCTAAAGTAGCTTATAGTCGAGCGATTTCCAGGAGACCAGGTAAGTGAAGTATGCATGTGCCTTCGGGCCTACATCACAAAACAGTAGGATTATGTATACTTGAAATGTGTCTGTATGTCATGCATCATATTTTGAAAGTATGCAAAAATGAATTTACACGAAATGGCATGGTAAGGAATGAGCAGATTGTAATAGATAAACTATTAAAGGAACTAATCCGCCCCTTAACTTATGAACAGATTTATAACTTTGGGAAGATTGATCCACTTCCCAATGGAATTTTAGGATCAGATCAGCTGTTAAGGGAACTAATCCGCCCCTTAATTTATGAAGAAGATGTATGACTTTGGGAAAACTGATCCAATTCCCAATGAAACTGAGGGATCAGATCAGTGAATGAATGAATGTAAATGCGACTGAAGTGTGTGAAAGTAGAGACTGCATGATTAGGATTTATGTTTCAGCATTTCATTTCAATGTGCTTCACTTATTTAGCATTAGGCTAATAGATGAGTTTTGTGATGTAGATGAAGAAGTGACAGAATGTGTGTTTTCTGAGCATATTGAGGACTAGACTGGTTGGGGGAGCACGTTCATGCCTCGACCTGGCAAACTGATGAGGCGGTTTAACTAATATCAGTAGGTGTGAAGGTTTAGTCGACAATGATTCAATTTAAGAATCTTGAGTTTTTATACGACAGTAGTAGTTTTTAATGTTTTGGAATACATTTTAAGATTTTTCTGATAATGATACTCTATTTGTTTTACTAGTGCTTTTATTAAATATGGAGTTATGCACGAATTTAAGCTATTTAGAATGGTTTCAGTGAAATGTACAAGTTTTTTCAGTAGACGGAGTTGTTCTTTGTTTAGGATGATTATGGTCTATCGGTAGAATTTGAGTGTTACTGTTCACCGGTAGATGTTGTCTATCGGTGGATGAAGTGTGTTTTTGGTCTATCGGTAGATGTTGTCTGTCGGTGGATGTATAGAGTTTTCAGTCCATCGGAAGATGTGAGCAGGAGTCGCTTTGTCATTTTGTGAACGGTGTGTGTGAATAAAAGATTTTTTGTCGTTTAGCGATCGGAAGATGTGAGAAGAAGTCTTTTTGTCGTTTAGCGATCGGAAGACGCAGTTTGTTCTATCGGTAGATGTGAGTTTAGGGTGTTGTCGATTTGTGATCGGTAGAAGCGAATAGGAGATTTCGTCGTTTGTGAGTGGTAGACGTCGTCTGCCGAGTTAATGAAGTCACGCGGATATCATGTGGCTTGAGCGGTAGAAGTGTTTTTGGTGAATGCGAGCGGCAGATGTGTTCTGCTCTCTTTGTCTTTTCCAACTGTCTTTAATATTTTTAATTATTTAATAAATGTCGTTATAACAAAGTTTTCCGCTGCAAGTTTTAAAGACTTAAGGATGTAATTTTTATCGATGAGTGAAATTTTAAAGTTTGTCCAAAAGTTCTTAATTATGTTCGGGTTTATGAGTAACAAACCGGGTTTATATAATTCAGGGCGTTACATTAGCAAAGCCGTGCCTTCACTTGAAACCTTTTCCACCTAGAGTGTGGAGTATCGGAAGAAATCAAGAGGAAGCTGGTCGCCGGAGGAAGAACAGAGAAGAGAGCTGAGGGGAGGGAGTCGGCTAAAAGAGGAAAGTCGGCTAGTGGGGGTTTTTGTGAGGTTTTTAGATTTCCATTTTCTATTTATACTCCCAATAAGCTAGGTTTAATTACAAGTTTGCCACAAGACCTATTTTTATATAGGTGGAACCGATTAAACTTTAGCGCTCAAATTTTCAACCGAAAGAATAAATAAACAAAGATGACAGTTAATTTTGTCTTGTTAAAAAAAGTTCACATGTCCGAAGTTGTCGGGTGTTACATCTACCCCTCCTTAAACAAAATTTTTGTCCTCAAAAATTGCTTAAACGAAAAGTTCAGGATATTTGTCCATCATATCTTGTCGTCTCTCCCAAGTGGCTACCTCGATGTTGTGATTTCTCCATAACACCTTAACCAATGGGACCTCTTTGTTCCGTAACATCTTTACTGAAAAATCGAAAATTCGCACTAGTTTCTCTTCATACGTTAAGGTTGGTTGAATTTCAATGTCCACCGGTTCCAAAACTTATGTCGGATCACGTATGCATTTCCTCAACATTGAGACGTGAAAGACATTGTGGACCCCGTCCATAGACGAAGGCAGAAGCAACCTGTATGCTGTATTCCCAATTCTTGCTAAGATAGGAAATGGTCCAACGAACCAAGGATTGAGTTTTCCCCTCTTACCAAACCTCATGATTCCTCTAAATGGAGAAATTTTAAGGAATACTACATCCCCGACAGCAAACTCGAGATCCCTTCTTCTCTAATCCGCATAACTCTTCTGTCGGCTTTGTGCAGTCATCATCCTTTTTCTAATAGTGGCGATCTTATCCGATATCTGCTGCAAAATCTCGGGGCCTAAGAGTTTTGCTTCACCAACTTCATCCCAGTACAAAGGTGACCTACATTTTCTGCCATACAGTGCTTCATAAGGTGTCATATCGATGGTGGACTGGTAACTATTGTTATAGGAGAATTCAACCAGAGGCAGATATCGACTCCATGATTCCTGAAACTCCAGCACGCACGCTCTCAACATATCCTCTAGTATTTGAATGGTTCTTTCTGATTGACCATCTGTTTATGGGTGGAATGCAGTGCTGAAAGATAACTTTGTACCTAGCGTGCCTAGCAGACTTTTCCAAAATCGAGAAGTGAATCTGGGATCACGATTGGAGACAATAGATACCGGGATTCCATGCAACCTGATAATCTCCTGAATGTACAGGTTCGCAAGCTGGTCCATCGTGTAAGTCATCTTTACAGGAAGAAAGTGAGTTGATTTCGTCATTCTGTCAACTACAACCCAAATGCTATCGTGACCTTTAGTTGTCTTTGGCAATCCCACAACAAAGTCCATGGCAATGTTTTCCCACTTCCATTCAGGGATCGGTAAGGGTTGAAGGGTACATCCTGGCCGTTGATGCTCTGCTTTGATTTGCTGGCATATCAAACACGACTCTACATACTTGGCAACATCCCTTTTTAGATTTGGCCACCAATAATGTAACTTTAAGTTCCGATACATCTTTGTATTTCCAGGATGTACAGAAAAGGGTGACGAGTGCGCCTCAGCCAAAATTAACTTACGTAACTCCTCATCACATGGAACGTACCATCGATCTCTAAACTTCAAAATTCCATCCTCAGAAAGATTGAACTCAGAGGAAGCGTCCTTCGACTTACTCTCTATATTATTCATTTCTTTTGAATCCTTATGTTGTGCCTCTTTGATCTTCTCCAAAATGGTTTGCCGAATAGATAATGTCGAAAGCAAGGCCGATAGTTCTGGAACTATCTCCAACTCAAATTTCTAAACTTCAACTCTCAAGGGTAATGACATGGCTGACACTGCAGGCTGCATCGTCTTTGACATCCTGCTTAATACGTCTGCAACCGCATTGGCCTTACCAGGGTGGTACTTAATTTCAAAGTCATAGTCCTTTATGAATTCAAGCCAACACTTATGCCTCATGTTTAGCTCCTTTTGAGTAAAAAGGTACTTCAGGCTTTTATGGTCCGAAAATACTTCACACTGCTGACCATACACATAATGCCTCCAAATTTTCAATGCAAAAACAACCGCGGCTAATTCTAAATCGTGAGTGGGGTAATTCTACTCATAACTTTTTAGTTGTCTGGAAGCATACGCTACAACCTTGCCTTCTTGCATTAAGACACACCCCAAACCAACTTTGGATGCGTCACAATAAACACTGAATTTTTCTCCTTCAGTTGGGAGTGTCAAAAGAGGGGCGGTTGTTAACTTTAATTTTAATATCTGAAAACTATCTTCACAGGCTCCAGTCCAAGAGTACTTGGTGTCTTTCTTTGTTAAACTTGTTAAGGGTTTGGCTATCATAGAAAATCCCTTAATAAACTTCCTATAATAACCTGCCAAACCAAGGAAACTACGGACCTCGCTGGCATTCTTTGGTTGAGGTCAGTCCTTAACTGCTTGAATTTTGGTCGGATCCACTGATATGCCCTCAGTTAAAATGACATGACCAAAAAAGTTGACCTTGCCCAACCAGAATTCACATTTGGATAACTTGGCATAGAGTTGCTGCTGTTTTAAAGTTGTCAAAACTACCCTTAAGTGTTCAGCGTGATCAGCTTTAGTCTGTGAGTATATAAGAATGTCATCTATAAATACGATCACAAACTTGTCCAAATATTCACGGAACACCCGATTCATCAAATCCATAAAAGCTGCAGGTGCGTTCGTTAGTCCAAACAAGATTACAAGAAATTTGTAATGTCCATATCGGGTTCTGAATGTTGTCTTTGGTATATCTCCCTCCTTAACCTTCAATTGGTAGTAGCCCGAACGTAAGTCGATTTTCGAAAATACTTTGGCCTCTTGTAACTGGTCAAATAAATCACCAATTCGGGGTAAAGGGTATTTATTCTTGATTGTCAGTTTGTTCAACTCTCTGTAATCAATACACATCCGAAGGGACCCGTCCTTCTTCTTAACAAACAAAACAGGTGCACCCTAGGGAGAACAGCTAGGGCGTATAAATCCCTTGTCTACCAGCTCTTGCAATTGAGTTTTTAGTTCCTTCAATTCAATCGGTGCCATGCGGTAGAGATTCTTAGACACAGGTAGTGCCTCGGGATATGTATCAATCACAAACTCAATTGCTCTATCGAGTGGTAACCCGAGCAAATCATCCAAAAACACATCGGGAAACTCTCGGACCATGGGAATATCTTGAAGTTCTACCTTATCCTTTATCCGTATATCAATTATGTTAGCTAGATAGCCCACACATCCACCCCTCAGTAACCGTTAGGTTTCTAACGAGGATATAATTGGCATCTTACTTGATTTTGGGATGGCTTGGAAGGAATACCAGTCTTCATTCGGGGGTCAGAATTCTACTAGACCAGTCCTACAGCTGATTATGGCGTAATGTCTGAATAGCTAATCCATCCCCAAAATGACTTCATATCCTTTCATATCAATTATAATCAACTCTACATATAACTCTTTGTCCCCTACTAATACAATTTCACCCTTTACTACTTGTTCAGAATGCAAGGATTCTCCCGACGGTAACATGACTTATCAGCTAGAAGAGAACGTAAATTATACCTGCATACAAATGTAGTTGCCACGAAAGAATGAGTAGAACCTTTATCTATAAGCGTGTAGGCGGATTCACCGCAAATCTTAATCATACCTGCTATAACTGTATGCTGCACTGCATTATCATCTTCCATCATGGCAAAAATTCTAGGTGCCACTCTCGCACGATTCGTATCCGGCGGCATTGGACAATCCCTAACAACATGGCCAATCTTGTCACACCTATAGCAACGGCCCGAGTATAGTTTGCATTCGCCATAGTGGTTCTTCTGGCAGGTGGAACATAGTGGGGCCTGAGGAGCTTGATGAACTCGAGGAGTCCCTTGTGGCCACTTTCCTTTTCCTCGATCGTCATTGGGGTTATAGGGCTTTTTAATGCCTCTTTGTTGATGCTGCCAACCCCCTTTGTTCTGCCGCGGGGCGGCTGGCGCTGTTCTTGCACCGTTATCTCTACCTCTTCTAAATCTAAAGCCTTAGCTGCCACCTCAGAATAGGGTATGTTGTGGATCCCTGCAGTCTTCACTCCCCTGAAAAGGTTTGGTCTCCACCCTTGAACGAATTTGTGAATCTTGTCTTCTTCATCATCCACCAAACGGGGTGCAAATCATGACAATGCTTCAAACTTACAAATGTAGTCTGCCACATAACCGGTTTGGCGTAGCTGCATAAACTCCATCTTTTTGCTAGCCTGAACCGCTCAACTGAAGTACTTGTCAAAGAAGGCCGTCATGAACCATGCCCAAGTCATAGTTTCCATGTTAGTAGTGCTCTTAATTGAGTCCCACCAATGCCTTGCATCCAGTGCAAGATGAAAAACAACACACGTGATCTTGTCCCCCTCTTCGACCTTGGCATACATGAACATGTCCTCAATTGTTCGAATCCATTCC
Source organism: Begonia masoniana (assembly GCA_022432975.1). NCBI lineage: Eukaryota > Viridiplantae > Streptophyta > Magnoliopsida > Cucurbitales > Begoniaceae > Begonia > Begonia masoniana. The sequence continues at coordinate 9,280,829 of CM039511.1, read as the reverse complement.
TCAGCATAGATAGAATCCAAAACTTGACCATTAAATACCGGAGGTCGAAGTCGGTAGAAACGCTCACTCCCATGGTCATGAATTGCGCTCGAGCTGGAGTTGCCTTGTTCCTCTCTAGCAGCCACTAATTGTTCAATCTGGCGGGATTAGCGTAAAACTAACTCTGTTAACTGCGCAATAGTATTACCATCTTCACTGTTTTCTCTCTGCTGACCTCTCACCATCTTGAAGAGATTCCTAACATATTATCAAAACACATCTTAGCTTTAAATGAAATCACTAAAATCGTAAACACATATAGTTGTTGAAGTGTACTCATGCGGTGATTTGTGCTGGCAGGTAGTCTATAGAATCGATTTTAGAATCCAGTTTTGTTTGATACCATAATTGTAACGACCCTTAAATGTAACCCTTGAATTCCAATGGAATATTATTTATTTTTTTAAAAGAAAAGAAAAAAATTTTGGTCAAAATCTATGAAGGTTGAAATCGTCGTGAAACTTTTGATAAAACAATGTTTATGTATCAATTAAAATATTAGAAACAATCAGCCGAAGGGACCGAGGGTATAAAAGTGTAGAATATTTAAATGCCTTAAATTTGAACACATCTACCGCTCAACAGTAACCGTTTACCGCTCAACAGTAACCAATTTACATCCACCGCTACACTTCTACCGCCCATCTTTCGAATACATCTACCGCTCAACAGTAACCAATTTACATCCACCACTACACTTCTACCGCCCATCTTCCGAATGCTTCTACCGAACACATCCACCGTTCAACAGTAACCAATTTACATCCACCGCTACACTTCTACCGCTCATCTTCCGAATACATCTACCGCTCAACAGTAACACATAACATCTACCGCTCAACAGTAACACTCAACATCTGCCGATTAACATCTACCAATAATCGGTCGAAAAAGACACTTCAATTCTCTACTATCCTTCACTTCTCCAAACACAAACACACTACGAACTAACTAAACATCATCAACATTCCTTAACATCTACAGCACTCCTGCTCAAATCTACTTACTTCTTATCCTTTATAGACTTCAAACTTCATTTCCAGAATACTCATATACGTAGGATTATGGATCCGAATAGAATATGCATGGCAAAAGGTTAAAGAACAGATGAAAACATTTAATCTTATAATCCTCTTTAAAACATGGAAGTACTGAGTAAGTCAAACACTTATCATCGTATATAAAAAAAGTTCTCTTCTACTCATTCTTCTATATCATTGTCTTATACCATAACAGACTAGGAGCACCATCCTCAGGTCGAATCGCCACCCAGCACAAAATCCACGCCATGAGCACCATCCAGCAACCCGACTTAAGCACTTTCTTCTAGAGTGAATTCCTCACCTGCTGTTTCTTCACCTACATCATAAAGTTTAAACTATAAGCCTAATGCATAGTAAGGAGTGCAACATATACCTGAATGCTCATGAATGCATCTTTAATAAAATCATATTCACATCCTTTATTCAATTCGGGGAGTCATAGTTATGTTCATGTTCTTATTCATATCGTGGAAATCATATTCTTGTTCATCATTTTCACATAATGAATTAAGGAGGAGTTATGGCTGAAGGGGGGGTAGGCAGAGTGCGTGTACATGGCCCTTACGGGCAGAAATCATGGTCCATCTCTGGACAGTGACATGGCCAAACCGCCACCAACTCTCGCTTAATCAGGTTTTCATGCGTTTCGTTTCCTTGTTTCATTTATAAAGGAGTATGCGTGTAAAACATTTTGTATCCTTGGTAAGTAGATCATGATGTATAGACATAACCATTTTTAGAACATGAGACTGTGGAAGGAATCGTTCACCAGAAAACAGAGCATACTCTACTCCAAGCCTTATACTAAACAGACAACTTCCAAAAAAAAATAAACGAATATTAGAAGTGAACTCACACTACTACCCTTGATGTAGGGCCCTAATGGCCGGAAATCTTAACACACTCACTTACTAAGTTTCCTTAGCAAAGCCGTGCCTTCACTTGAAACCTTTTCCACCTAGAGTGTGGAGTATCAGAAGAAATCAGGAGGAAGCTGATCGCCGGAGGAAGAACAGAGAAGAGAGCTGAGGGAAGGGAGTCGGCTGAAAGAGGAAAGTCGGCTGGTGGGGGTTTTTGTGAGGTTTTTAGATTTCCATTTTCTATATATACTCCTAATAAGCTAGGCTTAATTACAAGTTTGCCACCAGACCTATTTTTATATAGGTGGAACCGATTAAACTTTGGCGCCCAAATTTTCAACCGAAAGAATAAATAAACAAAGATGGTAGTTAATTTTGTCTTGTTAAAAAAAGTTCACCTGTCAGAAGTTGTCGAGTTTTACATGGAGCGTGTCGATGAGGTCGAGCTAGCTCATACCCGGTTGTCAGAAACTGTGTCTCAAGTGACCATGGACTTCAGAACCAGGTTTGATTCTCTCAGGGCTGAGATTGCCGAGATCAACATTAAACTGAACCTTACTATGAGAGCCATGGGGAGTCAAACCCAGGCTACTACTGCTGCTGAATTCAGTCGAGTGAAAATCCCTAAGCCAAAGCCCTTTGGGAGATCCCGGGATGCTAAAGAAATAGAGAATTTCATCTTCGACATGGAACAGTATTTCAAGGCCACTAAAACGGAGGATGATTCGAAAGTGACCTTGGCCACAATGTATCTTACTGGTGATGCAAAACTTTGGTGGAGATCAAAATATCATGAAATCAGTAATGGCGAATGTGTGATCGATACTTGGGAAGAACTAAAAAGGCAATTGAAGGATCAATTCTTTCCAGAAAATGTTGAGTTCAACGCTCGTAGACTACTCTGAGAACTAAAGCAGACTGCAAGCATCCGTGAATATGTCAGCAGTTTTCGGGACTCATGCTGAATATAAGAGATATGTCGGAAAAAGACAAGATCTTTACTTTCATCGAAGGTCTTAAACCGTGGGCCAGAACAAAATTGTATGAACAAAGAGTGCAATGCCTTTCAAGCGCACTTGCCGCGGCAGAGCGATTGTTTAACTATAACACTGAGAACCCTGGGCCAAAGAAGAACACTTCCAGTGGCTCTAATAGCACTAACTTCTAGAAGCCGAACACAGGAACGGTTGAAAAGAAACCATTTGTCCCAAGAGAAGGCTACGAAGCACCAAGGAATGGCAACAACCAACGAAATACAAATAGGCCTATGTCATGTTTTCTGCGCAAGGGACCCCATCTAGTAGCCGAGTGTCCGCATAGATTGGCCTTAACTACCTTACAAGCTTCAATTCGGGATAACAACCCAGTTAGAGAAGTTGTTGAAGAAGAATCCACTGAACTTGCCGAAGTTGGGACTATGACTTTCTTATCAGCTGTACAACAACAGATGGAGGAATTGAAGAAGATCCTAGATAAGGGTCTCATGTATGTGGAGTCTTTCATCAATGGCAATCTACTAAAAGTACAATGATAGACTCGGGAGCTACTCACAACTTCATTACAGAAAAGGAAGCTCGCCGTCTTGGTTTGAAGCTAGAAAAGAATGATGGGAGGATGAAAATAGTGAATGGAAAAGCTATGCCGGTACTCGGGATTGTAAGGAGAGCCCAATTGAAACTCAGCTCATGGACAGGACCCATTGACTTCATTGTAGCACAGTTGGATGACTTTGATGCGATCTTGGAGATGGAGTTCTTGATGGAACATAAAGTCATCCCAATGCCCTCAGTGAAATGTTTAATAATCACCAGTAACAACCCAACCGTTGTTCCTGCGATTCTGAAACAACCAAATGTCATCAACACAAAGATGCTCTCTAATATGCAAATTCAAGAAAGGGCTGAAACGTGGCGATCCAACTTACATGGTCGTTCCATTGGAGTTAAGTACAAAAAAGGAGGAAGTAATACGTCCTGAAATCTCAAAAGTCCTATAAGAGTTCAGGAGTATCATGCCTAAGTGTTTACCCAAGACGTTACCTCCAAGAAGGGACATCGATCATCAGATTGAACTAAACCCCGGATCTAAACCTCCTGCGAAGGCCCCATATAGAATGGCTCCGCTAGAACTAGCAGAATTAAGGAAACAATTGGACGAGCTACTAGAGGTCGGATTCATCAGACCTGCTAAAGCACCTTTTGGAGCACCAGTGTTGTTTCAAAAGAAAAAGGATGGAAGTCTGCGAATGTGTATAGACTACCGGGCACTCAATAAAGTCACAGTGCGCAACAAATATCTCATTCCGCTCATCGCTGACCTTTTTGATCAATTGTATAAGGCCAAGTACTTCACCAAGCTTGATCTGCGATCAGGTTATTATCAAGTAAGGATTGCAGAAGAAGACGAACCCAAGACAACGTGTGTAACAAGGCATGGAGCCTTTGAATTCTTGGTGATGCCCTTCGGACTCACAAATGCTCCTGCAACATTCTGCACCCTCATGAATCGAGTATTTCATGAATACCTTGATAAGTTTGTGGTGGTGTACCTTGATGACAATGTGGTATATAGCGAGACGCTAGAAGAGCACAAGTCACCTCTCCGTTTGGTTTTTGAGAAGGTAAGAGAAAACCAACTATATGTGAAGAAAGAAAAATGCTCTTTTGCTTAGGAGAGCATCGAATTCCTCGGCCACATTGTTGAATAAGGCCGTCTTCGGATGGACTCTGGTAAGATAAGTGTTGTCAAAAGTTGGAAGACCCCGACATCTGTCACTGAACTGCGTTCCTTCCTCGGGCTTGCCAATTATTACAGACGCTTTGTGGAAGGATTTTCAAAGAGAGCCGTACCCCTAACGGAACTTTTAAAGAAAGGAGTTCCTTGGGAGCGGAGCTCTGAATGTCAAAAATCCTTTGTTGACTTGAAAGCAACTATGATACAAAAGCATGTACTTGCACTAGCCGATGTCACACAGCCATTTGAAGTAGAGACTGATGACTCAAATGTTGCTCTAGGAGGAGTCCTGATGCAAAACGGCCATCCTATCACCTTCGAAAGTCGTAAGTTGAAAGAAGCAGAGAGAAAATACATTGCTTCAGAGAAGGAAATGTTGGCTGTAGTACATTGTCTGCGCATGTGGAGACAGTATCTGCTTGGATCGAAGTTCATCGTAAAGACAGATAATAGTTCAATTTGTCATTTCTTTGAACAACCAAAGCTCTCAGCAAAGCAAGCACAGTGGCACGAATTAATTACAGAGTTTGATTTTAACTTCGAACACAAGTTAGGCCAGAGCAACCGAGTAGCTGATGCATTAAGCCGGAAGGCCGAATGCGCGAGTCTATGTTATCTATCTCAACTTCAAGCAAGAAAAGTTAACGGATCATTGAAAGATCGCATCCGAGATAATTTGCAAAATGACCCTGGGGTTCGAGCTGTCATACAACTTGTGAAGGAATGAAAGACTCGGCAATTCTGGATTGAAGATGACTTACTCTTCACCAAGGGAAACCGTTTGTATATGCCTCGAAGCAATAACCTGCGGCGTACTCTTCTGGGAGAATGCCACGATACCATGTGGGTCGGTCATGCCGGTTGGCAGCGGACTTATGCTCTCTTGAAGAAAGGATATTACTAGCCGCAAATGAAGGTTGACGTTATGCAGTACACTAAAACTTGTCTCGTGTGCCAACAAGATAAGGTCGAAAGAAACAAGGTGGCCGGCCTACTAGAACCACTGCCTGTACCAAAAGTGCCTTGGGAGAGTGTTTCCTTGGATTTCATCACCAATTTACCGTCTGGCAACGACTTTGAAGTGATACTGGTGATCGTCAACAGGTTTTCTAAATATGACACATTCATTGCATCCCCGAAGCATTGCCCCGTAGAAACGACTGCCCAACTTTTCTTCAAAAATATTGTGAAGTTGTGGGGAATTCCTCAAAGCATTGTCAGTGATCGAGACCCGCGATTCACAGGATCTTTTTGGGTCGAACTGTTCCATTTGCTCGGATCAAGTCTCAATATATCTTCCAGTTACCATCCTCAAACAGATGGCCAGATGGAATGCTTCAACAACTTACTTGAGGAATATCTACGCCACTTCATCAATACCAATCAAAAGAACTGGCCTAATCTGCTCGACGTAGCACAATTCTGTTTCAACTGTCAGAAGAGTTCTTCGACGGGGATGAGTCCATTTGAAATAGTCTGCGAGAGACAACCCATCATGCCCCACACGTTGGAGCAACCATATTTAGGGAAGAGTCCAAAAGCGTACAACTTCTCCAAAGAATGGAAGCAAAATATGAAGATAGCTCGCGCTTACTTAGAACGTGCCTCTAAACATATGAAGAAATGGGCGGATAAGAAGCGGCGACCAATGGAGTTCAAGGCTGGAGACTTTGTGCTAGTTAAGTTGTTACTTGAACAACTTCGCTTTCGGGGAAAGAAGAACAAGCGGCTCGTCAGAAAATACGAAGGCTCTATTGAAGTCATGGAGAAAGTCGGAAGAGCCTCCTATAGAGTTAATCTTCCAGTGTGGCTCAGAATTCATCCTGTCATCCATGTCAACAATTTAAAACCCTATCATGCAGACGACGAAGACGAAGAGAGGAACGACATCACCAGGCCAAATATCTCTACCAACAACAAAAAGAAGAAAGAAGTTGAAGAAGTCCTTGCAGAGCGGAACGTCAGCATAGGTCGACGACAATACCAAGAGTATCTGATCAGATGGAAGGGACTTGGAGACGACGAGGTATCTTGAGAGAAGCAAGAAGACTTGGAAGACTCAGCAAAGATGATCAAAGACTTCAAGCAGAAGCAGAGTTGACGAGGACGTCAACAGCTCAAATAGGGGAGAATGTCAAGGTTTGGGCTTGTCCAAGGCATGTTGCCTATGGCCACCCATGCTGTTAGTAGATTTATTTCCTTTTTAAGTTATTCAGTTGTATTTATTTTCCTTTTATATCTCAAGAGTGACTCCTCGCCACTATAGCATGTCTACTTGTGCTGTAGTGGAGATGATCCAGATTGCTCTTTAGGGGGAGAGGCATGACTGCACTTAGACCCCCCTACCCACCAATGTAATTTACTGCTAATCAATGAACAAGCTTTTTACACACACCCTCTTTATGCATACTATGCTCAATGACGCTCTTTTCGGTTAATCTCGCTCGCTCGTTGCTTACTCGTTAGACACAAGCTCGCTCTAACGAAGTGGGCACTCGGTGCCGTTGGCACGCTCATTGGCTGACCCAGTACAAGTGTGATATTGGGTGCCGCACGGTCTGGTTACGCCCCTTGAAAGTAGGATCGTGACACTGGGCGCGCCCCTTGCATGCCACACTTTATGTTTTGAAGTCATAAGCCTCCCTTGATGTTTCCCGACCTTAGACGAGTCGTTTTAGATATGTTTTAAGTTAGACCCTAAATGTTGATAGAGGTGGATTGAATGCCTAAGCCCATTTTTTAACGTATGATGATGAAAAAGGAAATGAAATGAAAAATTTTACGTGAGCAGGCGAAGGTAAATGAATGTAGGTCACGGTAGAGATGTTAAACGAGCGAGTCGAGCCGAGCCGAGCTGAGAAAGTCCCAGCTCACCGAGCCTGCCGAGCCAAACGAGCCGAGCCTAACGAGCCTGCCGAGCCTAACGAGCATATCAAAAAAAATTTCAACTCGAGCCGGCTTGCGAGCCACGAGCCGAGCCGAGCCGGCCCAACGAGCCTAACGAGCCGAGCTTAACGAGCAGAAATTACATAAATAAATAATTCCTTACATAAATAAAGATTTTCTTACATAATCACCTAAATTTAAAATAAATACGTCCTCAAATTCTAATTCAATGCATAAAATAAATTAAAAACGTAGGTGAAAAATAACATAACTCATGACTGGTTGCCGTCGAGTTCATCGTTGTCCATGTCCTCACCCTGTTGTGAAGGGCGATATGGTCTCAACAAGTACTTTGAAAAGATAGGTAAACTTGGGTTCGCTGGATTCAAATGGTCATAACGAGCATTTACTGCTCTCACATAACGTACAAAGAAGTTTGTCTGCTCCACCAGACATAATGTTTGAAAGAAAAGTATATAATCATAATAAATAATAATGTCAAATAGATATGTCACAAGTCAACTTCGAGTTAACTAGTATTTTAATATTTTTAATATAAAATATTCTAAAATTTTGCATATTCGAAGATAATGTTTGAAAGAAAAGTATAGATTATAATATTTAATTTTATTATAAATGAAATGGAAAGCGTGACATATGGATATTTCCGAAAATGACCTCATTTTATTTTCCATCTTCGTAGCTCTTTGGATTTAAACTTGTTTAAAATGGGAAATTGCTTGCTAATTTTATTTTTAAGTGATTTTGCAGATATGTCCTCTTATTCCAGTTATTTGGAATCTATGCCTTGATATCTCTCTCATTTCCAAAAGAATTCCAACTATTTACAATTTTCTTGGTTCATCATTTGTCTGAACCAAAACTCCCCGTCATTGGTCTGGTACAGAACTCCAAAGGCGTCCATGGAGTTCAACGAACTGTTGAGTAACGAGAAACGAGTTATGCTGAAACATTGCCGAGTTAGCAACTCGCTGAGTTCTGAATCCACTCTGAACCTCATCGTCTGCTGAGTTACCGGCGAAGTTCAACGGCGAATATTCACTGAAACGGAGCTTCAATGTTGAAGCTAAAATATTTATTTTTAGGTGTCGACCAGTTACATTATAGGTTGACACTTTCTTTGAACGAGGAAGAGCCGATCAATCGCTAGTAAAGAGCCGAGCAATCGGCCATGTCTCTGTCGTCTCTGTGAAGTGTTAATTGTCAATTGTCATTTTTTAATTATTATTTGTTAATTGTTAATTGTTATTGTAATATACTTTAATTGTTATTGTAATATACTAATATTGTATCACATTTCAGTTCACAATCACAAGAATATTGAATATACTATTTCATTACAATTTTGAATTTACAAGCCGATCAATCAGCTATGATTCACATTTCATTTCTTTTCAGTTTTCTGTTTTCTTTCCCAAAATTTTAACATAAGATTAAGGGCTAGAGCCGAAAGTCAGGCAGAGCCGAATTGCCGATCAATCAGCATTCAGCCATTTAGTTTCGATTTATCGCCTCTGGGCTCTCGGGTCTCTCTTCTGTTGAGCGTCGGAGAGGCGTCGGAGAGTTCCCCGATCGGAGTTAGGCTCGCTTGACCAAGACATCGAAGAATCAGAGATTATCGATTGTCGGGTGTCGCCGCGTCGAAGACTGAGAGGGCTCAGCCTCAGCGCTCGCCGCTCAGGCGTCAGCGTCACTACTCCTCAGTCCTCAGGGCCCGAGCTGGGCTTGACGAGCCAGCTTGCGAGCTCGCGAGCAGGCTCGCGAGCAGGCTCGTTAAGCCCGGTCATTGACTGGCTCGCGAGCCGGGATATCCAAGCTCGGCTCGACTCGCCTGTGTGACTCGAGCCAAACTCGCTCGTTACTATAGCGAGCCGAGCCAAGCTCGGCCTGCTACAGTAACGAGTTGAGCGGGCGGGCTGGCGAGCAGCTCGCTCGTTTAACATCTCTAGGTCACGGTCTAGGCCGTGGCGGCCCTGACGGGGTCGGGGTCGTCACAGAATTGTTGGAGAAATCCCTAGAATTAAGGAAGGAAAATAGATCTTGTCTGCGAGAAAAAAGGGAACGAAAAAGAAGGAAATGAGATGGAGACGACCAGTAAAAAACCGGAGATTACAACGGAAGGAATAGATTGATTTTCTGCGGAAGAAAAGGAAAAAGAGAAGATTGGTAGAGGAGGACGAAAGAGAACAGGGAAGAAAAGAAGAGAGGAGACTTGGGTGCTACAGAGACTGCACTTGATTAATTCTTCTCCTTCTACTTTTTATACTTTACTTTTTATGAATATTTTTATTTGGTATTTTTTTATCATGATTTTAGGCTAGATTTTTTTTTATCTTGGTTAGAAGAGAAAGTACTCGTTTTGTGCTTTACTTAGATCTATAAAAGTTTACGTATTTTTCATTGAACAATTTATCATGATGTTTATTGCTTAATTCGAATTGTGTCGACGGACAAAATTGATGTACATGTTCTTATTGTATCGATAGGTAGATAGGAATTTGAAGATACATAATTGATTAAATAAATTAAATTGTTACAAAGTTGTTGACATTAATTTATTTGACATTGAGAATAGGATTTTAAAGAAATTCGAATCAAGTTTTATTCTTTCAAAGTCAAAAGAACTCTAGGTCGAATTTAATTAGGCAATTTTATAGAACCCTAAAAAAATATTCGTTCTCGCTGTTCTGTAGAAAATGCTGTAGCTTTCTGTAGCATCGATAGTAATTTGCATGTAACCAGGAAATCGACCATAACCAAGCCTTTCATCATCTTTATCTTCTTAAGTTATTTTAATTTAAATATTTATTATTTCTGAGTAAACTCCAATCTTATATTATTCTACCACTCACGCCATTTTTCTTGATATTTCATCTTTAATTTATATAATTTTATAGCAATTAAATTTAGTTAAGATTATTCTCGTGGAATCGACTTTTACTTTTATTACTTCGTTAGCGACACGTGCACTTACGTTAGGTATAAAAAATAACTAACAAGTTTTTGGCGCCATTGCCGAGAATAATTCTTAATTATTTTATTTTGCTACAATTTTAATTTTTTCTGTTTTACTCATTGTTCTTCAGGTACCATTCGCTTGATGTCTGACGAACACAACCAAGATCTTGTTCCACACGATCCAGAGATTGAACGGACATTCCGAGCAAAAAGAAGACAACAACAACAACAAGCAATTATTGAAGAAGACAATATGGCCAACCAGAAAGAAAGAAGAAATAATCTTGATTGTATTATTGATTACTGAGATCGGCCTATTCAGGATTTCGTCATTCCCACGCTTGATGATGATCTGAATCCCGGTATTGTTGGACCAGATTTACATGCTATCAGATTTGAATTAAAACCAGTCAGGTTTCAGATGCTTCAAACGGTTGGGCAGTTTAGTGGATTGGTATTAGACAACCCTCATCATCATCTCAAGGTTTTTGGAGAAGTGAGCGATTCTTTCAATTTTCCTGGATTTTCAGCTGAAACGTTAAGGCTCAAACTTTTTCATATTCCTTAAGAGACAGAGACGAGATTGGTTAAACAACATTCCAACTAATACTATCACTATATGAGAAGATTTAGCTAAGAAATTCATCATGAAATATCATCCACTAGTGAGGAATGCCAAAATGAGGAATGAAATCACCAGTTTTCAACAGAGGGATGGTGAATCACTTTATGAAGCCTGTGACAGATTCAATGAATTATTAAGGCAGTGCCCGAACCATGAGATACCACATTGGATTCAGCTAGAGACATTTTATAATAGACTTAATGGGCAGACCAGATCAATCATCGATGCAGCAGCAAACAAAACTCTTCTATCTAAATCTTTCAATGAAACTTTATGATTTGTTAGAAAGAATGACAATGAATAGTTACCAATGGCCTTCAAACAGAGTTTACTCTAGAAAGCGTGCATCTGGAGTTTATGATTTAGATGAAGTTTCTGCATTGAATGCAAAAATTGTCATGCTGGAAAATACCATCAAATCTATGAACAAGTCATCAAAGCCAACGATGAGAGAAGTATCATGTATTTTCTGCGAGGAATACCACGATGACAATTCATGTCCTACTAACCCAGAATCTGCAAATTATGTAGGATACAACTGGAACAACAATCCATGCTCTCAGTCATATAATCCTGGCTGGAAACAACATCCAAACTGTAACAACCAGCACCTTGGTCAGGTATTTTTCCCGCAATTATTTATGGAGTGGTTTATGGAATAAAGAGTTTACTAAAGAAAAGTAGGTTTAGTGGCAGAATTGTAATTAAGTTAGTTTTATTTGGTATAAGTAGAAATTGGAAAGTCTAAAACCTCATTTAAACCCTCTTGTAGCCGACATTTCCCTCTGGCGATTTCCTCCTTCAGCAACCGATTTCTTCCTTCTCTCTCTTCGACGATTCAAAGCTCAGGTAAGGTTTAGGTGACTCACTCATTAAGCTTTCGATTAAGGATGATTACTAGTTGGTGTTTAAGGACTTAGAATCGGACAATGTTTGAATAATGACAGTATTTCTAGTCTTCTGTGATGGCAATGGTATAGAATCTTGGACTTTGTTGATGTTTTAGTTTGAGAGTCTGAAATCTATATGAATTTGGTAGGTTAGGCGACAATGCCATTAATGTTTTGAAAGTTAAGCTCTGCACACTAGGTGCTCAGCGAAATGCCTTAGAGATTTAAGCTAGAATCTAGGATGATTTCTTTAGCTAAGATTTTACCAGCTCTGAGTTTAGATTATTCAGGGTATATTTAACATTGAAGTATGAAATGTCTTAGGTGGAGAAGGATTCAAGCGAAGGCACAGCATAGCTAAGGAGTCCAGATAAGTGAGTGTGTTAAGATTTCTAGCCATTAGGGCCCTACATCACAAGGGTATTAGGTTGTTTACGTCTCTGATGTTTGGATTCTGTTTATGAAATTGTCTATTCTGGTATGATGTTTGGGTTAAAGTTATGATATGATACCTGATGTATGATTCTTTCCATAGTCTGAGGATTTAAGTGCATTCATGCTCCTGCATCATGATTTGTCTTCTAAGAATACGAAAATGTTTTATGTACATTCTCCTTTAATGAATAATGAACAAGAAGATGAAAAGAACAAGAACAAGTAAACAAACATGTATATGTCACTGTCCATTCAATAGTCCAAGATTTTTGTCCGCAAGGACCAAGTACACGTACATGAATGAACGATGAATAAGAACATGATTTCCATAATTTGAATAAAGAATGTGAACATGATTTTACTAACTATGCATTCATGAGCATTTATGTAAACGATGCACTCTTTACTAAGCATTAAGCTTATAGTTTAAACTTTATGATGTAGGTGACGATTTGGAAGCTGAGGACTTCAAACTGAATGATGATATTTAAGTTTGGTTGTTGGATGATGCTCATGGCGTGAATTTTGTGGCTGGGAAGCGATTTTTACCCGTGGAGTGTTGCTCGTAGCATGTCTTAGTAAGGTCAATGATATTGAGACATAAGTATGATGAAGTTTTCTATAATGAAGAATACTGGGATTGTCTGGCACAATTTTATGTTTTAAAGATTGTTTTTAAGATAATTGGTTTTCATCCGTTTTTAAAGTCTTCCGCTATGCGTTCAAGTCGAGGTTTAGGAGTTTATATGTATGATGATTCTGGAGATGAAATTTTAAGTTTATAGAAATTAGGAATGTTAACTTCAACCGATTACCGGTAGATGTTGATCGATGGATGCTGGATGAATGAGTCATCCGGCTGACGTCATCGGTGGATGTCAAGTGTTACTGTGATCAGTAGATGCTGGATGAATGAGTCATCCGGTTGACGTCATCGGTGGATGTCGAGTGTTACTGTTGATCGGTGGATGCTGGATGAATGAGTCATCCGGCTGACGTCATTGGTGGATGTCGAGTGTTACTGTTGATCGGTGGATGTTGGATGTTTATGTCATCCGGCTGACATCACCGGTGGATGTCGAGTGATACTGCTGAACGGTAGATGTGTTCAATTGATGTTGAGCGGTAAATGTGCTCAGTTACTGTTGAACGGTAGATGTGCTCAATTACTGTTGAGCGGTAGATGTGTTCAGTGTTAATCGGTGGATATGTTTGTGAATGTGAGCGGTGGATGTCATCTGCCGAGTTAATGAAGTCACGTGGGTATCACGTGGTCTGAGCGGTGGAGGTATAAGTATGGGTTGAGTTCAGTGGGTTCAAGATTTTAGCCGATGCTGTTTAAATTACATGTCCGTGAGTTTTCGAATATATATATATATATATAACCTTAAATGATTTATGATCCGAGTCTAGCGTTTATGGTGTCAAGAAGAAAAATGAAAAGTTTTATATCATGGAATGAAACTAGAAGTAAATGTACGTCAAGGCAATACTCGTGGCAGCCCTGACTGGGTTGGGGTTGTTACACAAACTTTCAGTGGAACTCCTAGCAGCAGAATGCTACTGCATTAAGTAGACCTACAGAAAACTACTCTCAAGGATTCTCACAAACAACTCATAGTTCGATGCCTCAAGAGAAATCAGAAGGTTTTGCGAGAGAATATGCCTCCAAAACAGACGTAATCCTACAGAATTTGGCTGCGTCCATCAAAAACATCGAAACTCAAATGAGACAGTTAGTTCAATCCATTACCACAAGAAATGCGAGGCAATTACCGAGTGATAAAGAAGTGCAGCAAAGACCAGGAAAGAAGCATTGTAAGACCATTCTATGGAGGAATAAAATGGAACTTGAGATTCCAGAAAAGCAACAAAAAGCAGAAAATTTAAAGAAACAAGATGAGTTTTCTGAACAAGAAGATTTGGGAGAACCAGAAAAGCGCAACCCAGAGAATGATGCTGTAGTGACACCGCAGCAACAGCAAAGTGAATTGAAAATTCGGAGGCCACCACCACCATTCCCTCAAATACTGCAGAAACACAATCAAGACAAGCAGTTTAAAAGATTCCTTGATATTCTTAAGTAACTTCACATTAATGTGCCCTTGGTGGAAGCACTTGAATAAATGCCCAACTACACAAAGTTTATGAAGGATATTTTGTCCAAGAAAAGAAGGCTGAGAGAATTTGAAATGGTAGCCAGTACTAAAGAAACAAGTTATATCTTACAGAATAAGATCCCACCTAAATTTAAAGATCTAGGCAGCTTCATCATTCAATGCACGATCGACGACAACTATGTTGGAAAAGCTTTGTATGATTTAGGAACAAGCATTAATTTAATACCCACGTCCATCTTCAAGAAACTGAGAATAGGAGAAACTCGACCTACTATAGTTACCTTACAACTAGTTGATCGATCATTAACGCATCCTCTAGGGAAAATAAAAGACGTACTCGTGAAGGTAGACAAATTTATTTTCTTAGCCGACTTTATTATTCTGGATTATGAAGCAGACCGTGAAGTACCCATCATATTGGGAAGACCTTTTTCAGCTATAGGGAGAACGTTAATAGATGTTCAAAAAAGAGAACTCACAATGAGAGTGAATGATCAACGGATTACCTTCAATATTTTAAAAGCTATAAAGTGTCCTTATGATGAAGAAGACTGCTTTAGTGTATCAGAAAGAATGAAAACAAAAGAAACAAAGTAGATTCTCCGATGTTACAGAAAATAGTTTGAAGCACTAGTGAGAACGGAAGACAAACCAGAAATCCTACAACCATCCATTGAAGACGCGCCAGCACGGGAGCTTAAACAACTGCCTTCTCACCTTAAATATGCATTTTTAGGACTTAAGGAGACCCTACCTATTATCATTTCGGCTGCTTTGACAACCATGCAAGAGGAAAAATTACTCCAAGTATCGAGAGCTTACAAACAAGCTTTGGCATGGACAGTCAGAGACATTAAAGGGATTAGTCCTAGAATTTGTATGCACAAGATGCTCCTAGAAGATGGATACAGAGCATCTATAGAGCAATTGAGAATATTAACTACAGTATAATAGATAAATAACTAAAAAAAAAACAAGTTCCATACCTAGATTGTGAACGCGGAGCAATATCGCCGAAGAAAGTAAAAAGTCGTCGCTTACATGGAGAAAAATATTTAAAAAAATTAATTAAAAATGTCCATATTATTTTAAAATTCCTAAAGTAAATAATAAAATAAAAATAAAAACTTCATA
Source organism: Begonia masoniana (assembly GCA_022432975.1). Lineage (NCBI taxonomy): Eukaryota > Viridiplantae > Streptophyta > Magnoliopsida > Cucurbitales > Begoniaceae > Begonia > Begonia masoniana. Next base: position 9,265,085 of record CM039511.1, on the reverse strand, counting down.
CCTAACCGGTAAATGCAGAGAAATCTCGTCGGAGCAAGGAAATAATTGAGAGAATATTGAAAGATTTTGGTGTGAGTTGAACAAGGGGAGGGGAGTTTAAATAGGGGGAGAGAGGCTGGCCGGTCCAACTGGACCGGCCGGCCTCTCTATGTTTGTCACGAGTTTTGTTTTTTTCAATAGAGGCCGGCCTGTCCTACTAAACAGGCCGACCTCCATACGTGAGCCAAAACCCGTGACTTTGTCACGAGTTTTGCCTGCTGAGAGGGGAGGCCACTCCCTCGTCCAACCTTTTTAAGGTTTCAATCAGATTTTTGGTGGAAAAATGGACCGACTGGCCTCCCTGCGACAGCCACTCTCTTTTAACGTTTAAAAAAATGGGAGGCTAATCGGTCCAACTAGACCGGCTGGCCTCTCTGCGGAGCAAACTCTCTAGTCTGGTCTATAACGTTTAATTTGTTTATTTTTGAAACTTTGAGATTTTTATCGATGAATAGTAAAATTTAAGATTTTTTTTTTTTTAAAAAAACCCCAATACTTTGGTGTTTAAATTAAAAGAACCTTAAATTTTAGTTAATTTGATGATATAATCACAGTTAAAAAATATTTAAATTAATAAGATAACCATTTTTGACATTTTCCCTTGTTTCTTGCATTTATTTGTTGAAGGCGTTTGGTCTTATCATGGTTTACATTTCCCAAAGAAAATAAATAAATAAATAAATTGAAGGTGAATGATTGAACAATACCAAAATAAGCCCTTTAAAATCGGCATCTTCTCTTGGATAAATTATTATGTCCTAATTTTTAGGTGTTACGTTTCATAGTTTCTCACCTGACAATTTGTGTCATCCATTTATAAAGACTAACTTAGGAAAAAAATTGTACATGATAAGCAAAACGAGAAGTTGTTAGATGACAACTATCAGGTTTAAGTCAGGATCTTTAGATGGCCTGCAGATTGTAGATCGCCCCGTCCGTACCAGTGGATCTTGGACCAAGCATGAACTTGTTTTTCCAAGTGTGCGCTCCTTATCTGGTCGCCACCACATGTAACGAAGTTAAAAAAAATAGTTGGTTGATATACTGATAGACTTGAAAGTTGGCTGATGGTTTTCAACTATAATATTTGACATGATTTTGGACAAAATTTTTATCAAAAACTTGTCAAACTAGACTTGAATTTGAGCTAGAAATTAGTTGAATAATTTCGAAGTTGATAATTTAAAAGTAACGTTACATTTGTATTATAATTTTACTACTACGTAGTGTTTATATGTTACTTTTTCATCGTTCAATTAATTATATCAATTATACTAACAAGTTAATTACAAGAGAACAATATTAATGTATATCTTGGGATACAATATAATATATTAAAAAAAAAGAAGTTAATGGACACTTTTGTCTATATTTAGCAAAGGTATTTTTTATTTTTATGAAAATTTAAAAGAAAAAAAAATAATTATTATTTTCATGGTACAAATAATATGATATAAAACTGTAGTCTACATTGTTCTACCTCTTGATGGTCTTCTGGGCTTTTCTTTAGTGCGGCCTTCCCCTTCTCTCTCTCTCTCTCTCTCTCTCTCTCTTCTCGTTTGACACCTCTCAGATCTGACTCTGCAACTTCACCCCATTTCTCACTTCTCGTTCACTCCCTCTGACGAAAACCCGAGTCGTTTTCAGTGTCTCTGGTCTGAAATCGTAGAAATTTTCTTAAGGGTTCGTCAAATTCAATCGGATTCTTCTCCTTCTTCATGGCTTCCCCGGGCAACCTAAACCCAAATCAGCAGAACCCAGGTTTTGATGTGCCCAAGTTCTTTAAACCCCCGAATCAAAACCCTCTTCCCAGCTCCCCCAGCCCTTCTAATTTGAATTCTTCACCCTTTCCTCCTCCTTCTTCCTCCTATCCTCCTCCTACTGGTCCTTTTTCTTATCCTCTTCAAAGCCTGCCATTTCATCACCAGTACCATCCTCACCTTCCCAACCAACTTCCTTTCCCTCAGGATCAGTACTCTAACCTGCACAATCAGAGATCACTTTCTTATCCTACGCCTCCTCTTCAGCCATCTCCTCCGCATAATATCGCTATACCTCAAAACAACCCTTCCCAGAACTCGGGTGCCCGAATAATGGCGATGATCAAAGCCCCTGGTGCAAACCTTGAACCGCTTCCTCAGCCTTCTGCTCCTTTGGGTCCGGTACCCTCTGCAGGGGTTCCTGAATTTTCAGGGCCTCCGGGTGGCCCTATAATGACCACTATCCCTATGTTGCAGGGCGTCAGTCCAGGCATCGCCTCCACTGGTCCCGTTCGAATGCCCAGCAGTAAGCTTCCGAAGGGGCGGCACCTGTTTGGTGATAGTGTTGTGTATGATGTAAATGTCAGGTTGCAAGGGGAGGTTCAGCCACAGCTTGAAGTTACTCCGATAACGAAGTACGGTTCAGATCCTCAGCTGGTCTTGGGGCGACAAATAGCCGTCAACAAGACTTACATATGCTATGGCTTGAAACAGGGAAATATTCGAGTACTTAATATCAACACTGCTCTGCGAGCTCTATTCCGGGGGCACGAAAAGGTTTACGTCATTGCATAACTTTATGAAACCATTTTGATTTTTGATGTTGTTGAAGTGCTTTCTTCCCGGAGTTGACATATGTCTAAGTGTATGTCACTTCCTGTCTATGATTAATAGCATGAGCGTCTGAATGTGGTGATGTAATATCTTCTCGTTATATATATTTTTTTTTTCTGGCTCCTGCCGGACTAGCAATTATAACCTATCTCACACTACCTGTTTTGAGCTCCTAAGAACTTGCTTTGGGGTTCTTTGATTTCATAAATTGGTTTAGTGGTCCTCGTAGTGCATCCTTGAAGAACTAAGTTTAAGTTTCATGTTCTTGCTAACTTTCCTTTGTTCCATGTGAAATTTCTCTGAAGTTTAATTTGATGGCTTTTCTGATTTTCCTACCTACTTAGATTTTTCAGTTAGATTTCCTTCTGGGTTTAGCTCTTTGTTTCTTCTGCTATATTTGCCTTCCCCTAAACTTTTTGGTTAAACTATATGTGATGCTAATTATGGTTATGATTTTGGGATAACATGGAATGATATTAATCTTCTTTTTGGGATCTGCCCAAATCCGGGGTGCCTTCTCTCCCTAAGTTTTCATTTATTTATCTATTTTTATTTAAAAGGTCTTAATTGTTTTGTTCATTATATCAAATAGACGTAGGAAAAAGTTCTTTTTTTGTTTCAGAATAAAGGGAAATTAATTTTCTAAAGTATTATGGAGTTTATTGAATTATTGCATTGTCCAGCTCCAATGCTTTTTTTTCTTCCAAATGTAAACATTCCAGTGCATATTTTGTTTCTTTATCTCATATATGAATTTATGGTTTTGTTATCCAAATTTGTGTAGTTGTACATGTTGAAAGGACATTGATTTGCAGTTCTGCATTTTCTGTTTTCATTGCTTTTCTAAATATTGTACAAAAAAAAGTCTACTAAGTATGGAAATGTGTGTTCAATTGGTTGCTTTTGTTAATCATACTATGTATCTTTTGTTAATACTAAATTATAATACTATCCTGGTATCCCAATTACAGTTTTCTTCAATTAAGGCTTATTCTGTAGCTTTGTTGGATTACAAGATATGGTTGAGATTATGTTGCTCTATTTGCTCTTTTGTATTTTTCTTCTCTTAATAGTCATTGGTGAATGAATTATGTTAAAGAAATAGTCATGGTTCTCCTTCATTTCTTGTTTTTTTAGTCCCCAAAATTTTGTATTAAAAGAACATAATTACAAATGGTATCTTGATCAAAATTTTGTTTTCATCTCTTTTGTTTGTTAAAAGATTTTTTTTTTTGTCAGAGGGTCACGGATATGGCATTTTTTGCTGAGGATGTTCACCTTTTGGCTAGGTACCTTTCACTCTGTTGGTAAATAATTGACTATTGGTAATATATCTTTCTTTATGGCGACATGCTTTTGTGCAGTGTCGACATAGGTGGGCGGGTTTATGTATGGAAGATTTCTGAGGGCCCAGATGAAGAAGGCAAGCAACAAATCACAGGAAAAGTTGTTATCGCTATTCATATTGAACGAGAGGAGGACGTTGTTCATCCACGAATTTGTTGGCATTGTCACAAACAGGTCTAAAACATTTTTTTTTTTGGTTCTTATTAGGTCTTTGGTTAGGCATATCAAGTTTATTTAAAGGTCCTGGGTAATCACCTCAGCTTTGGAGCTCCTCTTACAAATGTTGATAATATTTGTACAGGAAGTTTTGGTTGTTGGCTATGGGAAGTCTGTTTTGAGGATTGATACAACTAAAGTTGGGAAGGGTGAACAATTTACTGCCGAAGTTCCACTTAAAGTTTCTCTCGACAAGTTAATAGATGGAGTGCAGCTTGTTGGTAAACATGACAAGGAAGTGACTGAGTTGTCCATGTGCCAGTGGATGACTTCCCGTTTAGTTTCCGCTTCTATGGATGGAACGGTTTGTATTTATTCTTCTTGATAGAGTAGGGTAATAGTTCGACTCTGAAGTTTATCTTTGAAATAAAGTAGTTTTTCAGGTTTCCTATCTTTGTAATGTAGATCTAGGGGTAACCATAAAAGAGTTGATCCCGATCAAGAGACCACCCCCGAAATGAAACTAACAGTGAAGACTAGTATGATGAATTCAATAGTCAAATAAAAAGTCAAACACATATAGGAAGAAAAAAATGGCGTATGGCTTTGAACAAACTATAATCTTTTAGGATACAGATAAACCTCGAGTACATTTCTCTTATGTGAGGAGGAATAACTTGGCTGCATCTAAAGGGCACGTAATCGAAACCATTACTGAATTGCCTAAAGAATTACTGGAGGCAGCTGTATCAAAGGAGGAGGGAGATAGTGTAGTCAGTGTAGCTTTTGGAGTTGAGAAGTTAGTTGATAGCTAAGTTCTTAACAACTGTTTTTGATGTAAATACTTGGGAAAGAAGTAATAGTGGAAGAAAGTAATGAGAAAATTAAGAAGGAAAATAGGAGAGACCTAGAGTCTTGAATTTTCTCAGAATTCCTCCACTGTATCCCTACATTCAATTCTAATAAGAATCCATACTTCTTGAGGTGTGGACTTGTGAGGTGTTTGATAGCTTTTATTAGTACTATTGGATATTATAGGCTTGCACGTGTGGAGTTAAGGAGCTTACAAATATTTCCTAAGACATTAATAAAAGATATTGATTTAGATTTTTCAGAAAGGTCTAGGTTAGAAATTTTTAAACAGAAGAAAATTTGATTTGAAACAATTCTAAACCATGGATGTTACTTATTGTATGAGAAATAGTATTCGAGGATAGGATAAGATTATAGTAGCTCATGGGTTAGTGAGCCTAGCCCATGGATTAGAGAGCCTTTCTTTTTTAATGATCCTTCTACCAAGTAACCAAGCATATGAAGGAGTTTCCTCCACCTATAAGCTGAATCAACAAAGAGGTCATACAAAATTTATTAGTAGAAAGTTAAGGGAGAAATAAAAATAAAGTGATGGAGTTCAAACGAAGAAATTATTACTTCCAGAATGTTGCAAAGTGATAATTTTAGAAATGTTAGTAATACTGTGATTGGAGTGTTAAATGAATTTAAATCAAGGATATTAAAGGAGACAATTTATTATAAGGATAGAAGTAAGGAAATTTGAATAAGTTTTATTACATATTGAGATGAAATAGTGGGAAATAATTATCTTTTACGTAGTGACTTGACTATAGGAATTAAATGGCTTACAAGCGTCCACTGCTCGAGGTAAACTTAGAGGTTATATTGATTGAAGAATTATTAAAATTTAGAGGACAATTGATCAAGAGGAAGTTGAAGACTTTTAGTATGAAATGATTCATTAAGTGTCAATTATGTATAAATAAGTCGTTCATATTGAAACCAAATTTTAGTGGTAAGCACAGTTCATTGATATAAGTAGTAGGAATATCAAAGGTTGATGAATTAAGGCATTTGCTTGGTAAGATATATCGATGATGTAACAAAGATCAAGGTTCATGACGCTTCTACTTAGCTTCTTATTATATTAGAGATGAAGTATAGTATATGCAAATAAATGGAGTTTGATACAAGATGGAAAGAGGCTTAAAGTTTAAGATGAATTTATGAACATTGTTGAGTTATCGTTAATAGTTATTTAAGTTAAATCATGGTAGCTCAAGGGAAGCATGGTGAACTCAAGACACCCTTATGGTTTAGGCTTTAACAACTTAAACCATAGAAGTAATTGTGATGCATTAAGGTGAAGCGAGTAAAAAAGATTGAGCTTGTATATGTTGATGAAGACTTCAAAGATTAAGGAGGTGACCAAGAAAGTAGTCTAATGCTAATAAATGACGTGGCATATTCATAATATATATGTAAATATAAATCAATCACAACTTACAAATCGATGAAGTTTCTTAGGTTAACTAGTTATTATATTGCACGTGGAAAGATGAAAAAACTTCTAATTATTTTGAGATTATTACCTTCCTTTTTAATTCTATGACACTAAAATAATGAAAGAGCACTTGGTAAGTTGATAAATCTACTTAAAACAGGTAGAGGGGGCCATGCTAACTCGGAGATTAAAGGTGAAAACAGTTTAGGATCTGCTACAACTTAGGCATGAAAGAAAAATCTAATTTTTTATTTGATTAAATCATTGTTTTGATAAGATTTTACAAAGTAATTTGAACAACTTTGGGGAAAAAAAGTTTCAATGCAGGGGAAACTCTTAGGCTGGTCTTTATAGTTATTGGCTTCTGCTTCATTAAAAGGAGTTTCACTGTTTTCAGCTCGCCCCTTGTACATATATATTCTTTTTCACTATGCTTTTATTTTCTAGTATAAAAAACTTTCACCATTGTGTGCTCTTGTTTATATTTTAAGGAAATCATTCTTAATTATAATTATGAGGACATACTTATTGTTCATGCAAAAATGTCTGCTTCAGATTAAGATTTGGGATGATCGCAAAGTTCTACCACTTGTAGTATTGAAACCACATGAAGGTCAACCTGTTAATGCAGCTATCTTTTTAACTGCTCCACATCGACCAGATCACATTATTCTTATAACAGCGGTAAAACAACATGTTTTTTTTTTATATATATTTTACTTTTAATTGATTTTTGTCTTGATATCATCATTGGTCTTTTGGGAAGTTTTTTGGAGTTCCGTGATTCATAAGTAGACTTTTGGGCCAAATTTTTGATGTTTGATACAAGTGAAATTGAAGTAATAGAAGTTTTTCTTTTTTCAAATTATTTTGCAATTATCTTGCTGGTAATTTCTTTTGTAATGTTAACATTTTACCAGGGGCCTCTCAACCGAGAAGTGAAGGTTTGGTGTTCTGCGAGTGAGGAGGGGTGGCTCCTGCCTAGTGATGTTGATTCTTGGAAATGTACCCAGACACTGGAATTGAAGAGTTCAGCTGAACATCAAGTTGAAGAGGCATTTTTCAATCAAGTTGTGGCATTGTCTCAGGCAGGTCTTCTTTTGGTCGCTAATGCAAAGAAAAATGCTATATATGCTGTACACATAGATTATGGCTCTAATCCTGCCAACACTCGCATGGATTACATAGCAGAGTTTACTGTCACTATGCCGATTTTGAGTTTTACTGGAACCAGTGAAATATTAGATCGTAGTACACAGATTGTTCAGGTTTATTGTGTCCAAACTCAAGCCATTCAGCAGTATGCTTTGGATTTATCCCAGTGCTTGCCTCCACCTTTGGAGAATGTCATAACAGAGAGAACAGAGTCAAATGTTTCTAACGATGCAACTAATGTTGATGGACTTGGTTTGATTTCACCTGTAAGTAAACCAAATGAGTTTCTTTTAACTGGTTCTGCAACCAAATCAGCTACATTATTAAATGACCCCGAGGGCGTTTCTACAGAAAGATATCCCATATCCTCCATTCCTCTTGAGGTGACTTCCAGTGTCAACAAAGATCCTAAACCTGTTTTACTGACATCAGCATCTAGTAATGCTGATATTGTATGTGTCCCATCACCTCCTCTACCAATGAGTCCAAGGTTATCTAGGAATTTGTCTGGTTTTAGAAGTCCAGCAACTAGCTTTGAGTCTATTACTCAATTTAGCGATCATGGTAGTGACCAGCGAGTTAATGATTATCCAATTGACAGACAAATGGATGCCATTCATGCAAATTTATCTGATGTGCCGACCTTAGGTGATGATTTGAGGAATATCGATGAGAAAATTGCTCAAGAAGATCTGTCTGGTGTAGTCAGTCCTCCTATGATGTTTAGACATCCAACTCATTTGATTACTCCCTCTGAGATACTTATGGGAGCTTCTTCATCTGATGCGGCTAATATTGTCGAAGATAAGGCTGAAGGAAACTCAACTATTCAGGATGTGGTTGTCAATAATGATATGAGTGGGGCTGAGTTAGAGGTTAAAGAGGTGGGTGAGATTAGGTCCACTGAAAGTAGTGAATATGACTCTTGGGGTGAACCTCGGAACGCGTCGGCGGAAACTAAGGAGAAATTGTTCTGCTCCCAGGCTTCAGATCTTGGTATTGAGGTGGCCAGAGACTGTTGTGCAATATCATCTGAAACTTACATAACGGATGAAGCTCAACAAGTTGTTTCTATGGACTCATTGATTGTACCTACTCATGGTAGTGAAGAAGACCAAGCCTCTACAAGAGATGTGTGTGAAAAAGTTCCAGATTCATCTGCATCCACAATAATTCCACAGACGGCCTCACCAAGTACTAAGGGGAAAAAACATAAGGGTAAAAATTCTCAAACGACTGGTCTGTCTTCTCCATCTCCAAGTGCTTTGAACTCACTCGATCTATCCAATGAACCTTGTTCAAGTTTTCCTTCTGTTGAAAGTGTGTATCCTCAAATGTTGGCAATCCAAGATACACTGAATCAGGTGATTGCTTCTAGCCTTTTGAAGGAGATCTTTTATTACTAATATTAATTTACTGGCTATTTGAACCACTTTATTTAAAGGTCTTATGTACATTATGATTTCAGCTTAACACTGTTCTCTCTGTTTTTTTTCTTTGTATTATTAAGTTTGAGAGTGTGCATTAACCGAGCAAGTGAAATAATCTATTATTCTAAGTTTTCTAGCTTCATGGCCCATCAGCATTGATTATATAGGGATGGATAGCTGTAAAAATTGTTTGTCTTGCATATTGTATGAATTGTTTTTTTTTTTAAAAAGAAAACGATTTTCTATTTAGTATTTGGTTGGTTGGTTTTATAAAAATAATCCCAAAAATTTAAAGGCGATGTTCATATTGTGTCCAGCTTATGGCAACACAAAAAGAGTTGCAGAAGCAGATACAGATGATAGTGGCTGTTCCAGTTACGAAGGAAGGTAAGAGACTGGAGACAGCTTTTGGGCGAAGCATGGAGAAGACTTTGAAGGCCAATAATGAGGCTTTATGGGCTCGATTTCAGGAAGAAAATGCGAAAAATGACAAGTCTCTGCGGGATTGTACGCAAAAGATAACAACTGTTGTAAATAATTTTATGAATAAGGACTTGCCTACATTGTTAGAAAAGGCAGTGAAGAAAGAAATGGCTGCTATTGGACCAGCTTTGGTTCGGACAATCACCCCAGTTATAGAGAAAACAATATCTTCATCCGTTATTGATTCTTTCCAGGTTAGATGTTAAATTTTTGGTTTGTTGAAAATGAAAGTTTTGTTGTTGTGATCTAACCAAACCTCTCTGGAGCAGAGAGGTGTCGGTGATAAGGCAGTGAATCAACTGGAAAAATCTGTTAATACGAAACTCGAAGCTACTGTTGCAAGGCAAATTCAAGCACAGTTTCAAACTTCTGGCAAGCAAGCTCTGCAGGTGGTCCACGTTAGCTTTTTATTCCTTGTAGTATTAAGTAGGAAACTTCTTCCCATTAATATCTGATTTTTTTTATCAGGAGTAAAAAAGTGTATATGAATATGAAACAGTATACATAATTAATATTCATAATGAATTGGTTCATGGTGTAGGAAGCTTTGAAATTAAATTTGGAAGCATCAGTGATTCCTGCTTTCGAGATGTCATGCAAATCAATGTTTGAGCAAATCGATACTACCTTTCAGAAAGGAATGGGTGAACATACTGCTGCCGTTCTGCAGCACGTTGAGTCTGCTCATTCTCCATTGGCAACGGCATTAAGGGTAAGTACTACTCTGGGTTACAGTTGAATAGTTTTTTTTTTGTAAGCTTCTATAATTTTTTTGAAGGTTTTATTTCCATTATAGATTGTTATATGGTGGTATTTACTCTATTCTTCAAGCCCATTAGAAAACTTGGAAGCAAGACGATTCTCGTCATTTCGCAGCTTCTTGTGTCTTGTTGTTTTGAAAACTTTGGGTGTTCAGACCGGTTTATGTGAACCTCAAGTTTTTTGTTGTCTCCAAATAGTTTGATTTTGCAATTTTTTTTTGCAGGATGCTATTAATTCTGTATCAACAGTAAGTCAGTCTTTGAGTGGAGAATTGGCCGATGGTCAACGAAAACTGATAGCTCTAGCAACCGCAGGTGCAAATATCAGTTCAATGAATCCATTGGTTTCTCAACTGAGCAATGGGCCTCTTGGTCTCCATGAGAAGGTTCATTTCTTTCTCTTTTCTTTGATTTTTTAAGAAATTGTATCCGACCACCTATATGCGTCTACGGCTAAGCTGATTTATGATGCATACTATGATATTTAATATTCCTTACTCGTGCAATAGGTTGAGGTTCCTTTGGATCCAACGAAAGAGATCTCTAGGCTTGTGTCTGAACGAAAGTATGAAGAAGCCTTCACTGCAGCTTTACAAAGAAGTGATGTGTCTATTGTATCTTGGTTATGTGCTCAGGTATGCTTCTGATGATAAAAATGGAATAAGAGTACCTACGATTTTGAAGATTCAAAATTACATGCATCTTGACAACTCCATTAAAATTTTAAAGTAGATATTGTAATAGCTATTTGGAATATACTTTGAAGTAGTCATTCCGTTCTTTGACGTTGAACTAAGGATCAACAAGGAAAAACAGTTAAAGGATCAAAGGGAAACAATATGCAAACCACGAGGTCCTTAGTGAGTAAAAAGAAATTATAATGAACAATTAATTTTTCTTATACGTCTTTTTGACTACTATAAACATATATACTTTTAGTATGTTTCTTTTTTACCGGACAAAATTGTGTTCCATTAGTTATTTCTTGGTCGGGGGAACTCCCTCCGCAACTTCGGGTAACTTTTCATTTTTAATATAAAATTTCTCATAAAAAATAATACTGATAAACATATATGGTACTAATTTGACAGGTTGATCTTAGGGGAATTTTGACAATGGTGCCAGTCCCATTGAGTCAAGGAGTATTGCTCTCGCTTCTGCAACAATTGGCGTGTGACATCAACAAGGATCGGGGTCAAAAAGTATCTTGGATGACTGATGTGGCAGCTGCCATAAACACAGGGGATCCAATGATTGCAGTGCACGTCCGTCCGATCTCTGATCAAGTGTATCAGATACTGAGCCATCAACGGAACATTGGTGGAATTCCTCCGGGGGAGATGTCGAGCATTCGCGTTCTGATGCATGTGATCAACTCCATCCTGGTGACGTGTAAATGAATTTGATGAGCACCCATTTTTCAGTTCTTACCATATTTGATGTGCAGAAGGTAGAGAAGTGGACTTAAAAGGAGGGAAAAGAAAGAAAAGGAAAAAGAAAAGGAAGAAAAGAGACTGTAAAGTGTAATCTGGTTTCTTAGTTTGTAATTGAATATGTGAAATAGGATCTGGCTCTGAGGCTGTGTAGTAGGAAGGAAACTGCTTCCCTCATCATTTCCCTATGTTTCTTCCCTCAACTCTCGAAACTTCAATTTTTTTTTTCCCAGTGAGCTTCTCTCTTATTGCTCTCTCTCTCTCTCTCTAGACTGGCCTTGAAATGAATGTGTTCAAACGGTAGTTATAAATTGCAATAAATTCTTTAAAAATATCAAATATTTTTCAAACATTTGTTGATTCTGGGTCAGAGTTTCCTCCATTTCTGGCCCCAATTTCAGGGAGAAAAATTGGAGCTGGTTGGTGGGTAGACAGGACTGCCGAAAAAGACAGGATGAAGAATTGTAGCGCAGATGTAGCCTTAATCTGCTGTAGGTTTGAAGCTCTGCTTAGCCAAGGCCATTCCCACAGCAATGTCTAAAACCCGACCACCTCTGCATTCTGTCTTCGAATAGCCTGAACACTCCTGCTAGAATGAGCTCTGAATTTTGGAGTTTCAGTGTCCCGACTGTTAATGTTAGTGTCGTAATGCATATTATCCCTTCGATAGTTCTACAGAATAATGAATTAGTGCTTCTAATGAAAAATAACGTTGTGGTGATGAAAAAGAAGTATCATATGTATGTTTCTCTAAATTCATCCATTTAAGATCATTTTTTTATCGTCTATAAATAATTTATACGTTGTTATGTGGTTCACTTGTCAACACATGTCATCAATTATTTTTATTTTATATAATTAGACATAATTATTTTAAGGTAATGTTTTATTAGTGTTTAATTTAATTATTCATAATTTATTTTAGTTATGAGGTATTAGAGTGTTAAAATTGAAAAATAAATTTAGGATTATTTTTATTGAATAAGGAATAAAATATATATGAAAATTTAAATTTAAATTATAATGTAAATGTAACTGGTTAATAATATGTAAGAATAAAATAAGGATAAAAATAAAAGGAAAAAGTGTATATAATTCAGCACCGACAATAGCTTGGCCTTCACGATCTACCAATCCATCTCTGGGTTTGCTGCTCCCGCGTCTATATACATATTACATACGTGCATATCCTTCTAAATTTCAGTATAGATCGCAGAGAAGATCGGGCGGTGGAGAGATGACGTCGTCTGGAGGAGGGGGGTATATGGCGTACTCACCATCACCATCGGCGCCTCACTCCCCGCACCTTTCAGCTCTACGTTCCCCTTCCTCTACCTCTGCTCTCTTGGAGCAGGAAAAGTGAGTGTAATCACGTCTGGTCTTAAATCTACTACTTCTTTCTGATCATGATGCATTTTCTTGATCTTTTTTTCTTCGATTTTTTTTTGAGTTCTAAATCTTTGTTAAAGCTGCGCAGCTGATGTAAACGCAATAAAGGAAAGAACAAAAGATACGCAGGTAAACACTCGTTTGTATCCTCTTTTTGATTTCAAAAGTTCTGTTTCCCAAAAGCCAAGAAAGGGAAATAAATAGAGTCCACAATTAAATCAAAAACGTAAAATGAAGCTAAATCAAAGGGAAATATTCCTAAAATAAAGAAAACTAAATAAACTAAAAGTAAGGAAGCAATAAAATTTTAGAAAATATTAAAAAAAAATCCGTGAAAGCCTAAATTAAACGGGTGGGCTTCAAAACTGCACCATTCTCCCCGTGTTGAAGAAAATTTGCCCTCAAATTTGTTGGAGCGGCAGCGTTAGGATTGTCACCACGAAAAGGAACAAGATGCTTCACATTGAAAACATAGGAAGTGCAAATGCGAGGGGGTAGCTTTAGGCAATAAGCATTGGGATTAATATTGGCTATAACCTCAAGAAGGCCAATCTTCTTTGGGGAGAGCTTGGTATACTCATGTGCTGGAATGCGGTCTTTGGTCAAGGTAGCCCACAACGAACTCAAGAAGACGACGCTTAGCATCAACGTCGTGCTTGTACTTTGCGGTGGCTGCTTCCAAATGTTCATAAGTGACTTGGTGAATCCGTTGGAGTTCGTTTGACGAAGTCGGTAACCGTACCATAGATGCAACTTGGGTCAGGCACCGGGGTGAGGTCAAGAGGACAACGCGGACAGGTGCCGTAAACCACATGAAAAGGCTGAACCCGGTGCTTCGATTAACAACATGATTGTGAGCAAATTCGGCTTGACAAAGCTTCTGGTTCCATGATTTAATCGAATCACCCACCAAACAACATAATAAATTTCTTAGGGAACGATTGACGACGTCAGTCTGGCCATTTGTTTCGGGGTGATAGGTGGTCCTCAAATTCAGGCGCGTATTTACCAAACGCCATAGACTTCGCCAGAAATGACTCAAGAAGCGAGTATCACGATCAGAAACAATGAAAGTCGAAAGATCGTGCAAACGATATACTTCGTGAAAGAACAAAGTCGCCACATTAATCGCATTGGTCGTCTTACATGGAACGAAAAGAGCCATTTTGAAAAAATAGTCGACTACTACGAAAATCGAGTCATGGTCACGCTGGGTACGAGGAAGGCCGAGAACAAAGTCCATACTCAAGTCTACCTATGGTTGGGTCGGAATCGGGAGCGGCATATATAGGCCAGCGTTAGTTGTTTTCCCTTTGCTCACGCTTCACACGTGACATGTACGACAACGATCCATGAACGTGTATACCTCTTTGCGGAGTGTCAGCCAGAAATAACTAGCAGCTATTAACTTCAATTTACGGTCACGATCGACACGATCTTCGTTATGAAGTTCTTGAATAATCAATTTCGGAGACTACCGAGCACAATACATAATTGAGTGCCTTTAAATAGGAAGCCGTCAACCCAGGAATAGTTGTCAAAATACCCGTTTTCTTGAATGCGTAGAATCAACATGGAGAAAAATGGGTCAGAAACGTACAAGTCGCGTAAAGAATCAAAGCCCACAATCGCAACGCATACCTGCCTTAGTAAAGCCTGTCGTTAACTCAAAGCATCTGCAACTTTGTTCAAGATACCAGCCTTGTGGTTAATCGAAAAGGTGAGCTATTGAAGAAAATCAACCCATGGAGCATGCCGAGCGGATACTTTATCTTGTGTTCGGAGGTGTTTGAGAGCATAGTGGATGATGTAGAGAATGAATTCCTTTTGAAACAGGTAATGGCGCCAATGTCGGATAGGTTGGACAATCGCATAGAACTCGACGTTGTAGGTGTTGTAGCGCAGTTTTGGACCATTGAGCTTTTGACCGAAATATGCTACTGGTTGACCACCTTGACTTAGGACAACGCCTATACCGACCTTGGACGCATCACAATGAAGCTCGAATGGGTGGGTAAAATCAGGGAGAACTAGAATTGGTGCTGTGGTCATCTTCTGTTTAATCAGCCGGAAGAACTCGCAGGCTTGCGGAGTTCAATGAAAACGCCCTGTCTTGATGCAGTCGGTGATGAGTGTCATGATACTACTGAAATACGGAATAAACCGACGATAAAAAGATGCGAGACCATGAAAGCTACGGACCTCGGTGACCTTGGATGGCTACGGCCAATTAGCCACGACTTCGATCTTTGAATTGTCTACGGACAGTCCTTTAGAAGAAACAACGTACCCCAAAAAAACGACGCTGTTAGTGAGAAACACGCATTTGTTCATGGCGGCGTAAAACGCATGGCTACGAAAAACAGACAACAGATTTACCAATAAAGGGGCGCAGAGCCTGATTCATAACGCGCATGAAAGTGCTCAGCGCGTTCGATAACCCGAATGACATTACCAACCATTCATATAGCCACTCCTCACCGAGGCGGATGCGAATTTGATGATAGTGATAAGAAAATTAATTTATAAAATTGCAATAAGAACAAGAGTAGATACAATAGGGAGATCCACTGTTTCCTATTATTTTCCTCTCATCTCTCACTGTTTCCTATTATTTTCCTCTCATCTCTCTTCTACCATGTCCTCTATATATTTATTTTTCTTTCCTAAATTAATGCCAATAAAATAAGAATGCTCTAATAGCGAGCTTATTATCTACTTTCCCCCACTTTTTCTTTCTCCTTAATTAATGCTAATTGTCATATTCTCTTCCTTATTCTCGATGAAAGGTATCTCCGCATTATTTTCTCTATGATTTTTGTCAGTTGCCCTCTGTTGATGATCTTTAGATTTTCTTGTGTACATACGATGCATTGGAGGCTTATCAATACTCCCCGCCCAATAAGTCACCTTGTCCTCAAGGTGGAAAGTGAGAAATTGTTGTTGGATGAGGTCATAGGGTTCCCAAGAAGAGTCAGAATCGGGCAAATTTTGCCATTGGATAAGAACCTCGGGAAAGGTAGATGATTTGTCTGTTGGAGCTCGATTGCCGAGGACCTCTGTTGGTTCCAAGAGTAGTTCATATTCAAAGGTGAGTTGAATAGGGAGTTTTGTCACCTGATGGGTCGCACCCATAGCAGCTCGCAAAGACGTGGAACACTAGATGGATGGAAGAATTTGATGGAAGATCTAACTTGTACGCCACAGGTCCTATCCGTTGGATTACTGGAAATGTCCGTAATAATGTGGGGACAACTTAGCATTGTGGGGATGAATCAGAGTCTTGAAACAATAAGGTCGAAGTTTTAAATATACTACGTCTCCGAGCTGAAAACTTACTTCTCGTCTGTGGGAGTCTAATGAGGTCTTCATTTTCTGTTGAGCCCGAAGGAGATGAAATTTAAGATCGGCTAATGCATTATCCCACTCCAACAACCGTTGGTCACACGTCATCTAATATGGCTGATCCTTTGGAAAACGGAATTAAATGCGGAGGATCTCGATCGTACACCACTTTCAAGGGTGTCGTGTTAATGGATGTGTGGAACGATGTGTTATATCAATATTCTGCCCAAGGAAGCCATTTGGCCCATTGACGAGGTTTGGTGGACGAGAAACATCGAAGATATGACTCCACACATCTGTTTACTACTTCCGATTGGTCGTCCGTTTAAGGGTGATATGCACTGCTACGTCGCAAAGTCGTCCATTGTAATTTGAATAGCTCTTTTCAAAAATTACTTGTGAAATTTTTATCTTGATTGTGTTGTTCCACCATAGGGCCGAACGGATTTTCCTCGTCGGCATTGAGACGTGGTTGAGTGACGGGTTGTCAAGGTTGTTGCAGCAAATCGCCAAGTTTTTGTGTCAACATCTCGACTTGTTCACGCAGTTGTGCAATCTGGTCACGTCTATAAACGGCATCCACCGCAGCATCACGGGTGACTCCTTGTCGTGCTCTTTTTGGAGGCATGATGAAGGAATGTTTCGGCTCTGATACCAACTGATATAAACGCAATAAGTAAACAATCAATTGTATCTCTTTTTTATTTCAAAAGTTATGTTTCCCAAAAGCCAAGAAAGGGAAATAAATAGAGTCCACAATCAAAATTAAAAAACATGAAAGGAAGTTAAATTAAAGGAAAATATTCTTAAAATAAAAGAAACTAAATTAACTCCTAAAATAAAAGAAATTAAATAAAATAAAAGTAAAGAAACAATAAAATTTTAGAAAATATTAAAATAAATCTGTGAAAGCCTAAATTAAACGGGTGGGCTTCGAGGCTGCACCAGTAGCTTTCTGAGATCCAATCGTTCTGATGTAACTGATCTAACTTTAACTACCACTTTGATTTTTTTTTTTCATAGTTTATTCTTTGTAATATTATCGCTGATTTACCTGGTTGCCTTGATGAAATTGTTTTTTTTCTTGTATATCTCTTTGTTTTCTGCTTATGAAGAAATTGGTTCATACCTTCTGAACTTTGAAGGTGTGAAGTTATCTAGAAATTTTGCATCGGACTACTAGGGGATAGAATGTGATGCAGCGGAAAAGAGTAAGAATAGAATATAGCTTAGAGAGAAGAAGAAACTGAGAAGAGAGAAGAAATATAGCCAAGAAAAGAGAGGAAATATGAGAAATTCTAGAGAGAAAGAAGGTTGGAAGAGAAAGGAGATTTCACAGAAAAACACATATTCATTTTTATCATTCATTCATCAACTATCCCACCAAATTACAATGCCACACCTTAAATAGAACAAAACTTACTTGGAAAATAACAAAGACACTAATGACCCATTAAACAAATAACAGAAAACCACACAATATTAAAAACCATAAACACATAACAGAAAACCACACAATACTAAAACCCATAATAATAAATGAACATAATTAAATATGATGTCCTCATCAATTCTTCCGGGGAACGAGAAACTCCCAGTCAAGTTGAAAGACTCATTGCACAACAACTAATCAACCTCCCAACCATAAGTTAAACGGTTGAACAACCTTCTGTCGACGTCCACAAACTTGTGTGACCGGGGACCTGGATCGAAAATCTTTAGAATTGTCCCATAATTTAGTAAAGAAATATCATGATACTCCAATAGGTCTGGATCCAAATGCTGAAGTGTCTCCTTGCAAATCCACATACAATCACTAATTGGTCGATCCATCCAACAGATAGGGAAGTGCTGGATCTCACCTTCGTTGATGAGTACAATCTGTTCATCTAAAATATCCTCAATTTTATCCTCATGTGCTGGATCAATAGATGGAGGAAGAAATGGATCAACATATGGTTTAAAATACCACTTATAAGCTACCAAGTCGTCCACATTAAAGTCACAATCAAAATTCCTTGACTGATCAATGTACTTCCCATCTTCATTTTTTGCTTCTTTAAGCGCTCTATTCTTTCGAGCGACCATCTTAAGCATTATAAGCTCTCTTCGTGCAATTATTCCTCTCCATCTACATTGCATATATAACACAGCCGTTTGGAGACTTTTAAAATAAGGAGAAGGAAAGATTATAGCCAAAGTAAGGAGAAGGAAACTAGAGAGAAAAGAGATTGGAAAATAACCACAATGCAACTTCATTCATAATCATCAACTACTAATCCAATTACAATGCAAGTTTAAATAAGAAAGTTCAACATTAGAAGCTTGAAAGGCCAAGCACTAATGAACCATTAAAATAAATAACAGAAAACCACAAAATAACAAAAAACCATAATAATAAATTACGAATGGGAAATAACAAAATAATTAATAAAGGATGTCCTCATCAACTCTCCCGGGGTAGAAGAATCAACCAGTCAAGTTGAAAGGACCACACTGTAGCAAGCTGATCAATCACCCAACCATAAGCTAAGTGGTTGAGCAACCTTCTTCCGGCGACTGTAGACTCGTGAAACTGGAGGGCTGGACCGAGTATCTTTCGAAACAGTGTGGGAACCCGGCAAAGTGAGATCCTGATGACTCCGAAAGAACTCCAAAAGGTCTGGATCCAACTGCTGAAAGGTCTCTCTGGAAATCCACGTGCAATCACTATCTGGTCGACCCACCCAACGAACCAGGAAACGCTGAACCTCACCTTCATTAGTAAATACAATTTGTTCATCTAAAATAGCATCAATTTTATCTTTATGTGTTGTGACAGAAGGTGTTGGGGAGTGTGAATTGGCCGATAGAGGCTCAAAGTCGATTGAGGAAGGTAAAAAAGGGTCATCAACAGGGTTAAAATGGCCTTTAAAAGCAATCAGGTCTTCAACATTAAAAGTAGAGTGATAACCAAAATTAGGTGGAAGATCAACAACATATGCATTTGAACCAAATCGCTTTAAAATTTTAAAAGGACCAATACTACGAGCTTGCAATTTAGAACCAGATCCGGATGATCGTCGCTCAGGACGAACTCGAACCATAACATAATCTCCAATATTAAATTCAACGTGTCGTTTGTGTAAATCAGCTCGTAATTTATATGATGCATTACTAGCCTCTATTTGTTTATTGATCTCAATATGTAAATCATGAAGATGCTGAACAAAATTTTCAGCCGACATAGACACACTAGCATGCGGTGACATAGGGAGAAGGTCTAAAGGTTTCCTAGGTTTAAAACCATGGACAACTTCAAAAGGACTCATACCTATGGTTCGGTTCACGGAACTATTATATGCAATCTGAGCGGTGGGGAGGATCAGATCCCAATTCTTAAGATTTTCTTTGACCAAACATCGTAATAAATTTCCAAGACTTCGATTAACAATTTCAGTTTGACCATCAGTTTGAGGATGGTAGGCAGTCGAAAATTTTAGTGTTGTACCGACCATATGCCAAAGAGTTCTCCAAAAATGACCAGTAAAACGCACATCTCGGTCTGAAACAATTGTCTTAGGTAGACCATAGAGTTTGACAATTTCATTGAAATACAATCGAGCGACCTTAGATGCATCTGACGTTTTTTGGCACGGAATAAAGTGGGCCATTTTTGAGAAACGATCAACTACAACCAAAATAGAATCATGTTTTTTAAGAGTGCGAGGTAGTCCAAGTACGAAATCTAGACTAACATCCTCCCAGGGACGATTGGGGACAGGTAGAGGAGTGTAAAGACCAGTAGCTTGTCGTCTTTGTTTAGCCACTTGACAAACTCTACAAGTGCTGACTATTTTGCTCACGTGTTTCTTTAAGCCGGGCCAAAAGAACTGACGCTCAACTTCTTCTATCGTTTTATCACGTCCAAAATGACCAGCTAGCCCTCCCGCATGAATTTCCCAAATGATGAACTCTCGAACGGATGTTTGGGGAATGCACAATTTGTTACTTTTGAAAAGATAACCGTCTTTCATATGAAAGTTACAGTTTTCATTCAATAGTCCATTTTCCAAGGCGAGAACAATATCTTTAAAGTTAGGGCAAGATTCATATTCCTCTTTTAGTCTTTCAAAACCGATGATTCGCGCACTCATGACATTTAGAATAGATATACGACGACTTAACGCGTCAGCTGCTTGATTCTCTACCCCTTTTCTGTGTTTAAGGACAAACGAGTATGCTTGTAAATATTCAATCCAACGACCATGTCGAAAGTTCAACCGTTTTTTAGAATTGAGATATCGTAGGGTTTCATGGTCCGAATAAAGCACAAATTCATGAGGTAACAAATAGTGACGCCAGTAACGTAGAGCTTGCACAACTGCATACAATTCCCTATCGTATGTTGAGTATCGTTGTTTGGCCTCATTTAATTTTTCACTGAAGTAAGCGACGGGGTGTCGCTCTTGGTTAAGAACGCCACCAATCCTTACGCCCGACGCGTCGCACTCAACCTCAAAAACCTTGGAGAAATCGGGAAGATGCATTACAGGAGCTTCCGTCATGCGGATTTTAATAATTTTAAAGGCCTTAGATGCTGCTAATGTCCAGTGAAATTCGCCCTTTTTCATACACTCGGTAACAGGAGACATAATCGTACTAAACCCTTTGATGAAGCGACGATAAAAGGTAGCGAGTCCGTGAAAGCTTCGGACGTCATTTAAACTTTTAGGTTCAGGCCAATCAACAATGGCCTTAACTTTCAAGGGATCAGGGGATACTCCTGTAGAAGAGACGATAAAACCCAAGAAGGAGACACTCTCTGTGAAAAACGCACACTTTTTGACATTAGCATAAAGACTGGACGACCGAAGAATGGAACAGACTTGTTGGAGATGATTACGATGTTCATCTAAAGTTTGGCTAAAAATGAGGATATCATCGAAGTAAACAACTAGAAACTTACCCATAAGAGGCCTAAGAGCATGATTCATTACTCTCATAAAGGTGCTCGGGGCGTTAGTGAGACCAAACGGCATGACAAGCCACTCATAAAGTTCATCCTTGGTTTTAAATGCGGTCTTCCACTCATCACCGGGGCGGATCCGTATCTGGTGATATCCACTTCTAAGATCAATTTTTGAGAAAATCTTTGCGTGGGCCATGACGTCCAGTAAATCATTAAGTCTAGGAATAGGGAAACGATATTTTACCGTTATCTTGTTGATGGCCCGACTGTCAACGCACATTCTCCAAGTGCCATCTTTCTTTGGGGTTAAAAGAGCTGGAACTGCACAAGGACTTAAACTCTCACGAATAAATTCTTTAGATAAAAGTTCGTGGACTTGTCTCTGAAGCTCAGTATGCTCAGTAGGGTTCATTCTATAGTGAGGTAAGTTTGGAAGAGATACCCCAGGGATGAATTCAATTTCATGTTGAATATCTCGCAACGGGGGTAACTTGTCAGGGAGGTCTTCAGAAAAAACGTCCTTAAACTCATCGATAATTGACTGGGTTTCGGCAGAGATCGTGAGTGGAGGGGTTGACCCAATCTCCATTACCACCACGACAAAAACAATCGAAGCACTCTTAAGGGAACGCTCAAACTCGGTAGGAGCAATAATATTTAATCCTTTTTGTTCCGCAATTTTCTTCGTTTGATGAGTCTCTAGTGGTTTAGGGTTTGGCGGAAGGGGTTTAAGGTGAATTTTCTTTCCTTGGTACACAAAAGAACAAGAGTTTGAACGGCCGTGAATAGTGACATCTAGGTCAAATAACCAAGGACGACCTAGAATGACATGACTGACATCCATGGGAATGACATCGCACCAGAGTTGTTCCTTATATTCGAGGAATTGAATGGGAACCAAACAACGCTCCTTCACAGAAATAGAGGAAGCGTCTATCCATGAGACATTATAAGGTCGAGGATGAGGCACTGATTGTAACCCTAGGCGGAGCACCGTAGTTGCTGATACAGCATTAATGCAACTACCACTATCCACAATCACTTTGTAACCTTTGTTATTCACCTTGATGTATGTGTGAAAAATAGAATGACGACGCCAATCTTCCTCGTCCTTAGGTTGGGTAAGCGTACATCTCACAACACTCAATCGAGGAGAATCAGAGGAAGGAGACCTAGATGTGGGTCGGATACATCCTAGAAAATTATCATCGTCCACTTCTTCGAATTCTTCAAGGTTGGGTTCATAAACTTGTTCTTCACTTGGTTCCCCAATTTCATTTTCACATTCTTGTAAGACTAGGTTTCGGCTAGGGCAATTAGAAGAAATGTGACCAAAACCCTTACAATTAAAACACTGTAAACGCGAAGATTTTTGCGAGGTGTCTACGCTTTTTCCTTTGTTTTCTCTCGCCAGAGGGATATTAGATGAAGGAGGTCCTAAGAGAGACTTAGGGGTGACAGGAGTCGGGATTGTGGGGGGTCTAATGTCACCTCGTTTACCATACGGCGTTTTAGTCACTAGTTCATAGTCTTGGGCTAAAGAATAAGCATGATCTAGGGAATTGACACCTCGAAGTATAAGCTCGCGTCTTATATCATCTCTTAAACCTTGTCGAAACCTGCTTAAGGTCATTGCTTCATCTTCAACAACTTGACTTCGCATTCGAAATTCATCGAATTGATTAACATATTCGATGACTGGTCGGTTTCCTTGGGTAAGGGTGTTCCATTGGTCCAACAAATTGCCTCGGTAGGACTGGGGAACGTACTTCTCTTGAAGTCGCCTTTTCATTTCTTCCCAATTTTCAACAGGAGGCGCATTACGTCGTTCCAGGAGATTTTCCACGCTCTCCCAAAACAATCGTGCCGTACCAGATAATTTGAAACTGGCATATTCAACTCGTCGATTTTCTGGCATTCTATACCAAGAAAAAAAACTGTCCATATCTTTTATCCATTGATTAAAGATACGAGGATTTAAGCTCCCATCAAAAGTAGGAGCATCTAGCTTGATACCCTTAGGAATATACTCATCATGACGATTGGGGGAATGAGAATCTCGACGGTTATGATTTTGATGACCGTCTCGAACATAATCTCTATCTCTACGACCATAGTGAGGGGGAGATTGATAAGCTTGACAATTATGATTTTGACTACCGTCTCGACCATAATCTCTATCTCGATGGTTATGACCATAGTGAGGGGGAGAATGATAATCTCGACGATTACGATTTAGACCACCATCTTGATCGTAATTCCTATCTCGACGATTACGATTAGGACCAAAGTGATGTGGAATGTCCTGCTGATGAAATTGACGCCTATTAGGTACTACAGAATTGTTTGTATCCGTCGGATGCGGATTTAGGTCCATGCTGGTGAACCTATTTTCTAAGTTTCTTTGTGCCTCGTGAGCACTGGCCAAGTCGGTCTGGATGGAAACAAATTGCTCTCGAAACTGCTGTTGTACGTTAAGTATTTGAGCTACTTGTTGGGAAATTTGTGCTACTTGCTGGGAAAGGGTATCTAATGGCGACGGTTCCATATCTAAAGTACAAGAATTGGATGAGACCTGACGACCACTACGTAATTGCATGCAATGTTACTAGTGAATGATCTATAATGCTCGGAATCTTATATGAAAGGAAAGTTGAGATCAATAAACAAACAGTGCACGTAATGAATAATATCGATTACGACCAAATACCACAAATGACTTTGTTGTACTTAATATTTGAGATTAAGTTGATTCCAATAAAGCAAACAAATAGAATTAATATTTTAAAAAGATAATGCGACGGTCTAATACTTTATCATAAATCACCACGAAATTGATTATCAAACTGAACAATTAATTGTTGGTGGTGAAATAATAAGCAATAGAATGCATCAAGGAACAATAAGTAATAGGCAAAGTTTAATAGGTGAATATGAAATAATCAACCGTGATTAAATCAATAGCAGTTTTAAATCCAAAAGTATTTAGGTAGGCTAAATAATATAGCATTAAAATGGCAATAGGCTTAGAGAGAAGAAGAAACTGAGAAGAGAGAAGAAATATAGCCAAGAAAAGAGAGGAGAAATAGGAGAAATTCTAGAGAGAAAGAAGGTTGGAAGAGAAAGGAGATTTCACAGAAAAACACATATTCATTTTTATCATTCATTCATCAACTATCCCACCAAATTACAATGCCACACCTTAAATAGAACAAAACTTACTTGGAAAATAACAAAGACACTAATGACCCATTAAACAAATAACAGAAAACCACACAATATTAAAAACCATAAACACATAACAGAAAACCACACAATACTAAAACCCATAATAATAAATGAACATAATTAAATATGATGTCCTCATCAATTCTCCCGGGGAACGAGAAACTCCCAGTCATTGAAAGACCCATTGCACAACAACTAATCAACCTCCCAACCATAAGTTAAACGGTTGAACAACCTTCTGTCGACGTCCACAAACTTGTGTGACCGGGGACCTGGATCGAAAATCTTTAGAATTGTCCCATAATTTAGTAAAGAAATATCATGATGCTCCAATAGGTCTGGATCCAAATGCTGAAGTGTCTCCTTGCAAATCCACATACAATCACTAATTGGTCGATCCATCCAACAGATAAGGAAGTGCTGGATCTCACCTTCGTTGATGAGTACAATCTGTTCATCTAAAATATCCTCAATTTTATCCTCATGTGCTGGATCAATAGATGGAGGAAGAAATGGATCAACATATGGTTTAAAATACCACTTATAAGCTACCAAGTCGTCCACATTAAAGTCACAATCAAAATTCCTTGACTGATCAATGTACTTCCCATCTTCATTTTTTGCTTCTTTAAGCGCTCTATTCTTTCGAGCGACCATCTTAAGCATTATAAGCTCTCTTCGTGCAATTATTCCTCTCCATCTACATTGCATATATAACACAGCCGTTTGGAGACTTTTAAAATAAGAATATACCATATGGCGGCGGAGATGAGCTTGGATAACTGTTGCAGCCTTTGTGCTTTTTCTGAATCGGAATTTGTTGCGAGCCATCATTGCTCTTGATCTTGTTTGCAAAGTGATTGCAGATGACCGTAGACTTAGGTAAGATTTTCTTGCTCGATATTGTCTGAAATGCTTCTGAATTCTTAAAGCTGCTGCTTCCTTCCGCAATTTCTCATCAGTGAACTCCTTAGAAATCTTGGAAAGCCTTTTAAGTTCTTGTTGAATCTCAAGATGCAATTTATCAAATTTAACTTTTTGTTCATCTAAGGACTCTTCAACAAATTCATTACGTGCGTGGGCTAGAAAGGGTGGTGGCTCCAATGTGTTCGGTGACCCCGAAAATTGCCGAGACCCATACTTCTGTTCGTAATATCTTGGAGCAAACTCCTTTTTCATTTGGTACTTCATTAACTCCCATGTAAGAATTTCGCCCTTGTCATCTACTCTTCTCTTTCTCG
The DNA here is from genome assembly GCA_022432975.1 of Begonia masoniana. NCBI lineage: Eukaryota > Viridiplantae > Streptophyta > Magnoliopsida > Cucurbitales > Begoniaceae > Begonia > Begonia masoniana. Next base: position 9,239,234 of record CM039511.1, on the reverse strand, counting down.
TAAATTTTTCCCACCAGAAATTAGCATACCCTTTGAAACTCCAAGAGGCTAGCAGGATTTTTCTTCTCTCTGAATAATCATGACATTCAAACAATACATCCATCTTTTCTATCCAATCAAAAATTTCATAACCATTGAAATGACCACTAAAAATAGGTAGTGAAATATTATATGGTCTTACATGATCAAAGTAGTCCATTGAAGTTCTTTGCAAATTAGTCTCTCGCCTTTTGTTAATTTGAATACTGCTCCTTGTCATTATTACTGCTCCTTGTCATTATTCACTAAGTTAATAGTGACCTTAATCTCGAACAGCAAAAGGCAAAGTGACACTAGTCCCAAACAGCAAAAAGAGGTCAGAACCCACTGTAGACTTCCACGTGAATATGAATCCAATCGCAGCAAAAAAGGCACAGTAACACCGGTACTAAACAGCAAAAGGCCAGTGAAACCAGTTCCAAACAAAAACAGGCAGCACCCACTTCAGCGAAACTGTTCAGCAACTTTGACAGACAGAACCGCGGAGATATCCAACTAACCGAGCATAAAACCAAGAACAGGGCAGCGAAATTCCCAATTGCTGCGTAGTTGCGGTTCCTCGACGATGCAATCAGAGATATAGCAGAGGACTACGGCGGCGAAATCGGGCGGAGAACGAACAGCACAGCAAACCCGAGCAGCGCAGCACAAAGAGAGAGGAATCGTCGGCGATATGCAGACGCGGAAGACGACGGAACAGAAAAAAAAAAAACCCAGAACTACCAGAGATCGTACCCCGAAAAATCAGCGAGATTCAAACGCGGGTCGTCGGCGAACGATCAACAGAGGAAGCTGGACCAAGAACTCCGGCGAGCAGAATAGTCGCAGTGCTCTGACGCTAGAAACCCGAGAACAGAGCAGCGAAAATCAAAGCCGTCAATGAAACCAGAAGAGAAAAGAAACAGTATCAAAACAGGATCAAAACAGTACACAAACAGTATCCAACTAGTACGCAGACAGCACTCAAAACAGTAAGCAAATAGAGCATAGGCGAACTAGAACCAGAATCAATTGTTTGAGAAAACAATTGTTGTTGGCTCTGATACCAAATTTGATGCAGCGGAAAAGAGTAAGAATAGAATATAGCTTAGAGAGAAGAAGAAACTGAGAAGAGAGAAGAAATATAGCCAAGAAAAGAGAGGAGAAATAGGAGAAATTCTAGAGAGAAAGAAGGTTGGAAGAGAAAGGAGATTTCACAGAAAAACACATATTCATTTTTATCATTCATTCATCAACTATCCCACCAAATTACAATGCCACACCTTAAATAGAACAAAACTTACTTGGAAAATAACAAAGACACTAATGACCCATTAAACAAATAACAGAAAACCACACAATATTAAAAACCATAAACACATAACAGAAAACCACACAATACTAAAACCCATAATAATAAATGAACATAATTAAATATGATGTCCTCATCAGAATGTCATGAATATTTCCTTGTACAATTACTTGTGGGCTGTTGCTGACTTTAGTTCGTCTGAGTTACTTGCTGAGCCTCTTAAACTTAGTCCAAAAACCATGGTATAATTTTTAATCACCATGTCGAATTGTCTGATATAAAGTATGAGTTTGAGATTAAAAGTAGTTAGCTTATCCTTAATGAAAATAAATAAACCAGGCTTTGATTATGGGTTTTTGGAACTAATCAAATGTTACTGAAGTCTTCTAGAAATTTCTATCGAGCGGAAACATTTCAATTAAGAAGTGGATACAATGAAATTCTATTCTATAAGACTATACAACCGTGTGATTTATTTATCCATTAGAGGCTTAGTTTTAAGCTTTGTAACCAAACGTTTTGTTGGGTTGATATGGGGGCTTCTCTCATCAAGCACCGAGGGGATAGTTTTGCTCTCTTTCGTGTTCATGTTTCGTGTGTTTAAGTTAATTTCACATTTTTATTGTTTGTGGAGCACGTTTAGCTCTATGTTGCTGTCATTTTTTTGGTGCCCTCCAGGTCTTTTAAACTTTGTTATTACACGAAGATTTCATAAGATAATTAGTATTATGTAAATAGTGTATCATCTACCCAAATAGATGAATGACTTGTAAGCATAACACATGTATTTAAATGTGTAAAATTAGATCCATTTATCTGTGCTTCAAGTGATTATATCTTTCCCAAATTCTCCTGTCATTAGTCTTCTTTACAAGAATGAAAATAAGACGATAGCATTGTACGTTCTTGCGTAACCTCAACTACAGAACATGGAAATGACCTCTCTCTTCCTCCAAATGCGGTTAATTAATCAACAGCCATTGGACATTTCTACCTACTAAATGCGTCTTTCTATTTGAATTTCCTTCCTCTGCTTCTTGGATTCGCTGTCCTCGGAAACAGAGTGACGTACAGTACAAATCCACCTTTCCTTTGCTACTTCCAAAATTGTTTACAAAAATCAGTTGATCATTAAGCGACGTTTTGGTCACTTTCCAGTTTCTGCCTATTCTTCTCACAAGAACTAGATTAATGTTTTTTCTTTAATTAATTGACAACTCCTCATTAACAAAAATTAAGCTTCACTAGTAAATTCAATATTACTTTATTTCATTGCATGTTGATTGTTTGACAACTTGAATTCAATCTAAATGCGTGACAAAGAAGGTTAATCGACTTGGTTAAGAGTTTAATGAATTCCTGCACAGTTCATTATGATCTATATTTATTTGGTAAAGGTAAAAACATAAGAAATTAAACATCAAATGTCATATAAAACAACTGCTTCTTTCCGAACATGTGTAGTCTTGTTCTATTGCATCTGTAAAAAAATAATAATAATAGAGCTAGAGAAATCGACTCTCTCGTTCGGAAAGCAGTCAGTTGATTTATATGAACCTCTGTAAACGAAGCCAAGCGACACCCTCATTTGGAGTGCCCGGCCATGCCCATCCATGAATCACGTGCACCTACATGACCTTACATTTAGTAGAACTATCAGAAGGTTCATAAGATAGACAGGAACTGATTCAACATTGAAAAAAGGAATTGCAATCTGCTCGTATTCTGCAAAAATAAAAAAAATAAAAAAATAAAAAAATCTTTAGCATAAGTAATATAGCCAATTTAACCGGGGAGATGAAAAACATCATGGAAATTGATAGTAAAAGGAAAACTAAAGTCTGGACACGAAAGAGTATGTAAGTACTAGGAAACAACATGTGGAAATAATATTTCACTAGAATATCCACAGAGAGCAAACCTTGTCTTGAACTAAATTAAAAAATTACCTTTAATATTAGTTGTACTAGTAGCTAATATTAAAGTTAATTAATATTAAAAATTAAGTAACTAAAATTTTAGTGGCTTTCCCGCTCATTCAGCTCGCCGTCGCTGTCGAAGCGGTTTCTTTCCCCTTCCCGTGCTTCTATAAAACCAGCAGGGACAACAGGTTCAACATTCTTCTTCAGTTTCTTGCACGCCCAAACCCATACTCTTTTCCACTGCCTTATACTGCAACAATAACAACTCTTTCAAAAATACCTAACAGAGAGTTCGGGAAGCTGCCTGGTGGCAAACGCCAACGCAGAGGCGATGACAACCTCATATTTTTTATGTGCCTTGTTCTAGCCATGTTTTTGGCGTTAAGAGTTAATCGACAAGGCACATGGCTAGAACAAGGCAGCTCAGAAATGTGAGGTTGTCATCGCCTCCACTTTGGCATTTGCCATCAGGCGCTTCTGAAACTCTCTGTTAGGTAGGTATTTTTGAAGGAGTTGTCATTGTTGCAGAGTAAGGCAGTGGAAAAGAGTATGAGATTGGGCGTGCAAGAAACTGAAGAAGAATGTTGAACCAGTTATCCATGCTGGTTTTATAGAAGCATGGGAAGGGGAAAGAAACCGCTTCGACAGCAACGGCGAGCTAAATGAGCGGGAAAACCATTAAAATTTTAGTTACTTAATTTTTAATATGAATAAACTTTAATATTAGCTGCTGGTGCAGCTAATTTTAAAGTTAATTTAGTTCAAGACAAGGTTCACTCTTTGTGGATATTCTAGTGAAATATTATTTCCACATATTGTTTTCCAATACTTACATTCTCTTTTGTGTCTGGACTTTAGTTTTCCTTTTACTATCAATTTCCATGCTGCCTTTCATCTCTCCAGTTAAATTGGTTATATTGCTTATGCTAAAGGTTTTTTTTTTTTTTGTTTTGCAAAATACGAGCATATTGCAATTCTTTTTTTCAATGTTGAATTAGTTTCTGTCTATCTTATGACCTTCTGATAGTTCTACTGAATGTAAGGTCGTTGTAGGTGCACGTGATTCATGGGCTGGCACTCCAAATGTGGGTGCCGCTTGGCTTTGTTTACAGAGGTTGGCTGATACTTGGCATCACATTCTCTTAATACGAGTCACCGGTGGTGTAATTGTTGGGATGATGCATGGCTTGGTTGAAATAAAGCAATCAAGTCCTTCTCAAAGGCAAGGATTTGATTTGCTTGGTTGAGTCTTTCCCACAGTAAAGGCAATTCAGGCAGCCATCACTTTAGATACTGGTTGTTCATTAGGTCCTGAAGAACCTAGTGTGGACAATGGAAAATCTTGTGCAAATGGATTCTATGTTACCTAACTTTTTTCATATTATGGAATTTATATTCTTTTTGTATCAAAATTATATTTTTATATTTCTTCTGCTAAAATATCTTCTATTCAGGTTATAATGCAGCTGTTGTCAGTTGCTTCTTTGCTATTGAAACTGTTTTAAGGCCTCAACGAGCTGAAAATTCACCACCATTTACAACTGCTATGATTATTCTTGCTTCTGTAATTTCTTCCACTCTGTCAAATGTTTTACGTGGAACACAGTTAGCTTTTACAGTTCTTACATATGATTTGAAGTCTGCTGCAGGTACTTTATCTTCTCCTTTGTAACGTTTATCTGTGTTATAGAGTTACTATTTTAGATGGGTCCATGTAATGCTCAAATTTGTGTTGTCACCTTCAATGTTATGATATATAGTTTTTCGGCCTTTCATGGAAGTTTATCATCTGATATTAAAAGTATGTTGCCAGTGTTGGATGTGTGATTGTCTGCAGCTATCAAGTAGGACATCATTTTTCTGTACATAGTGGGCAAGAAATCTGTGTTGCGCTCTATGTGTTACAATGTCTTTTAAGTGTAATCTTTAATGAACAGCTAAGCTCTTAACTGTCACGGTTGTCTAAAGGCATATTTACCCACAGAAGGAAATGGAATTGTGATTCTACGGTTGGATGGTGGAATTTGGATAAGAGTTGGACAATTTTTTTATTGGAGGCAGTTTATAAAGATTTTGAACGGTTTGGATTTAAGATTTATTTCATTTGAATGTACTTAAAAAGAACTGACTTCGGTCATGTGTCATTTATTTATCAGAATTACCTTTATACCTGATATTGGGCATGCTATGTGGAGTTGTGAGTGTAGCTGTGACTTGGTTAGTCAGTTGGTTTCATAAATCATTTGAGTTTACCAAGGACAGATTTAGCCTCCCAGCTGTTGTATGTCCTGCTGTAGGCGGTTTAGGAGCTGGAATAATTGCCCTCAAGTATCCAGGAATTCTTTATTGGGGCTTCACAAATGTGAAGAAATTCTGCATACTGGTAAGAGTGCCTCTGCTCCTGGAATATGGCTATTAACTCAATTAGCAGGAGCAAAGGTTGTTGCAACTGCTCTATGCAAGGGTTCCGGGCTAGTCTAATGATTGGTGCAGCAGTTGGTGCAGCAGTTGGTGCTGTATTTGGAGGTTCAGCCGCAGAAGTGATCAATTCTGCTATTCCTGGAAATGCAGCTGTTGCACAGCCTCAAGCATATGCACTGGTATATCTTCCCTTTTCAGCTGGCTCTTGATTTGCTTGTAGTAGTCCTTCCCCCATGCGTAACTTTTCCTATCATTTTATTGCAATAATTTCAGACCTTGATTGCAGGTTGGAATGGCTGCATGGCTGCTACACTCGTGTCTGTTTGTTCAGTGCCCTTGACTTCAGTTCTACTTCTCTTTGAGCTGACAAAAGATTACAGGATTCTGCTTCCTCTCATGGTAATTTCTTCAGGATTCTGCGTCTCTTTAGATTGTTTATTGGCAATATCTAGATGCTAGAAAGAGTAGGACATTTGTCTGCTGATCAAAATGTATTGAGGTTTTGCTTGTTCATTTTTTCAGTTAGTGTTATCTTTCCGTCCATAAGGTTTCTTTATTTTGGACAGCGCATAATTTATGTTGTTGCTTATAAAAAAATCACGCACTAAACAAAAATTGATAAATCCTTTAGCTATGAATGTACCCTATGTGTGGACTTTCTTTATAATTCAATTACTTTTTGCAGGAACAGAGATTTTCCTAATATAGAAGTTGTAAAAAATATATCTTTTTGACTCTTGAATTTTTCTTGAGTAGCTTTGTTTTACTTTTCTCTTTGAGAGTATATTGTCTATCATTACCTCTACAATTGTGACAAATTACTAACATTCTCAAAGTCTCAATCTCGTGAGTAGATGATAATTTAATCATTTAACTGGACCGGTCGGTCTCTCTATGTGAGACAAAATCCTTGACTTTGTCACGGATTTTACTGGTTGAAAAGTGAAGGCCGGTCAATCCAATTAGACCGGTCGACCTTTACTCGGCAGCCACTCGAGTGTTTGAAGGGTTTTGTAGAGAAAAGGAGAGGACACTCGAGTGTCTGGTCTATAAGATTTAAATTGCTTATTTTTGAAACTTCGAGATTTGGACCGATGAATAATAAACTTTTAGGTTTTTTTTTAAAAAAAAACTCAAAGTTGAAGGATTAAAAAAAAACCCTAATGCTAAATTCTTACATTTTATATTATAAATAACTAAAATTAATTAAATAATTAATTGATTTATTCGTGAGGAATAATAAAATCACAAAACAGAAATGAATGATTAGTTTATGTCAAATCATGTGATGGGTTAGCTTGCAGAAGACATACACGGAAAAGGTGATGTTTGTGAAACAAAGCTTGCATTTCTCTCTCTTCATTTTGCTTCTCGTTCGTCGTTTTCTTCCATGTGATATCTGTATTTGTTTTTCCAAATGCGGTATCGATCTTTTTGTAGTTTTCTCAAACAGCATCTTCGTTGCATATCCATCAAACGAAGATGGTTAAAAACCAGAAAAAGAGAGAGAGAGAGAGAGGACGAAAGCTTTTTGCATATCCATCTAACCATCCTAAGTCGTCTTCAAATCGTCAAAACCCTCGAGGCGACGTCAATGAACACCAGCAGTGGTGAAAATGATTTGTTCTTGGCAAGCAAGCAAAAAAGGGATTGCCGTCGGAGCTCCTGATCCAAGGCACAACAACCTCGAGGAGACATCATCGGCTTCCGTCAGTCCTGAATGCATTTAACCAATCCACCTCATTACAGCTTCAAAATGGCTCTCGCGCTGAAAACGGGGATGCAGTTGACGCTAGGGGTCTACGTGGTCTGGTTTCGAAAAAAATCAAGACTGGACCAATAATATTTGGTTTTCATTTTTTAGAATCAGTACCATCAAAAAAATTTTAAGAACTGGACCAGAACCGGACTAGAATTTTGGTTCCGGTTCTGGTCCGATTCCGGTTTTTCTATTAAAAACTATTTTTTTAATAAAAAATTTCAAACCAAACCTAATTTTTGTCAATAGAGCAGTGGATTTTGCACCAACTTTCACCTCCTTACTGCATGATTAATCACCTAAAAACCACTATTTATAATCAGCTAACTCACATTCCACGAAGCGTTCTTAAAGTACTGCATGATTAATCACCTGTTTATAATCTGCCAACTCACATTCCACGAAGCATTCTTCAAGTGCATTGAAAGTTATTTCCAAAAACTATGCTTAATTACTGCTTCTTTGAACTAAACTAATCACGTAGTTTGAAACAGCAACAAAAAAAACGGAAAACAACAATAAAAATAGCAACAAAAACCAACTAAAGAAAACACCCACAAAATTAACAGCAAAAAAACATGCTCTCAGAAATTAATAGCAACACGAAATTAACAACAATGAAACACCAACAAAACAACACAACAAAATCGATAATTGACAGGTTGTAGCTCGAAAAACTAACTCAATCAAATGCTCTCGGTCACGTTCGAAGAGTCTCCCAAAAACAGCAGCACAATGAACGTAAAATAGAGGACAAAGTGGAATGATATGAAGTACGAACGATGAGCTGGAGGGAATACCTGTACTTACTCAGAGTCTTAGAGAGCTCCGGTTCAAATTGAAGGCGTCGACGACGGCTGAGAGAGAAAATTGAACGACTGATTGAAGGCTTCGGCGAAAGCGAGCGAGACAGTCTCTCCTCTCATCTCCTCTAAACTGAACTTCGACAGAACGAAAATTAGGTCTTTTCGACACAAACTGAAAAATCTTCAGTTTTCTTTGTTTTGTGTGGTCCGATTCTGGTTTTTGGGTTTTTGTCATTAAACCCAAAAACTGAACCGAAAATTTCGGTTCTGCTTTAGCATAACAAAAATTCATTTTTTTTAAAAAGAAAACCTGACCAGAACAGGACCAAATAGGTCGGTTCTGGTCCGGTTCTTCGGTCTGGGTCGATTTTGTAAACCCCTAATTGACACCTCCTCCACATTTTCCAACGAAGAAGATGAAGAGGATTGAGGAACTCATGGTAGCAAATCGTTGGGATATGACGGAGAAGACGATGAATCTGAGTCGAAAAGTTTTGGCACAGGGAGACCTTAATACAATCTGATCCATAATTTATGATTCTCTAGAAAGAATTGGCCTGAATGATTCCTCTGTCTTGGTTGATTTCCCAAGAAAATTGAAGTTTTTGCAACTGAATCAATCGGAGCTTCAAGAGCCATTCGAGAGCCACGAGCCGTCATCCATGTTGGTCCCTCCTTCTACCTTCCTCATAAATGAGGAAGGTGACAAATCTCACCTTCCTCATCAATGAGGAGGGTGCCATCGCCTCACCTAGGAAGATGTCTTAAACCCTCTATAAATAGAGGCTTCAAGTATGGTATCAGTGCATCCGAAGAGAGAAGAAAAAGAGTTTCTTCTTAGTGAAGAAGAAGAGAAAAATATAATGAAGATTTTTGGAGGGAGAGAAAAGAAAGAGTGTGAGCGAAAAATAGGTGTAGTGCTTTTGTACACGTTGAGAGTTCTAAGAGTGGTGATTTCTCTTAGTGAATATTTTTTAGAATATTCAATATCTAGAAAATTATTGTAAATCTTATTTTTCATAGTGAGATCTTTCTGGACTCGATCCCTGTGCTTTTTTTTTTTCTGATTTGGATTTCTACGTAAAATTCTCGGTATTCATTTTTTACTATTATTTCTCTTACCTCTTGACCATTATAATCTTTCGGAGTGAGAAATATTTCAGGTATTTTTCGGATCACATCTGCTATCGTTCTCGTACCGCTTGGTTAGTGGTGTAATTGTACTGTGTAAGTAAGTTCTGTCTAGGAGACTAAAATTTAAGTGAACCGTTTGTGACCCTCCAGCCTTTCTTGGGAACTTACTTGGAAATGTAATTCTGTCTAAAGATATTTCCAAGAGCATTCTTTCCTGATAATTATCATGATCAGTACTTTCCACGTTTTACAACGGTGGTATTATCATCAGCGTTTCCGCCGAAGTTTCGTTGTTTTTCCCAACAAGGGGTATCAGAGCGAGGTTGCTATGGCAGGAAAGATTGAAATCGAAAAATTCAATAGAAATAATTTCTCTATGTGGAAATTAAAAATGAAGGCACTACTGCGGAGAGATAGTTGTGATATGGCCATCAATGACAGACCTACGAACATTGAAGACGAGAAATGGAACAAAACAGATGGGAATGCATATTCCTCGGATACGAAAGTGATGCATTCGGATATAGGCTTTGGGATTCGGTTGACAAGAAGATTGTCAGAAACTGGAATGCATATTTCTCGAATACGAAAGTGATGCATTCAGATATAGACTTTGAGATCCGGTTGATAAGAAAATTGTCAGAAACTGAGATGTTTTCTTCTTTGAAGATCAGTCCATTGAAGATAAGAAGAAAGATGTCATTGATGAGCATCCAATAAAAGTTGGTCTGGAGAAATCAACTTTTAACGGGGGAGATGCTGGAGAATCCAGTGATCAAGCAATTGTTGATGTTGACCATGGAGAAACAAAGACTTCTCTTGAATCAGTTGTAAAACCAGAGTTAATGAGGTCAACAAGAGATTGTCAACCATCGAGAAAATACTCTGTGAACAAGTATTTGATGATCACTGATGGCGATGAACCTGAGTGCTATAAGGAAGCTATGAAGCAGCAACAAAAAAGAATTGGTTGGATGCAATGCAAGATGAGATGAGATCATTGCATGAGAACTATACTTATGAGTTGGTTCAGCTTCCAAAAGGTAGAAAGGCACTCAAGAACAAATGAGTATACAGACTCAAAGACGAAAATTCACAACCAAAGTATAAGGTACGACTGGTTGTAAAAGACTTTGGTCAGAAGAAAGACGTTGACTTCGAGGAAATTTTTTCACCTGTCGTGAAAATGTCATCTATACGAGTGGCACTTGGATTAGCCTTAAATCTCAATTTGGATATCGAGCAACTTGATGTCAAAACTGCCTTCTTGCATGGTGAATTAGAAGAAGAAATTTACATGGAACAACCAGAAGGGTTCGTTGTCAAGGGAAAAGAACATCTTGTGTATAAATTGAAGAAGAGTCTATATGGATTGAAGTAAGCCCCAAGACAATGGTACAAGAAGTTTGATTTCTTTATGGGAAATCAATGATACAATAAAACTTCTTCAGACCATTGTGTGTTCATGAAAAAGTTCACGGATGATACATTTATAATCCTCCTACTCTATGTCAACGACATGTTGATTGTGGGTCCAGTTAGAGAAAATATTGTTAAGTTAAAGAATGAATTTAACAACTCTTTTGCCATGAAAGACTTAGGACCGACGAAACAGATGCTTGGGATGAGAATCACTCATGATAGCAAGAATGAAAAATTATAGCTATCACAGGAGAAATATATCTAGAAAGTTCTCAGCCAATTCTATATGGATAAGGCGAAGCCAGTCAGTACTCCTCTTGCTAAACATTTCAAACTTACTTCCGAACAAAATCCTTCCACAGAAGAAGGAAAAACAGAACTGCAGAGAATTTCATGTGCCTCAGCAGTTGGCATCTTGATGTATGCCATGGTTTGTACGAGACCTGATATTTCACATTCTGTTGGAGTGGTCAGCCAATTTCTAACAAATCCAGGCAAAGAGCATTGAAATGCAGTGAAGTGGATTCTTAGATATTTTAAAGGTACTCTTGAATTCAGTTTGTGTTTTGGAAGTAAAAAACCTTTGTTAGTAGGCTATACTGATGCAGACATGGCTGGAGACATTGACTCTAGAAGATCAACATCAAGGTATTTGGTTACATTTGGAGGGAGAGCTGTGTCATGGCAATCTAAGAGGCAAAATTCAATTGCATTGTCTACGACAGAAGCTGAGTTTATTGAGGCTACATAAGTCTGTAAGAAATTTTGTGGATGCAAAAATTTCTGAAAGAATTGGATCATAAACAAGATAAGTATATCTTGTATTGCGACAGTCAAAGTGCTATTCATTTGAGCAAGAACCCGAGCTTTCATTCGAAGTCGAAACACATAGATATCAAGTATTATTGGATACGAGAAGTGCTAGACACCAAACAAGTATATCTTGAAAAGATTCACACGGATGATAATGGCTCAGACATGATGACAAAGATCTTACAGAAAAACAAGCATGAATTTTGTATAGGCTCAGAAGGATTGAAAATATCTCATCATAAGTCGAGAGGGGGAGATTTGTTGGTCTCTCCTTCTACCTTCCTCGTAAATTAGGAAGGTGGCAAAGTCTCACCTTCCTCATAAATGAGGAAAGTGTCGATACCTCACCTTCCTCATTTATGAGGAAGATGTCTTGAAAGCATGGTATCAGTGCATTTGAAGAGAGAAAAAAAAAGGAGTTTCTTCTTAGTGAAGAGGAAGAGAAAAATAGAGTGATGATTTTTGGAGGAAGAGAAAAAAAAGAGTGTGAAGGAAAAATAGGTATGGTACTATTGTGCACATTGAGAGTTCTAAGAGTGGTGATTTCTCTCAGTGAATATTTTCTAGAATATTCAATATCTAGAAAATTATTGTAAATCCTATTTTTCATAGTGAGATCTTTCTGGACTCAGACCCAGTGGTTTTTTCCCGATTTGGATTTCCACGTAAAATCATCAGTGTTCATTTTTTACTATTATTTCTCTTACCTCTTGACCTTTATAATCTTACGGCGTGAGAAAATATTCCAGGTATTTTTCGGATTACATCTGCTATCGTTTCTCATACCGCTTGGTTAGTGGTGTAATTGTACTGTGTAAATGAGTTCTGTCTAGGAGACTGAAATTTAAGTGAACCGTTTGTGACCCTCCAGTCTTTCCTGAGAACTTACTTGGAAAGGTAATTCTGTCTAAAAAGATTAAGCAATCTTTCCTGGAAATTATCCCGATTAGTACTTTTCATGTTTTACAGCGGTGGTATTATTGATGTGAACCGAGGAGCGATAAATCTCATTGTCAAGGACCATGATCTATTAGAAGATAAAGGGGTCCAACGAACAAAGTTTCACATGGTTTAGTTGTGAAAATCCGAGGAAAAGAGCCATCACAACAAAAGCAAAAGACTATAAAAATAAAGAGCTTTGTAGCATGGAAGTGGGCCCCACGAAATTGGCAAAAGAAGAACCATAAGACACGAAGTTGGGCTCCACAAATCCCAATGGATTGGAGAGAGAAGGGTAAAGATCCACGCAAACTACAAAGAGATAAAGATTCACGTTGGTTGGAAAGAGATAAAAATCCACATGTCTTGGTTTATGATGTGATCCAAGTTGAGACTAAGTCAAAACCCAAGAACAAGGATTCAATTGAAGATACGGGCAGCCCAATGACTAGAGCAATAAGCCCAAGATTATTAGAAGATCTTTTAAAGAAATGGTGCGGCACACATGCACACGTTATAATTTAAAGGTAGGGTGCAACACACATGCACATGTAAGAATTAAAAACACATGTGTCATGCACATGTACAAGTAGGAATTAAAGAGGACATGTGCCAAGCACATGCGTATACAAGGAATTAAAAGTCACATGCAAAACACATGCAAATCATACAAATCTCGTAGGAAAAGATCCTATCTAGCTGAATCCACTCAAATCACGTTCAAACAGAGTTTAAACAAGAGACGACATCTGATCATCCAAAGGATCTTTATCTTAAGAAAATTTCTTAATTATTTTATCGTTTTATTTCTTTTATTTTAACATTTTATTTTACTTAAACATGTAGCCTATTTAATGGCAAAACACTTTTGATTTAGAAGAACAAGTTTGAATTAAAAAGATTGAGTTTTTTAGAGAGGATTTCTCTTTAGTTCTTTGCGAAGAACAACGATCTTCTTCAAGTCACGCTTGAAGAATCTCGCTTGATAGCTTTGGCTCTTACCAACGAGTTTGGTCTAGGTCAAGCTCCTGTTTTGATAGCTTCGGTTCAGCCAACAGGTGTGGCTCGGGGTCAAGCTTCTGTTTTGATAACTAGGGTTCCATCGAATTCTTCGATTGGGGTCTTAGTTCCTTACTTTGTTCTTGAATCGAAAAGATGTTCCTTTGAATTATTCCGCGTTGTTGTCGGGTTCGGGATCCTTTCGATCCAAGGTTCACATCGGTTGGTATCAGAGCTTTGGCTCCTTGATTCAAGAAGCTATCTTTAATTTTTGTTATCCATCTTTTCTTCATCTTATTATATTCGTCCTACTAGTAAAAAAAAAACACAAAATAATTCATTTTTTCATTCTTATTATCAAAGTTTCAATTTTTATCATTAATTCTTTTTTTCTCGTTAGTTTTTCTTCTTGAAAAGTACCCAAAAAAAAAAAAAAAGGAGTTGTGAGAAGTCAAAAAAAACAAAATCGAAATTTTGTTCTAGAGACTTGTGAAGCACAAATCCGCACATGGGAAGACTTGAAGGCACTCATGCGAAAAAGATTTGTTCCATCACAGTATTATAGAGATTTGTGTCAAAAACTCCAAAATTTGACTCAAGGTTATAAAAGCGTAGAAGATTATTATAAAGAGTTGAAAATAGCCATGGAAAGGGTTAACGTGGAGGAAGACGACGAAGAAACAATGGCTAGATTTGTTGGAGGACTAAATAGAGAGATTGCGGATGTCGTAGATCTACAACATTATGTGGACTTAGAAGAATTGCTTCACAAATTAATTGAGATCGAACGACAACTAAGAGAAAAAAGGAATTCTAAGTTGGGATCAACTTTGAATTCATCTTAGAAATCAAATTGGGAGGATGAAAGTTCGAAACCGAGACAGGAACCTTAGAGCAAAACCGCTGCTACCAATGTATTTTCACAAAAATTCAAGACCGATGGATCAAAGAACGAGTATGCATTGTGATGCAGGCAGCGGAAATATAATAAGAAATATAGCCGAAGAGGTGGGAGGAGAAAAGAAAGAGAATAAGAGTTATAGCCAAGAATAGGAGAAAGGGGAAGAGAAGCTCGAGGGAGAATAGGGGATTGGAAAATAGGGGATTGGAAAATAGGGTTTTAAGAAACCATTTCATTCAATAATCATTAACTACTTAACACACTACAATAAAAGCGTTTAAATAGACTAAATTTGGGCTAACCCTAACGGGCCCATAACAACCCTAAAACACGAAAAATAACAATAACTGGAATAAATAATTAAAACACATAAATAATAAAAACGTCGATGATGTCCTCATCACATTGGTTAACAATGGAAGACCTGTGATCCTTACACCATTAAAGTCGTGGGAGGCAATTGAAGATCAAGAGAGGATCACGAAGGAATTTCAAATCATAAAGGACGAGAGAGAGAAAGAAAAAGGTGAAAAGAAATTAGTTGAAAAAGAGAGAGAAAGTGGTAAAAAGAAAATAGCTGAAAAGAGTATAAAAAAGGATGAAAAACTGAGGGAGAAAGAGAGAAAAGTCGAGGGAAAAGAGAGAAAAGTCAAGGGAAAAGAGAGAAAATTCGAGGGAGAGAGAGAACAAAAGTCGAGTGAAAAACAAATTGTATTGATGAACAAAAGTGAGGATAAGCGTGAGATGATTTTGCTTTTATATAAAGATGTTTATTTATCATCTAACGACTTACCAAGTTTTCTTCCAAGTGTTGTTTCTTTTCTTTTGCAGAAAAATAAATATGAAATTCCCGAGGAGTTTCGAAGAGAAATTTCTCCTTTGAGAGAAATTGAGAAGCATAAAAATCTCGTACAGAGTACGTTAGTTCCAAGTCAACCGGAAACATCAAATAGGTTTGAGTGGTTGGTAAGACCATATGATTTTTATATTAAATCCGTTAAATTTATTAACTCCGTTTACTAATAAGTTTGTTCTTGTGCATGAAAGTAAAAAAGATGAATTTGCTAAGAAATTTCATTCAATGGTAAGACTTATTTTTGAATCAGGAGATTTGGTTTGGCTACGTCTACAAAAAGAAAGGTTTCCGAACAAACGGAACAACAAGCTACAACCTCGAGGAGATAGACATTTTCAAGTCCTAGAGCGTATCAACGACATCGCTTACATGATCGACCTACCGAGTGAATACGGTAATGTAAGCATATATTTTAATTTTACTAACTTGTTTTTATATGATGCAGGAGATTCGAGGATGAATCTTTTCGAAGGGGGACTGAATGATGTGAACCGAGGAGCGATAAATCTCATTGTCAAAACCATGATCTATTAGAAGATAAAAGAGGTCCAACGAACAAAGCTTCACATTGTTTAGTCTTGGAAGCCCGAGAAAAAGAGTCATTACAACAAAAACACAAGATTATAAAAATAAAAAGTTTTATAGCATGGAAGTGGGCCCCACAAAATTGGCAAAAAAAGACCCATAAGGCATAGAGCTGGGCTCCACAAATACCAAGGGATTGGAGAGAGAAGGGTAAAGATCCACACAAACTACAAAGAGATAAAGATTCACATGGATTGGAAAGAGATAAAGATCCACATGACTTGGTTTATGATGTGATCCAAGTTCAGACCAAGTCAAAGCCCAAGAATAAGGATCCAATTGAAGATACGGCGGGCCCAATGACAAGAGCAAGAAGTCTAAGATTATTGGAAGATTTTTTGAAGAAAGGGTGCGATGCACATGTACATGTAAGAATTAAAAACACATGTGTCATCCACATGCACATGTAGGAATTAAAAAAAACATGCGCCAAGCACATGCGTATACGAGGAATTAAAAGTCACATGCAAAGCACATGCAAATCATACAAATCTCTTAGGAAAAAATCTTATTCAACCGAATCTACTCAAATCAATTCAAATCATGTTCAAACGTAGTTTAAATATGAGATGACATCTGATCATGCAAAGGATTATTATCTCATGATTTTATTAGTTATTTTATCTTTATTTTCATTTATTATTATTATTTTATTTAATTTTAATGTGTAGTCTATTTAATGGCAAAACTATTTGATTTAATAGAAGAACAAGTTTGAATTAAAAATTGAGTTTTTTTAGAGAGGATTTCTCTTTAGTTCTTTGCGAAGAACAACGAACTTCTTCAAGTCACGCCTGAAGAATCTCACTTGATAGCTTTGATTCTTACCAACGAGTTTGGTCTGGGTCAAACTCCTGTTTTAATAGCTTCGGTTCAGCCAACAGGTATGGCTCAGGTCAAGCTTCTGTTTTGATAACTAGGGTTCCATCGAATTCTTCGATTGGGGTCTTAGTTCTTTACTTTGTTCTTGAATCGAAAAGGCGTTCCTTTGAATTATTCCGCGTTGTTGTCGGGTCTCCAGTCCTTTCGATCCAAGGTTCGCATCAATTATTATCATCATTTCCGCCGAAGTTTCGTTGTTTTTTCCAATAATCTAGACGACAAAATCTCACGAATGTGATACCTCATTGTTATCCCGAGTCAAAGCTCAAGCGAATGCCAAAGTGTCAGTAAAAGATAAATTGATTTAAGAGTCAGTGTAACAAATGATATCTAGATCTCAACAATACTTGATGAACATAGAGTCATCTTACCCATAAAACAAAGCATATTCTCAGAGAATAATGAATATTATGAGTATACATGCTGACAACATCATATCTTAGCCAGTCTTGTCCAAGTTTAAACTTCTGCAGATGTATCAAAATAATTCTATTTTGTTGAAACATTTATGTTAAAAACATAATCCATAACAAAAGATGTTACAAAATTAACTCAATCACATATTAAACAACAGATACATCTCAATCATTATACATTAAACCCTAATATGGTATGATGGATTAAATACAGTGAATCATCGACAAATAAATATATTTCTTCCTACCTAAAACTTTGTTTCTAAAATGTATTATAATATATTACAACATTTGGGTTGCATCTCAATGTGCAAAACTCAAAGTTGTTTAATAACATTGAAGAATCTCCCGTATCACCAAAAATTTTTTTTGAATATATTTGAACTGAGAGATTGGAAAACTGTCATCAATCTGGAGACCTTAATTTGAAAACTGAATCTCACCATGATCTATATTGCTCAAGACTGGAAACTTACAGTCACATTAATGACCATCTGTTATTTTCCCAATATTGATCGCTTTGCCACGTTGATAGACTGATTTCCTGTGATTGATGAAATCTCTGCAAATAAATGGAAATATCAACCTTTGAAGATGATACCTTCTAATCGAAGGATTGAGAAGGGAACTTATGTGCACCTGAGACAATTCTGTGTTGATTCGTAGTGAAGAACAGCAACAACTCTTTGTTTCCAATGCTTCTTCGATGCTCCACTGCGCTTTACGACGGGTAACTGATTTATACCCTTGGCCTCGATAGATCTTTGGCCGTTGCCAAATCAGTGTCTGAGTAACAAGTTAGAAGCCCACGTTCTCGGCTACGATTAACTTATCCCTCTAGCACAAATAGAGGACACAACACTTGCATCCCCCGGTAAACATTGTTTAAGCCAAAATTTACATTACCAAAGACACCAATTATAAACTGTCATGAGCTGATGATATTTTAAAAGCTATGAAGGTAGTGATTCTTTGCAGAGAAATATAATTGACAACAAGAAAAATAAGATATCGTGGTAACTTTGGCTAACTAGTGAAACGCTTAAAAGACTAAATTTGTTGTCTCGGTAACATATAACTAGGGAAAAAATTTTAAGTTCAACAAAGAAGAGAATGAGATGAAAACGCTACTATGTCAGTCTTAGCCTATAATCACTAGCGGATAGAGCAATAAGGACGAAATTTTTAAATTTTTCATTACATAATACAGTCAGCAATCTTGAATCTACCTTCGAAGAAGCTTTGTCAGACAGTTTAGAAAGACATCGTCTAAGGTCACCACTTGTTAAGATTCCCTCAATAAAATCTCCATCATCCACCACAAGAGAACAGTTCTGTTGACTTTCATTAATATATTTCAATGCATCTTTCAAGTTTGTCGACAATGTAATCTTAAGGAAGTTCTTTGATATGGCCTGAGAAACCCGATGAAAGAAATAAAGAGTATAGAAATTAGGTCCAAAGGATACGAATGAGAAAAACCACTTACCAATAGTTTTAGGGATACAATTTCAATCGATAATAAAAGACAGAAAATAAGCCTTAAAATCTTCCATAAAAATATCTTCATCAATCGTTTCACTGTCCGATGCATTTCCAATAGTTGAGAGTTCCAAATCATTGCTTGCATCATTTTGTCTCCTTGTAATATCAAGTTTACGTGCAGAATGAGAAAGAGAAGAGTAGTTTCTGACAGCGCTACGACTGTCACCCGTATGGCTAATCCAACAGCCCCCAGCGTTGCAATTTATTAAGAAAATATATATATAAATGATTAAATTATCTTCACCTCACAAACTTAAATTTTTAGAATTGTTGATAATTTGTCATAGTATACGAGCCAGAGATCACAAGTTTGAATTTTGGCAAATTAAAAAAATAAATAAATCACATTAAAAAGATCCATATGTTAGGACCAATAAAACAATTGGCCAAGAACTTGAGCTTTTGAGAATTTACTATAATATAATTAACTTCATCAAGTCGAGTGATATTTTTTTCAGGTTTTTAATTCAACTATAATGTGGCTATTTCATTGACATTTATTTATTTATTTTTCTTTTACCTTTTGTCAAATTTCCTGTTCCGTTTGCGGAGTTTCTATGTTGAAAACTTGGAATATTATGTAATTGAAGTATCAAAACATTATATATTGATTATCTTGTCTTGTCTATTTGTTTTCTCGTTGGCCTCCAAGTGAGTAGCGTCAGTTGGTCGGGCGTCTCAGTTCTCTAAAGAGAGTGGAAGCAAGTACCGAAAGCCGTGTTCTCAGTTCTGATCAGAGGGCGTCGTAGCTTCTGGTTTAGAAACATTTTCATTTGGCTTTACATTTATTGAAATATCAATTTGTTTAATTGGAATTGGAGACATGCATCGGCAATTCTCTGTGTTTTTTTTTTTTTTTTTTTAAATTTGTTTTTTATTATTTCTTAATTCTGTTTTCAAGTAAGAGATGATGAGAGGACAATTAATATCAATTTTTCAAAACAAATGTCTTGTAATTAGGGTCGTGTCTAGACAAGTTTTGCTAACAACCAAAATGAAAAATAAGTTATTAATTGTACTTGACCCTTAAATAAAAATTCCACTTTATCATAATATTTATTATGGATAGAATTTATGGTAAAGGTACATGATGGAATCTGGGAGAGTGTTTACCGGAGGGCCAAGGATAAAGTTTGATTTACACAAAGTCTTATTTGGAGAAGCATGTGATTAAAGATAAAATAACATACTTAGACATTGTCTTCGTCGTCCTCGTCCTCGTTCTCGTCGATTCCCACCCATCGAGTGAATGCGAATAGAAACTCCTTGAAGTTCACCATTCCATTTTTATCCCAATCCATCTCCTCTGCAATTCATAACCCATAACTTTCTTTATATACTCATACCATTCCGAGTGAGAGAGAGAGAAAGAGAGTCTCACCAAATCTTTTCATGGCTATATGTCCAGATGATCGCTCCCCTGAATCCGTCTCGTTTATCGCTTCAATCATCTCGCTCCTGCTTACATAGCCATCCTTATTCTTGTCCAAGAAGACAAAAGCATTCACCAGTGATTCGAATGTTGCCTCCAGTTTCGGCATTCCCATTCTCGATTTCTGCCTAAATGTCATGGAATACAGGAGAAAATAAAAAAAGAACCATCCCCTGCAGATGATGTTCAGATAAGGTTATTGTAATCCTCAACTAAGAAACATCTAAAAACCCAAACAGATCTATACTCCAACATAGGCTTAGCAACAAATCACAGCTTTATGATATAAATGTCGAACAACGATTTGGATACAGAACCGAGTCCAGTAGGATCATCCTTGAGAAGGTAGACAAGGCAGAGAAGTACAATGAATTCATTGAACTTTATTTGCAGGTCTGCGTTGATATCACAAGCCTCAAACAGATCGTCGATTTCCTCCTCCGTAAACATTATTTCCAGCTTCTGAAAACTTTTTCTAAGTTCTTCATGATCTATTGCACCATTTGAATCCTCATCTACATAGCAGAACAATAACTTACTGGGCAAAATAACTTTATTCTCTGACAAATCAATTAAAAAATGACAAAAATACAACTAGTTGGTAGTTAGATTTATATAAAAAAACAACAAATTCAACAGAAGAGAGCTATGCATAGAAATTAAATGAGACCATCTATTGATAATAATGTTAAATGAAGCAATATACCCACCAAATTGCTCAAATATAGCTTTGCAATTTCTCAAGCTAGCATCAATTTTCGGGAATTTTAAGATTATACTGTTGAAAGATCTAATGGTACTTCCTTTAGAAGCCCTTTGTCGCATTGTTTCCACCATTTTGGCCTCGAGTTTCGTCTCTGAAACTGAGGATTCGCTCTTTCCCACTACTCCTCCCATTGTTGGTGAGAAGGCAAAATCAGATGGCGAACATCAAACTAGAAATTGCCTAGCAATTCAAAGATTTGAAGTCAATCAAATACTCTTCGATTAAAAAAAGCATTTAGGGAAATGTTACATTCTATATTCTGATATTCTCTCCTAATGAAACAAAAATGAATTTTCTGGGCAAACAAACAGCCAAGAAAGCACCCACTTGAGACATTACAATTTACAAGTGATCCTACTTTTTTAAAAGACTAGCTTTTTATAAACTTGTTTGATGTCTTGCAGAAAGATGAATTTTAGGTCAGAATAAGCAACAATAACACAACTATTCAATCATAATCACATAATAATACACCAGGAAACAAGATAAACAAAAATTACAGCCTTGCTACGTATATGATCCAAGTATACAGCTGAAATAAAAGTTCTCAAAAGTTTTTCTCACAGCAAAATTTCCACGAAGAGGGAGAAAACGAAAGAGAGTTCTGACCAGAACGATGAGCAGGCCAGACAGAAATCCAAAGGAAGAGAAAAGACGAAGGAGGAGGGAGAGTCAGAAGAAGAAAGAGGGGTCTTGAAAGATGAGTGGATCTATGAAATGAAAGAGGGGAAGGAAGACGAAGGAGTTATTTCCTCCGACGAAGGTTCATATCTTGGTCTCGTTGGATTTTGCACCACCCTTTGTGCTCTACCCACCACGTCTTGTCTCCTTCTCTCTCGTATAAACAACCATATAATTTCTCAAAATAAATAACAAGATTATACCATTGATTGCCAACATCGTAGAACAATATAAATTACCACTCGTTTTAATTAATTTCAAAAAAACGTATATTGATTCCATAGTTTGATTGTTGTACATCTGAAATTCTTGCACATGCAATAAATTGTCAATTTCTCTCACTTAACAGTAACGTAATCCATTAATAGTGAGGAAGTTCGATCTTAGAGTAAAATGATGATCGATATCTGTTATGATGTTATATTTACAATCTTATGTCAAAAACCAACCTGGATCGATCCGTCTCGTTAATTTGTTAACATATTTTAGTAATCTCAGTAGAAAACATGGGTAGAATCAAACCCATTTCTCAATTTATTATTATTATTATTAAGTTAATGCTATTAATAAATTTCAACCCAAACATCACTATGATGATGATTTTGTCCATTATAATCAAGTAGCCTCCCCCACAATCACGGCAATCCTATGAAAATCGTATTTATTTTCTTAAACTCATCCTATTCTAATATGACCGTAAGGTCTACTTGTCTCTTATTTAAATTATTTAATATATCTACGTAATTCATATTATTTATTGATGAATAAATTAATATGATTGGTTGACTAACCCAAAAATTGATTTTAAACAATATGAAAGTGAACAATAGAAACATTAATATAAATAAGGGTAAATTCCAAAAATCACCTTGAAGTATGCCAAATTCTCGAAAAAACCCTCCGACTTTAAGTCTTCCCGGTCAAAACCTCAAACTATCAAAAATGATCAAAAAAACCCCTGGCGGGGGCCGAATTGTAATTCGGGGGGCCGAATTGTAATTAGGGGGGCCGATAGCCCCCCGATAGTCCCCCGAATCCGAAATTACACGGAATTCGGGGGGCCGCACTGTTCATGCGGGGGGCTGCATGAACAGTAACGGGGGTCCGAATTTTTGGGCAGCTCCCCTACTCTATAATTATTCTTCATTATTTTTAAATAATTTTAAAAAATACCAAATTATATTCAATTCACTTAAAATTTTTACCACATATTCATCACATCATGGGAAGATAATGTAAAAAGTTTCGTGATTTGTTTAAATTGTTTATGATTTAATATAATTGTTTATCAAATAATGTCATTAAAATTACAATATATCGCACAAGTGTTATAAAATCACGAAACTTTTTACATTATCTTGCCATGATGTAATGAACATGTGGTAAAAATTTCAAATAAATTGATTATGATTTGGTATTTTTTAAAAAATTAAATCTTCATTTCTTCTTCAGACTTCAATTTGAGGCTTTAAACGATATATTTTGAGCCCGAAAAAGGCTGTCATGGGTTTTACCCAACGAATGTGTGTAGATCTCTGAGCGAGATTCAATTTGATATTTTTTCAGCTGCAATCGAATACCCGTAGCAAAAATTATGGTACTTTGAAGTTGCAGAAGTCACTAATTTGTAAAACAATTCATTAATTTGTATAAAAATGTTAAAAAATCACGAAACTTTTTATATTACATTTCCATAATGTAATGAATATATGGTAAAATTTCAATTTTAATAAAAAAATATTAATTTATCTGCGGGGGCATTTTTTTATTTTTTATTTATAAATTAATAAAAAAATACTAAATCATATTCAATTCAATTGAACTTTTTACCATATATTCATTACATTATGGAAATGTAATATAAAAAGTTTCGTGATTTTTTAATATTTTTATACAAATTAATGAATTTTTTTACAAATTAGTGACTTCTTCAACTTCAAAGGGCCATAACTTTTACTATGGGTATTCGATTGCAGTTGAAAAAATATCAAATTGAATCTCGCTCAGAGATCTACACACATTGATTGAATACAACCCATGACAGCCTTTTTCGGGCTCAAAATATATCGTTTAAAGCCTCAAATTGAAGTCTAAAGAAGAAATGAAGATTTAATTTTTTAAAAAATACCAAATCATATTCAATTTATTTTAAATTTTTACCACATGTTTATTACATCATGGCAAGATAATGTAAAAAGTTTCGTGATTTTATAACACTTGTGCGATATATTGTAATTTTAATGACATTATTTGATAAACAATTATATTAAATTATAAACAATTTAAACAAATCACGAAAATTTTTACATTATCTTCCTATGATGTGATGAATATGTGGTAAAAATTTTAAGTGAATTGAATATAATTTGGTATTTTTTAAAATTATTTAAAAATAATGAAGAATAATTATAGAGTAGGGGAGTTGCCCAAAAATTCGGACCCCCGTTACTGTTCATGCGGCCCCCCGCATGAACAATGTGGCCCCCCGAATTCCATGTAATTTCGGATTCGGGGGACTATCGGGGGGCTATCGGCCCCCCTAATTACAATTCGGCCCCCCGCCAGGGGTTTTTTTGATCATTTTTGATAGTTTGAGGTTTTGACCGGGAAGACTTAAAGTCGGAGGGTTTTTTTGAGAATTTGGCATACTTTAAGGTGATTTTTGGAATTTACCCTATAAATAATGAATTCCCATCATGCATTATAGTGAACACAAAATAAGGTAATTGGGCTTTGATGCAGTGGCCTCACACCCACAATATAATATTTAGGGTAAGTATCGATTTGAACCATGTACTATACTTTTTTTTCAATTCGCCTCATGTACTAAAACAATCGACAAACCTAACCTTGTACTTTGATTATGTTATCATTTTTAACCTTCTATCAACAATTTCATTAAACTCTCATTTAAAAAATTATCAAACGATCTTAGATTTAGTTGAAAGTTTTTTAATGAAAAGATAGTCTGAAAATTTTCTTGATTTTTTAACTCATGTATTATTAATTGTAATTTTATTTTAGTATTTTATAAAAATATTATAATAAATCATACAAATTTTAGAAAATCACGAAACTTTTTTTATTATCTACCCATGATGGGTTGAACGTGTGAAAAAGTTTTCACATAAATTAAATATCGTTTGGTATTTTTTAAAAAAATTAATTTATAAAGTATAGAAGAAAATGAGATTAATTTAAACATATACCAAAAGATATTGGATTTATTTGAAACTTTTTTCACATGTTCAACACATTATGGGTAGATAATAAAACAATTGTCGTAATTTTTTAAACTTGTATGATTTATTATAATATTTTATAAATAATAAAATAAAATTACAATAAATTGTTCATGTGTTAAAAAATAATGAAAATTTTTAGATTATCTTTTCATTAAGTAGTGAACATGTGGTAAAAATTTCAACTGAATTTAAGATTGTTTGTTAATTTTTTAAATGATGATTTAATGAAATTATTGATAGAATGTCACAAATGATAACAGAATCAAAATACAAGGTTCGATTTACCGATTTTTTTAGTACAGGGGCGAATTGAAATAAAGTGTATAGTACAGTGTTCAAATAGATAATTACACTAATTTTTATGGGCCTTAGGCTCAACCACTTGTAATATATTTTCATAAACAATTAAAATGTCAATTACTTTGATAAATTCTAATTTCATGCGTTGGTGGCACGTTCTTAGCTCTGCTTAAGTCGCACTTAGACATCATTTGGACTTGGAGTGTTTTTGCCTCGTTTCTACTGATAATGTACAAGATTTAATTTTTTTAAAAAAATACCAAATATATTCAATTATTTTCAATTGTTAACACATGTTATTAATCATGGCAAGATAATGTAAAAAGTTTCGTGATTTTTATAACACTTGTGCGATAATGTAATTTAATGACATTATTTGATAAACAATTATATTAAATTATAAACAATTTAAACAAATCACGAAAAATTTTACATTATCTTCCTATGATGTGATGAATATGTGGTTAAAAATTTAAGTGAAGTGAATATAATTTGGTATTTTTTAAAATTATTTAAAAATAATGAAGAATAATTATAGAGTAGGGGAGTTGCCCAAAAATTCGGACCCCCGTTACTGTTCATGCGGCCCCGCATGAACAATGTGGCCCCCGAATTCCATGTAATTTCGGATTCGGGGGACTATCGGGGGCTATCGGCCCCCCTAATTACAATTCGGCCCCCGCCCAGGGTTTTTTTGATCATTTTTGATAGTTTGAGGTTTTTGACCGGGAAGACTTAAAGTCGGAGGGTTTTTTTTGAGAATTTGGCATACTTTAAGGTGATTTTTGGAATTTACCCTATAAATAATGAATTCCCATCATGCATTATAGTGAACACAAAATAAGGTAATTGGGCTTTGATGCAGTGGCCTCACACCCACAATATAATATTTAGGGTAAGTATCGATTTGAACCATGTACTATACTTTTTTTTCAATTCGCCTCATGTACTAAAACAATCGACAAACCTAACCTTGTACTTTGATTATGTTATCATTTTTAACCTTCTATCAACAATTTCATTAAACTCTCATTTAAAAAATTATCAAACGATCTTAGATTTAGTTGAAAGTTTTTTAATGAAAAGATAGTCTGAAAATTTTCTTGATTTTTTAACTCATGTATTATTAATTGTAATTTTATTTTAGTATTTTATAAAAATATTATAATAAATCATACAAATTTTAGAAAATCACGAAACTTTTTTTATTATCTACCCATGATGGGTTGAACGTGTGAAAAAGTTTTCACATAAATTAAATATCGTTTGGTATTTTTTAAAAAAATTAATTTATAAAGTATAGAAGAAAATGAGATTAATTTAAACATATACCAAAAGATATTGGATTTATTTGAAACTTTTTTCACATGTTCAACACATTATGGGTAGATAATAAAACAATTGTCGTAATTTTTTTAAACTTGTATGATTTATTATAATATTTTTATAAAATAATAAAATAAAATTACAATAAATTGTTCATGTGTTAAAAAATAATGAAAATTTTTAGATTATCTTTTCATTAAGTAGTGAACATGTGGTAAAAATTTCAACTGAATTTAAGATTGTTTGTTAATTTTTTAAATGATGATTTAATGAAATTATTGATAGAATGTCACAAATGATAACAGAATCAAAATACAAGGTTCGATTTACCGATTTTTTTAGTACAGGGGCGAATTGAAATAAAGTGTATAGTACAGTGTTCAAATAGATAATTACACTAATTTTTATGGGCCTTAGGCTCAACCACTTGTAATATATTTTCATAAACAATTAAAATGTCAATTACTTTGATAAATTCTAATTTCATGCGTTGGTGGCACGTTCTTAGCTCTGCTTAAGTCGCACTTAGACATCATTTTGGACTTGGAGGTGTTTTTGCCTCGTTTCTACTGATAATGTACAAGATTTAATTTTTAGAAAATTAAAATAATTATGGTAATGCTATATAATTTGATTCTACAAAAATAATTAAATAATATATTTTACAGACTTTTGAAAAACCTTGCCAAGGCTATTTTATTGTAATAATAGAATGATGATCTTGTATTATGATGTGCTATTAGTGATAATAAATATATAAAATAATAAAGAATAATTACCAAAAAAATCTTAGATCATGCTTTTTAATAAATTTATCATTAAATTATATTTCGTTAACAAAATAATCTTGAGCGGTAGCCCGCTCGTTTTTTATTTGTGAAGCGACCGTCTTTTGAGAACGGGTCTTCACTTAGAGTTATTTTGTTAATAGAACATAGCTTAAAGATGAGTTTGTCAATAATTATATAGTTAGATTTTTTTTTTTTTGTTAATTGCCCAATAATAAATCACTTAGAAATAAATAAATAAATAATATTGAACAATATATTAAAATATAAAATTAAATATGAAAAAAAAAACAGCTCGAAGAAACTAGTTGGCCTTCAAAATGTGGCCCTTTTAGGTGGGAGTGGATGCTTCGCTGGATAGGGTCTCAACGCGGAAACTCTGAAATGCAAGATCTCAAAGTTTCTAAAATGGTTGACAGCTCATGAAGAGAAAACTCAAGCTTTCTAATTACTTGTCATTACTCGTTTGAAGCTGTCAGCTTCATCTCCCTAGTCTACTCTCTTTCTTCCTTGGTCGTTAATAATTATTTTCATGTTTCATTAATTTCCCCCTACCTCGATTCCTCTTTCTAATTTTGTTTTTCCGTTTTTTTTATCTCGCTCTCGGTTGGAGTTAACCCTTTTCTGAGTCTTTATGTTCTTCTGTTTCGAGGGAAACTATTAGAGAGAGAAACAGTGGTTGTTGTCTGAAAAGGGTCGATCTTTGATCTGTTGGACAGCTTTTCGTTTGTAAATCTTCGAACCCAGAAAAAATCATGGGTTTGAGTCGATGCTTCTGGTTGTGCTTGGGAATTCTTCTTTTCCCGACTCTCTCTGCTACTTCTTCTTCTTCGTCTGTGTTCATTTCAGGTTTTATTTCAGATTCAGTTTATGTCTTTTACTATCCTTTTTTCACAGCTTCTAATGATTGTGTCTTCTTTATGTGATTTCAGATGGTGTTTTTGAATCTCAGGCTTACACTGGTCGGACCCTCCTTCAGGCTAAAAAACGTTTGTTTCTTCTTTGATGCCTCTTTCTCAATTTACTTCTTAAATCTTTTCATTTAGGGTTCCTAATATTTGGCGTTGAAATTTCATCTATGTCTATCCATCTTCTTGGGTTTACTGAATGTGATATCAATTCTACTCTGCATACATCAAATGCCTTGAAATGAGAATTATTAGGTATCCAAAATTGAAATATTTAGGAAGGGAAGATCCTTCCTTGGACAGGATCATTTCACGTCAGCTGGTTCATTCTGTGTAGATGTTCGTAATTACTATAATCTATATGAACTTAGTTATCTTGGGGCTCTGGATTGATTTAGATCTGCTTTAATGAAGAAATTTAGTAGACATTTTTCCAACTGTTTTATCACCCCTGACCGGATATAATATGCAATACCAAGAAATTATGCTCATTGCGAGACGCCCGTGTTGACTACTTCCAGAGTTATTCTCTTTATAATGTTGACCTGAAGTTATAGTGGAAATGTAGAGATTAGTTTAATGTTGTTGTTTTCTTAAGGTTTCCATTGTATGCAGCTTGCCCCGTGAATTTCGAGTTTAGGAACTACACGATCATCACGAGCAAATGCAAAGGGCCCTACTACCCAGCCGATCTTTGTTGTTCTGCATTTAAGGAATTTGCCTGCCCATACGCAGAGGAGATAAACGATGTATCAAATGTTTGTGCTTCTACAATGTTCAGCTACATTAACCTCTATGGAAAATACCCCCCTGGCCTGTTTGCCAACGAGTGCAGGGAAGGGAAAGAAGGCCTTGCTTGCCCTGCAGCGTCTCCGTCCTTGTCGGCTACAGAAAATGGTTCTTCCATCACGGGCTCTTCCTCATCCCTGTTAATTCTCGTAACTGTTATTTTTATGTTGTTTCACCAATCGTGAAGGTGGGAGATTGTTCTCAGTTTAAGTGCTTTGTCATTTGCGCTTGAGCTGATACGAATTCGAAGTGCAGTTATATGAGTCGGTATGCATTTGTAATGTTCGTTTATTCACAAAAACTTGGATTTATTCTGTTGATTGGCTCAATTTTATTAATTGAAACAGAGAGAACTTGAATTATGTTCTTGTGTTATATGAATAGCTTCAACTTATATATGAATCCGCATTTTCATTTAGTGGCTCTATTTCAATGTCTCTGTCTCTGTCAAACTGGTTTAGAATTGCATCTATCCAAAAAAAAGAACTACTCTTGGACCATTGAAAACAGGCGGAGGAACATCTGCGTCAATATGGAAAACAACATCAACAGCTTCTTACAGATAGCTCTAAAGTCAAGATCATGGGTGTTTACTTTGGAAGAAAGAAGATAGGATATACACACGAGTGCCTCAGCACGTGCTTACAGTCCTGCCATTGGTGGCTGGAAAAGAATTTCTTCGGCAGCTTCGGATGATCTTTGTGTATCTTTCAATAACTCAGCTTCATAATCAACAGCAACATAACAAAGGTTGTTCTGTATTACATATTTGATGGGTGTATTGTCATACCTAAAACTTTTTTATACAGAAAAAAAATAATAGAAAGAAGAAGCAGTTAGCCTAGGAACTTTGAAGCTAAATAACATGGCATATTATCAATGAGTGATGCTATAGCTGATCAAAGACGCAGAGGACAAACTGGGCCATTTCCAGATGTAGAAAGAGACTTTATTACCACATTGTTTGGAGAATTCTTCTTATGGTTCTTTATGTACATGCAGGAGGAACGAAACAACCGTCCTTCGGGACATCTGATAAAATTGGAACGATACAGAGAAGATTAGCATGCCCCTGCACAAGGATGCCACTCACAAATCGTGATTTTCAAATGCCATTTTACCTGTTTATCCTCAAAACTTGGTCTTCCTCAAAACTCTCGCTCTCAAAACTTTCCTTGTTATTCGTTCTCTTTATCCTCCCAGTTCTGGTCATCTTCTCCACAGTGCGGATGTTGCCCCTATCCGCGGAGGCAAATCAAATCTGGGTCTCAACGGTATCATTCAATCTCAGTCTCGAAGGTAACTTTAACCCGATAATTGATTACAATGGTAAATCAAACCTGTCTCGTTTCAATTTAGTAAACTAAGCTACGCATTTTGAGCAATTGTTATTATTTTTTTGATATGGTTTACCAGAGATGTAGCTGATTAAAAAACTTTTGGGCTTGTTATCTCAAATAAAATCTCAGTTAAGCAACATTGCGATGATTAAGGCTATGGAACTCAAATGCTGACTAAACTTCAGGGTCGTCATCGACAAAGTTTGTCTATCGAGTGTGAGTGTGGTCAAACAGAAATAGGACGTCAAGCCAAAATTGCTGAAGGCTAAAATTTTAATATGAAACCCATTTGAGGAAGATCAATTCTTGAAATTAAAATTTCTGAGTAATTTCATAAAAAAATACATTATCGGGTAGAGCTTGTTTCGCAGCATAATCATCCTTCATAGCAGTGCATCAGTAATCTCTGCTATAATCAGCAACATTGTAGACATGGATTGACTTAAAAACACATCTTAAAGATTCCATTCACTACTCATAACTATAACAACCTAATAACATCACAGAGTATCTAGAAATACCCAGCACAAGATCAGTGCTAGAATACATATCGATCAAGGAGAAGCAGAAAATTGAAAAATTCAGTTTAAGGAATTGATGAACATAGAGAAACAGTCATAGTAGGGGATGATGAGGGCTCTTTTCACAGTATATTAATAACAGCTGCTGGTACCTGGGATTCCAAATGCAGGATGTTCTTCTGCGGTCTCTTCATCCGCATAAATGGCTATTTTAGTACAGTTATTCCTGTTTTATAGTATGAGATGTTAAAAACAGTCAGAAACATTAAACAATGGTTCAAACACTGACACAGCTATATAGCAATAACATCTTCCAGGATAGAAGCTTCAATTTGAAACAGACTCTTTTTTCCTCAAATATCTGTCTATTTGGATATCTCCTAATTCAAATGTATAAAGAATAAAATAACTAATAAATAATGTATGAACAAGACAACAGTAATGCTTAACAGAAGTTAAACCAATGTTATGTAATGGTCTGGAGCTATCGTATATTAAGAATACGCCAACTTGAAAAGAAATTTTAATCATAAGAAAAATGTACAGAGAAACATGGTTGCTCTAACATTGGTACCCATCCAGACTGACAAGAGAACAAATAATCATGAAGCAGTCAACTTCCCCACTTCCAATTTTCTAATCGAGAAATCCAACACTTGTCAGGAAAGAGCTCTTATTGGAACATAATAAGAATAACCCAAATCTACTCAACTGAAATAGAAACAAAAGATTCTCATGTTTAACCAATATGTTATGCATTTATTATTGTATTCCAATTAAGAAATAAAGAATAAACATCATGCACTACCCATTAATATGATAATGATCCACCCGTCTATTACCGGTTAATGTGTTTGATCCAAATGTAAAATGAAGCATTCTAATTTCAGTGCAAATCATATCTTTCAAAAAAATTCTATTAGGAAAGTT
This sequence comes from Begonia masoniana, assembly GCA_022432975.1. Classification (NCBI taxonomy): domain Eukaryota; kingdom Viridiplantae; phylum Streptophyta; class Magnoliopsida; order Cucurbitales; family Begoniaceae; genus Begonia; species Begonia masoniana. The sequence goes on along the minus strand of CM039511.1, from coordinate 9,207,478 downwards.
ATTTTACAAAAATTAGTACCTTCTAATTATTCTCTCATTCCATCCTCCACATCTTCATCCTCACTTAGATCAAGATCCGCAAGCAACTCCTCCAGTGGCACAGAAGGTACTTCCTCCCCATCAATCACAGATGCTACTTCAGATGGCTGATATTCTTGGTTGCGATATAATGATATATTGAATCTCATATCAGGGTTCTCCTCCAAATCTTTTAGAAATTGTTCATACTCAGAATTCGTCTTCTCTTGCTCAACTCTACCTCTCTCGTCAACTTCCATTTCAAGAGATTTAAGTTTCCAAGATCGAGGCTTCCCGCGTTTTTTCAGACGCTTCTCTTCGTAGCTCTTTTTTACCAAAATTGCCTCAGGGAGAACTAGACCTCTGTATTTCTCTAGTTCAATGTCATTGCTGTTTGCTCCGTATAAGTCATATCCGAGTGCATAATCACCTGGGTTTAACAGATGGCCCAGATGTGTTCTTATCGAGAAAATGGTGTCATTCCTTCCAAAATCTGAGACTCGGGCCACTTGAGCATCTGCCAAAACATATCTTGAACCGCCAATATTTACTTCAGGAGCAACAGGTTCAATATCCAACACAATATACTCAATTAGCTGTCTACTTGAAAGTAGAGACTTAAACGATGACCTCCAGTATTGATCAGCATCTAAGAAACAATGCCTCAAAGTGTATGGATCGAGTAATGCAATACTATTAGTAACTTTTGTGCACATCACAAGAGGACCAAGATTTCCCAAACTGACAGCAATTTTTGGTGGGAGACATATCAAATCTTCACGACAAATGGGGGATATTTCAACAGAAAAAGTGTACTTATAGTTGTAATTGTTACTCTTCAGATCATGAGAAACAAGTTGCTTATCATGGCGACTCCTAATTGGAACTACCTTACCAAGAAATTCGACAAATTTCACTGCATGACTCCGGTTTGAAAAGAAGAAGTCAATACCTTGCTCCATTTGCTTGATCTTAATGGCACTGCCAGCAGCTCCATGCTTTAAAATCATCTGCTCCAAATAAAAGAAAGTTCGCCGATGAGCTACGTGCTGCCTGAGTTGCACAGATGCCACCCACTGATCAGGGTTGGCCTGAACCCTCGAGCACAAGTCACACAAATGCTCTTGCTGGAAATACTCAACAACATAAGACTGTTCTAGAATGGCCCCGTTAAGAACCTCCTTTTGAATCTTTAGTTTGACCTTGATTCTCTTGGAGTGGGATTCAGTCCAAACAAATTCTGCATGTACCAACCTGACCTTATTCAAATTTTTTAGCCTCTTGATGCAGAATGTCAGAAGCTCCTTTGACTCTAACTGAGCTTTAATCCAAGTTCTTGGTGGCTGCAAGTAGCTTTCACAATCCGGGCAATGTATGATTTTTACCTGCTTCTGCAAACCTTCTGAGATATCATATTCTGAGCGCAAACACTTGACACACATATTTGCAGCATTTGGAGCCATTGGAATCCCACATTTACAGCACAAAACACTGCCAATAGTTTGTTGAACCGTAAACATTCCTGATTCTTGGGCCATTATTCTTCTGAGAAGATAAACAGATCAGAATTCCTCAGAAATAGCACATAATATAAACATATTGAAAAAAAAAAAAAAAAACAAGCACAGGCAATGATAATAAATTCAATTGGGTTGATATTAAACCATAGAACATGACATAGCCCTGTTTAAAAGATTGTAACTACGTAATCCTAACCACCAAATTAATTACTTATAAAAATTACAAGTTTTTTTTTTTTGTTCTTGACACAATCAATATCATCACTCCAGCCAATTCTTTATCAATTATCAATCGCAAACCATAAATCTTAACTTAAAGAATTACTACTATTTCATTCATCGACAACAAGAATTGCATCATTCTTAATTCATTGATTAAGGATATAAAAATAAATCTACGGCACAATAGCAAGCCAACTAGTCTCAGTTGATTTAAACAAGTCCAGTTCAGCCTAGATTTGAGCTGGCGAGTTCGACCTGAACCAAGCTTGATGGAGCAGGGTGGTTTAGTTCTTTTAAGCTCGCCAAACACAGGCCACAAACGTTCGGGAGCTGGATAAGCAGCGATTTACCCGCCTACACATGTCAAGAGAAAAGCCAAATAAAGAGCTCCGTATGGAAGAGCAGGACCTTATTTCGCTGCGTGATGAGAGAGAGAGTTACAAATGCAATCGCACACAGATTGAAGGAGGGAGAGAGATAGATGTCGCCGCTCACCTCTGATAATCGCCGACCCGTTGAGCCGTCGAGGGGAGAATCAAAGATAGGATTGTGGGACGAGGCGGTGATCGGATGATATAGGGCAATGAGAATGGTGGTTATAACCCTTTTAATAGTGATGGTCAGATCGAGAAGGATCCAACCGTGATTAAGGTTAATTTTGATGGGTAGTATGGGAAATTAGAAATTTTGGTTTGTTAAGTGGGAATTTGTGATGTCGCTTCTCTTTCGATCCTTTGGGGAGGGGAAGCTTTGGAGTATCTTACAAATTAACATTTGATTTCAGCATTCAACGACACCGTTTCTCTTAAATGTAATTGGAAACGTCACGTGTATGCTTTTTGGCATCTAATAAAACCCTTCTCATCTCCCGCGAATCCACACACCGCCATTTACAGTAGCTCCACATTGTCAACGTCCTTCTTTGTCCCATCCTTTAAGGCTACGAACAAGACTGTATTACTACTGCGCCTTTTTTCATATCTCAGGGTGTTTTCTATCTCGTTTTCACAATTTTGCTCCTCTTTTTCCTCGAGAAAGTAGTTTAATGGCTGCCTCAAGAATGATCGAGGACTGATTTCTAAATTCCATCTTGTTTTTTTTTCGTTTGTGGTGGAGAAAATACCATTCGAAAAGTATCCTAATTGATGGCGATGTTTCTGAGGAAAATGTGGGAATCGGTGTCCAGCTGTTCGGATACGAATTCCGCGATGTCATCATCCGATAGTCGGCCGTCGGCAGAGTCGTCTTTAGGAGAATTCGATCGTGTTCCTACTGATGTTTTAATGAAGATACTGCGCTTGATTGGGCCAAAGGATGCGGCCAAAATGAGTTTGCTATCCACCTCTTGGAAGTCTCTGGTTTCCGCTGATCCCCTTTGGATTTTCTTCCTGCAGACTCAGCAAGAATCTTGGGACTCAATTTACTTCGGGGAAACCACTTTAGGATGGGGTTATCCTCTTCAGTAAGTTTGCGATCGTTTCTGTCGATGAAATTAGATTTATGACATTGAGGTGCTAAATATTATTGCTTCTATATCTGTTCCTGGATTACGTATTCTTATTTGTATTCATACAATTTTACGGTCATCAGGACTATAATATAAAGTATAATTTTAGTTTGGGCTTATGTTTGCTTTCTCGTCTTTCATTGATAGAGAATAGTTTAAATGATGAATTGCCTTTGTAGAACATACTCCAATCAGACCCAACAATTGTCATTCATGCGAATTTATGGAAAACGGGCACAAGTACCAGGTTCTGTTATTATTGATGGTCAGTTCCTGAATAAGAACACAAGATTATTTTGAAAATTTCATTCAATTGTTTTCTGTCAAGTAAAAGCATCTGGAAAATTTCCTGAATTTGGATTTTTCTTATTTAAATTTGTGTTTACTTTCTCTTTACGTGCTTCTGTGGAGGTGGCTCTGGCTATTGCAAATTTGGTTGGAGCCAATATGCTTGTCCATCTGGGCGATCTGCAACCTTTTTGGTGAGGTTCTTATTTAGCTTCAAAGTTCCTAAGCTAACAGCTTCTTCTTTCATTCATTGGGGCACCCCATTTTGATGATGTTATTACTCCCAAATGTCTTACCTGTGTACAATAATATATCTCTTTCATCATCTCATATGCAGGAATTTGGTAACATCGAGTCGCCTATGTACTCTAGGCTTCGACATTTTTTCACGACTATTTACGGCAGGTCTGCCTTCTATTTTTTTCTTTTTATAATTGTTCTGAATAAAAAAAACTCATAGTCAAAGGATCATCATCTGTCTCTTTTCTTTTTATAAGATGTTAGAAGAATTCTTTAGTAAAGAACTCATTTATATAGGACTAGTGGTGTATTTATCATGTTTATCAAACTGTGTTTAGTGTGTCAAGATTCAATGCATGACTTTTGTTTTTGATCCATGATAAATTTCTTTACAGGATGCGGGTCAAACCATCATTGCACCCCGTAGTTGTATCAATACCGATCTGTCATTATGATGGTTGGTATCCATAAACACTTTGTACAGTACGACATTGGTTACATTTGTTGCATTGTCTTAATCTTGATCTTGTATATTTAATGATACGACCATGTATTGTGCTATTGGTCATAAACGTGAGTTCTAGACTTTATCTGCTTTGTTTTTATGTGTAGCTTACTTAGGTAATTAGATATTGTTTTATGAATTTTCGTATTTTTGGATTATTTTTACAGAAATGTTTATTTATATTGACGCAAGTGAGAATCTGTACTTATAGCTACTTTGATTAATTTTTCGTTTTTTATTCAGATAATTTGGTAATACTTGTTGTCCAGCATATTTTTGCTGAACCAAACCTACTAATGAACTTCATATTGAGAACAAATAAAGGGGCTAAATATATGACGTATATTGTAAAGTTTAGTTTGACACGTGGAAATTTACCATCTGACCACTTTCATTGATCTCCAAACAGTTACGTATAAGCTTCACTCTTTGGTGGCTTTCCCACTCAAGAATTCTTGTTTCTGGTTCCTTAGATACTGAATCAGCCGTAGCATCTAGGAGGCAGCTCAAAGAAGCCATTCACACTGTACTTTTTGACATGAATGTTCCCGCTGTTTGTGCTGTTAATCAGGTATACAGTCTTGGGTTAGACCGCGCTCGTTGTCTTCTACTACCTGATGAAAATTGAAAACTCTGTTTCTTGAAATATAGGCAGTTTTAGCCCTATATGCTGCAAGAAGAACATCGGGAATTGTAATTAATATTGGATTCCAAGTTACATCTGTTGTTCCTAGTAAGTTGTTATATCTTCTTTATAACTTCCAAATTGAGAGTTATTTTGTAGCTTATAAACTGATTAACTCCAAAGAGGTGGCACTTAAACTGGAAGCTGTTCATAATGATAAGCCATATGAATATTGTGTTAGGAAAAATTATTTTATATTCGTGTCTAGCTCCCTTTTCCTGTGTGAGTTATTTAAAAATAAACATTAAAGTTTTGTACGTGAAAAATAATTGGCTATGACCATCTTCTTTTCCTATTACCTACTTGTAGAGTTCATTGCTTACATCAATTTCAAAAAAGAACATATATATATTATATTTATTGTTTTGTTCTCAGTTTTTCATGGTAAAGTGATGCGCAAGGTTGGGGTTGAAGTTGTGGGTCTGGGAGCACTAAAAATTACTGGATTTCTTAGGGAGCTGATGCAACAAAACAATATATATTTTGAATCAATGTACACAGTTCGTGCACTTAAAGAGGTAATTCTCTGATGATTGTCTCTCATGCTGAGTGTTACCTTGTTTTATAGAGTCTATATGTTCTTTGTTTAAGATAATTAGTTTACCATGCAGAGAACTTATGAGTACAATTTATGTCATTGCTATTGTGATACATTATCCATGTGCTCACTACCATCCACAGAGTTCACATTTCAAAGAATTTTGTATCCAAACTCAGCTTGGATGTCAAATTTGTCAAATGATTCATGCGAGTGAATTGTTTTTTTCTTATTTAATGAAGTGAATAATTTTTTTTTCACTCTGATCATGCTGAACTCATACCAATGTCAGTCGTTTGATACCCTCCCACTTCTGGCAATCCCACAAACAATATTCCATTGTGAGTTTTTCTTTCATCTATTCCTTGTGTTATATAGGTCCCCCTTTTTTTTCCTTTTTCTTTTTTGCTCTTTCATCTTATGGAAGCCAGAATGTTTCCCTTAGTAAGCCAATATCAATTGTCGATTTATATGGATTCATAGCATTTTCTGCTTATTTTCGGGATCAAAATACTCTTTGAAAAATGGCACATTACTCTTTATTGGCAAGTGGTCAGGTTGAAAGGCACTGAACTTTCCCTCTGAAGTTTAGTGCGTTTAACATGTAATACAGAACCTTTGTTATGTTGCTCTTGATTATGAAGCTGAGTTATTGAAAGATACACGAAGATCATATGAAGCTGCCGGAGAAGGTTGGTTCACTCTGTCAAAAGAGCGATTTCAAGCTGGAGAGATTCTTTTCCAGCCACGAATGGCAGGACTGTAAGTATGTGCTGAGGCACTCTAGTGAAAATTACCATGGCCTTTCTTTTTAGATGTATAACCTATCTTCTTTCTTCTCAAGCAAACACCCATGAACGATGGAGCTCTTATCTTGACTTTAGAGCTGGCACATAATTAATGTTAAAGAGGTAAAAAGAGGAGAATGAGACATGCCCATCAAACAACTAAAGAAAATTAAAACAACGAACGAACTATGATTTTTCAGAAAGAGACAAATATCCTCAAAGAATTAAGCTCAACTTGTTGAAGATTAGAAAATGATATTCTTCAATTTATGTTTTCTCAGAATTACTTTTCTGATGATGACTTTGTTAATAAAACAGCCGTGCGATGGGCTTGCACCAAGCTGTAGCGCTCTGTATAGACCATTGTTATGAAGCTGAATTAGCAGGCGATGATTCTTGGTTCAAGATGGTAGTTTTATCCGGTGGAAGTGCTTGCTTGCCCGGTCTTGCAGGTGAGGATTTTGATCTATCCCCTTTTTGCTATATGCAACAGAAGTAGTATCCCATAATAAAAGATTTTTTTTCGCACTAAAAGTTTATATATCCGTAGTAAATAATACACAATTGTAAGAAACTATTGATATTATTTTCTATTTCGAGATAGAGAGGTTACAGAAGGAACTTTGCAAACTTCTTCCCCCAGCTGTTAGCAATGATTTAAGAGTCATTCCTCCTCCATACGGTGCAGAATCTGCATGGTTTGGCGGGAAACTCATAAGCAATGTGAGTAATGTGACTACCTAGTAACCAAAAGGGAATCATATATCAAGAGTCAATAAATATTTTTAACTAAGTTTTTTCTTGACTGTTCAAAGAGATTTATTTCCACAATTTTGTTCCGTTTTTTTTTCGGGTGTTAATGCAGCTAAGCGTCTTTCCTGGTCCCTGGTGTACAACGAAAAAGCAATTCCGGCAGCAATCGCGACAAAACATTGTATGGTGACTACGGAATCGAGCAACCTAACAAGGCAATAGGCAATAGGCAATGGAAGGTAGGACTAGTTTCAATTGATCTACAACTTCGTCTTAGGTGAAATAATCGACACATTATGAATCGCTGTTCTTGATAAAGAAGGAAGACTCAGAAATAAGGGAACGTATTAATTTTTATTCTCTATAACAGTCTCTATCAATGTATATTTATATATATATATATATATATATATATTGGTGTATATTGTTAGTTTTTTAATTTATTGACTTATGCTAGTGAGTTCTCAAATGGAGAGCATGTACTTCTACTCTGTCAGACTTAGTGCATCGTCAATCATTTTCCTTCCTAGAATGATACTCAAGTTTCTTGATTCCATCCACGTAAAGTTAACTTACAATAACTGTTTTACGTCTTTAAGCACGCATACAACTTTTCATTGCTGAGAGAAGGGAAAAGATCCCAGCTTGACGCTTGCAAGCTCTCAGTATAGAATATAGATATTCTATGTGGAACGCATATGGAAATTTGAGATAAAGTTTGAAGAGAGCATGCATATTTTCTTAAATTTTCCACTAGAGCAGTGTACAATATATAGCTAGCAAAAAGAATCTAAATCTTAATAATATTTTAACCTAATAATACTTATATTCTATCTTGCAGATACTTTCACCACCTCTCTCCCCATCTTCGAAATAATAATGATAGGAGACTTGACTTGATTTTTTTAGAGGAATAGACTTTGTATATGGAGAATGAGACTTCCATAGCGATCTCAATATATTTTTATAATAAGATCAAAGAAGAGAAAGGAAAAGAAATATATTGGTTAAGACGTAGAGATTTTGTTTTTTGTAGTTGATTTGATTATGAAAACTTATCGTGAATTTTTAATTTAATTTTATTATTTATGATAATTTTGTTTTTCCTTTTTCTGAACGATTTCAAGCTTTTATTCCCATATTTCATCGAGTGATCTCCCGTCTCAAATCAGAAACTTGAGATAGTGTTAACCAGAGAGAGAGGTAGAGGAGAGGAGAGAGAGAGGTTGAAATTTGAAGGGGGAAGTTGGAGAGTTTTAAAGTTCCAACACTGTTTCTTAAGACCATCTCCTCTTTCATCGCTATTACACTGGTTCGGACACTGGTAGTGGCCTCTGGGTGGAGGCCGGCCGGTCCAAACCGAGTGGAAGCCGGCCGGTTCAATTGAAATTTAGTTTGGCCTTGTTCTTCTCATTTCCACGTAAAGAATTGGTTTTGAAAAAAGTGAGATGTCTTGAATGAGAATGTTTTCCACTTCTGTTGAATGGTGACACAATGATTACCATTTGCGGGATGGAATACCTATCACTTGACATTAAACTCATGTTTTATGTTATTTTCATTTGTTATATTCTTCTCTCCAAAAATTGTGTGTCACGATTAAGAGAACTACCATTTTATTAATTCATTGATGTTATGTCAGTGCTATAATATATGTGTGCAAAGCTTATCTTTATGATCAAATTCGATAGTTGCTTGTGGAAGAAGTTTTTTCATTTGGTAGTTTGAGATATTATATTTATGCTGGTAACTGTTAATTACACCATACCAGGTAATTTTCTATTTATATATTGCAAGTTTGCCAATTGGCACCAAACACATATATACAAGTCCATAATGAACTCTAATCTAAATTATGCTTTTAAGAATTTGCTTAATCTTTGCCTTGGTTCTATTCTCTCCTGGAGGGACAAAATAGAGAGTTTCAATAAGTATGACCTGGGTTGAAAATATTTGCAATCAGATTGAGCTAGGTTCAAATACTAGTGAGAGTATGTTGGAGTCCCCAAGGTAAGGTTAGATTGCGTACATATGCTGCATGCCATATATTGCAGTCACCCATAAGTTTTACTCGGTACTGTTTTTTTTTTTTTTAATATCATTACACCAGTTTTTTTTTCTATTTAGTACAAAGATTGACATTTTCCGTACATGCAGAACTCCAAGTTTCTTCAGTTTTTGTCAAAGATGAGTCGAGGTGAGCTTATTATTGATGACAATCAAGTCAAGAAGACTTCATTATCTGCATCAGATAATTGGGCATCTGAGTACCACCAACAGGTTCTTCCTGGGCTGAAGAATTTGTAAGCAAGTATCCAACTGTTGACGAAAAATATATTCTAAATTATTTTTCTTGTTGAGTTTTTGATTTCTAGACTGATTTGGTAGCATTTGTATGGATTATCTGTAGGATCGAGATTGTCTAAGAAGGGGGTGAATTAGACTTTTTGAACTTAATTTAATAATCTAAATAATTTCTCTAGTGATTTTTGCTTAAATGCTAACAGTAAGCACACGTATAAAATATAGAGAGAGAGAGAGAAATTAACACCAAGATTTTAACGTGGTTCGGCTAAACCTTGCCTACATCCACGCTCCAAGGCTCCCCCTTGAAGATTCTTAACCTTCTCCTCAGCGAGAAAATACAGATCGGAATTCCGGGCTCCGATCAACTGCCTTTACAATTCTGGATTGAACTTCACGGGCGTCAATCCACTGCCTTATACAGATTTTGGGTTTGTAATTTTCAAGTACAAACTACACTCTCAGAAGAATTAAATCTCAAGTGAATATCGAGGGGTGTAGAGAAAAATACAGAGTATGATATTTTCGCAGATTAGGGTTCAAGAATGAAATTCGCAAAAGTTGTTCCTTTGAGCTCTAACCTTGGCTTATATACTCTGTCTTCAAATCAGCTTGGCTTTAATGCTCCTTATCCAATAATAGAAACTTTGTTACCGTTGGAGCAACTTCCGTACAAGTTCAGGTAGCTGTTGCCGTTTGTAGTTGCAAATCGTTGTCGCCATTAATGTTCTGGAGTTATGACTGAAAACGACGTCACTGTAGCTTCGCGGCTAATTTGAATTCTGGCGGAAGACAAAGCTGATTTAAAGTCTTGAACCGCCATCGGATGATGCAACTTAAGAACCTTGAACCGGCATCGGATGAGAAAGCTTTAAGCACTTGAACCGTCATCGGATGAGAAAGCTCTAAAAACTCTGTCGGATGATTAAATCTGAGACATCTACCGCCTTTGTCGTTTAGTGATCGGAAGTGGAATTCGTTGAAGTCATCCGCCTTGTCGTTTAGCGAGCGTAGGACTTCATCGTGTTAGCTCATCCGCCTTGTCGTTTAGTGAGCGGTGGAGTACTTCTGTTTACTCATCCGCCTTGTCGTTTAGCGAGCGGTGGAGTACTTCTGTTTACTCATCTGCCTTGTCGTCTAGCGAGCGGTGGAGTACTTCTGTTTACTCATCCGCCTTGTCGTCTAGCGAGCGGCGGATTTCTTCATTTTAGCTCATCCGCCTTGTCGTCTAGTGACCGGTGGACTGAGTCTTGTAAACGACTCCGCTCTTGTCGTTTTGTGACCGGTGGACTGAGTCTTGTAAACGACTCCGCTCTTGTCGTTTTGTGACCGGTGGACTTAGTTATTTTGTTTGGCACATTTCACTATTTCAGCCCTGTGCACTTAATCACATGCATTAGATACTAAAATACCATTTTTAAGGGTATCTCCAACAGATTTAACTCAAATGCATTTCATTATTCTTAATTAATAAACATAATCAAATTACAATATTAAACAGACAAATACATCATCAAAAACAAATTTAGACTTAAACATCATTTAAGTCAACAATCTCCCCATTTTTGATGATGACAATCTAAAAATTTGATTATGTATACTCTCCCCCATAATCCTAACTCCCCCATAATATATGCATTATATCCAGTTACAGACACATAGCATATTCATAACTAACATTCCAAAATCAAATATGCAATCTGTCCAGAACTCAATCAAATACGTTTCTCATCCATTAATCCATTCTCCCCCATTGACATTATCAAAAACAATCAAAGAGGCAGCAAGATAGCATAGAAATAGCCAAAAACAATGCATTCAACATAAGGCAGCACAAGATCAAAGTATGTTCAGTATAGTCTTTAAAAGAAAGTTACAACTAAGAAAAAAAATAACTATTTGTAGAGATCTAAATAACGATTCCAAAAGGCTTTCTGAACATAAAAAGGCACGTCATGGTGGGGATTTAAATATGCATCCACCAGAGCTTGAAGTGAAGCAAGATCTCGAGGGAGGGGTGATTGATAGACCACCAAACCCATGCAAGGAGCAGGGGGTGGAGAAACCACCATGTCCAGGCATGAAGGAGACTCTACAGAAAGATCAGTTGGAGAGACATCCATTGGACTGGCTGGAGCTGAAGAAGACTCGAGGGCAGGAGGAGCAGCAGGTGTAAGAGAAGCAACGGGATGATGGAATTGCAGTTCAGCTTCAGAAAGATCCGAAGGCAGCACTCGAGAATCTGCAACAACCTCAGATCTGTGAAAAAGAAGGAGGAGGTCTTCATATGTAGGCTTAGAGGGACTGAGAGGAATATGACGTGCAGGGCAAAGAGCCTCAACTTTAGACTGGAGAGACTTAAGGTCACGAGAGAAGATCGTTGTATGCCTTGACCATTTTTGATCCATTTGACCCCGTTCCACAACGGCAGCTTCATGCAAATCTGCTTTGAGTTGACTTATCTTTGTATCAAAATCTGTCCTTAGATTGGCAAGGCTTGTCTTCAACTCAATGTATTGGTCCTCTCTGAGAGTAAGTCTCCTCTGATAAAGAATGGGAGAGACCGAAGCAGGTGCAGTTTGCAAAGGAGGTGAATTGAGTTGGACTTGAGGAGCAGGTGGACTTAAAGGAGCAGTTGGAGCGGTTGGAATGACTGGGGAAGGCAGAGAGGGAATCAAGAGGGATGTCGGAGGAGAGGATTGACCAACAGGAGACAGAGGAGCAGAGGCAGGCAGTGTAAGCATCAACAAAGAAGGTGAAGGAGCTAAAGTTGTTTCAAAAATGGGTGCTGGAGAAGATAGTTGGACTGGAGGAGGTATGGAAGATACCAAAGAGGCAGGTGGAGGAGAAATATGGACTGGAGGAGCAGACATTGCCTCAAAGGGGTTGGCTAGAGAAGGAGGAGCAAGGCGTCTGGTCACTGGTGGAGGACGTTTAGGGCGAGTGACCCGAGGACTAGGAGGGGAAAAATCAAAGGCAGGGATCTCAGAATCACCACCACTTTCTTGAACAGATGATTCTTCATCCAAACTCACGTCCCTTTTTTCCTTTTCGGGCAGCTTTGACCATTGCAATCCTCTGCTTGGACTGATCCAAGACATAGACCCCTTGACGGTTTCTCTTAACTCCCATCCTGGACAGAGTGTCTTTGGAGTAATAGCTGGAATGTTTTAGACAGGAGGGATCCTCATCCTCAGGAAATTCAACCTTATACTTCTGAAAAATCTTCATGAGGAGGAGATTGTATGGAAAAGATGTAGTCCCTGAAGAAACACTCTGCATCATCCTTCTCAGGATAATGTATCCAATATCCACTGGAGCCTTCATATAGATGGCATAAAGAATAACAAGCTCCATGCTGCTAATGTCATCATAATGACCACCCTTAGGAAGAACATTATAGCAGATCATTTGATGAAGAAGGCGAGCTCGAATGGTTAAATGTTTGCTTTTTAAGGGATTTGGAATATTGCGCAGATCTAGATCAATTTCCCTTAAAAATTGTTAGCCATCAGGAAGTCGTAGAAATGGAAGTTCTTGCCCTATGGAATATATTTTGGAATGTTTATCCAAATGGGGATAGCCCAAAAGCTCATTGATGGATTGGGAAGTGAGTTCTATGTGTTTTCCATGCACATAGCTTGAAATGATAGAATGGTCATTAGGATAGCTTAGATTGGCATAAAACATCCTAATGGCCGAGGGAAAAAAGAAAGACTCGATATCAAACAGCCCTATCAAGCCAACATCTGTCAAGGGATCTATAATGTTTAAAGATACTAATTCGTCGGGAACCATACCACGACCTGGAATCAACTTCTTATCCTTAAAATCGCCGTGATACCTGATTTCAGCATCCTCATTTAGGAAGTAGAGCGACGGCCAACTAGTTGCCCGAGGGAACACACGTGCCAGACAAGGATTGAGTTTGGCTTTCTTTTGCGGTGGTCCCGCATCACCTCGAGACGAAGAAGCGAGATGATCATGTTCACGAGCTTATTCCATTAGAGAAATTTTGCGAAGATGACATAGAGAGAAAGGGTTGACGATAGAGAGTTTACTGAAAGGGCGCGAAAGATGAAGCGTTTCGGAGAAGAAACCGAGTTTAAAAGAGAGAGAACCACGCCCGACGTGATGAAATCACACGTGTAATACTGATATTGTACGATTGATGACACGTGTCGGCAGATTAGAAAATATATCATCCGGTCTGTGGATGATCTACATCTTCCGGTGAATAGAAAAAGGACCGGAGGATGTGTATATTAAAGACAAAAAAAAAAATAGAAGAGAAACTTAACTTTTCTCATACTTGAGAAGACCTAATCTTATTCTAATACCACAGAAGGTTTTCTCATCCAAAGGTTTTGTAAAAATATCTGCCAATTGATCTACAGAATTAACAAATTCCAAAGAAACATCACCTCTTTGAACATGATCTCGGATGAAATGATACCTTACATCAATATGCTTGGTTCTAGAATGCTGAATAGGATTTTTGGAAATGTTGATAGCACTAGTGTTATCACACCGAATAGGAATCCTATCATAAAACAGATTATAATCTTCCAGAGTCTGTTTCATCCATAACATTTGTGCACAGCAACTGCCAGCAGCAATATATTCACTTTCAGCAGTTGATAATGCAACAGAATTCTGTTTCTTAGAATACCAAGACACTAGAGATTCTCCTAAGAATTGACAAGTGCCACTGGTGCTCTTCCTATCAATTAGACTACCAGCATAGTCAGAATCTGAATATCCTACTAGATCAAAGGAGGTGCCTATCGGATACCATAATCCTAAATCATGAGTCCCACTTAAATATTTGAAAATTCTTTTGACAGCCGATAAGTGAGATTCCTTAGGGGCAGCCTGGAATCTAGCACACAGACAAACACTAAAGAGTATATCTGGCCTGCTTGCAGTCAGATATAACAGTGAACCAATCATACCACGATATTTCTTGATATCCACACTTATACCATTTTCATCCTTGTCCAATTTAGTAGTGGTACTCATGAGAGTTCTAGAGGATTTGACAGAGTCTAACCCAAACTTCTTAAGGAGTTCCTTAATATACTTTTCTTGACAGAAAAAAATTCCATCAGGAGATTGACTAATCTGAAATCCTAAGAAAAACTTTAACTCCCCCATCATACTCATTTCAAATTCACTTTGCATGAGGGAGGAAAACTCATTGCACAAACTGACATTTGTTGATCCAAAAATAATGTCATCAACATAGATTTGAACTAACAAGATGTCTGCATCCTTTTGCATGTAAATAGAGTTGAATCAGAATTACCCTTTTTGAAATTCCTTTCCTCAAGGAAATTCTTCAATCTATCATACCAAGCTCTAGGAGCCTGCTTAAGACCATAGAGAGCTTTCCTAAGTTTGTAGACATGGTCGGGTTTATCAAAGGCTTCAAAACCTAAGGGTTGCTCAACAAAAACTTCTTCATTTATGTAACCATTTAAGAATGCACTCTTTACATCCATTTGAAAGAGTGTGAAGTTCTTGTAGCAGGCAAAAGCTGAAAGCATTCTAATTGATTCCAGTCGAGCTACAGGGGCAAAAGATTCCTCAAAATCAATACCCTCTTCCTGAGAGTATCCCTTAGCAACCAATCTAGCTTTGTTTCTTACAACAATACCATTTTCATCCAATTTATTCTTATAAACCCATTTTGTTCCAATAATGGGATGATCCTTAGGCCGTGGAACAAGTTCCCATATCTTGCTCCTTTCAAATTGATTTAGCTCTTCTTGCATAGCTAAAATCCAATACTCATCATTCTCGGCCTCTTCAAACTTCTTAGGCTCTACTTGATAGATAAATGCCACATTGGCACAGAGATTCCTAAGTGAGGATCTAGTCTTTACTCCTAAAGAAGGATCGCCTAAAATTTCATCTATTGGATGATCTTTGACAAATTTCCAATCTCTGGGAAGAGCAGGATTTTCATCCTTGACAGGAATAATATCTAGAGAAGTTGAGGAAGGTTCTAGAGATTTTTCTACTTGAAGAGGATCACTAGGCTTTTCTAAAGAAAGGGAATCTAATTGATTACTTAACGAATCATCCTCATCCACATTTATTGTGGGCTGAGGAGACTCATCAAAGTTGACATGTACGGATTCCTCTACAACTAGTGTTCTCCTATTGAAAACTCTATATGCTTTACTGGTCAGAGAATAACCAAGAAAAATTCCAATATCAGATTTGGAATCGAATTTTCCTAAGTTATCCTTTGTGTTTAGGATGAAACATTTGCTACCAAAGGCTCTAAAATACTTAACAGAAGGAGTTTTGCTATTCCAAAGCTCATATGGAGTTTTCTCAAGAATAGGTCTTATGGAGACCCGATTGAGAACATAGCAAGCTGTAGCAACAGCTTCAGCCCAGAAGTATTTAGGAAGGGAATTTTCATTAAGCATAGTCCTAGCTAGCTCCTGGAGAGATCTATTCTTCCTCTCAACAACACCATTTTGCTGAGGAGTCCTAGGAGAAGAGAAATTGTGCTCAATTCCATTTTTGAGACACAAAAGTTCAAATCTCTTATTTTCAAATTTTCCACCATGATCACTACGAATAGCAACAATGGTGAGTTCCTTTTCATTTTGAACTCTTTTCCTAAAACTAGAAAAGGTTTTAAAAGTCTCATCCTTAGACTTCAGAAAATACACCCAGGTGAATCTAGAGAAATCATCTACGATAACAAAGGCATAGAATTTGCCTCCTAAGCTTGCTGTATTAGAAGAACCAAAGAGGTCCATGTGGAGAAGTTGGAGAGGCTTAGAAGTAGAAATTGCATTCTTTGATGCAAAAGAACTTTTGATCTGTTTGCCCATTTGACAAGCTTCACAGACCTTATCCTTTTCAAAGGATATCTTAGGGATCCCTCTAACTAGGTTCTCCTTAGTAATCTTAGCTAAGGTATCCATCCCACGTGTCCTAATCTCCTATACCAAATCCAAGAACCATGAGAAGAGTTAACAGCAAAACATTTTTCATCAATATGCTCAACAGCATCCATGTCAATAATATATATGTTTTCTTTCCTATAGCCAGTGAACAGAGTTTTATCATTCGATGCATCTTTAATTATACATGAGTTTGATTTAAAAATCACCTCATATCCTTTATCACATAACTGGCTAATACTAAGCAGATTATGCTTTAATCCCTCAACTAAAAGCACATTTTCAATAGTAGGATTAAAACTGTTACCTATATTGCCGATGCCAACAATTTTGCCCTTTTGGTTTCCACCAAAAGTGACACTTCCTTTCTTTTTGTTGACAGCAGCAAACATGGTTGAGTCTCCTGTCATATGCCTCGAACATCCACTGTCGAGGTACCACTGGTTCTTTCCAGGAGAGCACTCAACCTGCAAAACAGTAATCAATTTGTCTTCTTAGGTACCCAAATCTTTTGGGTCCTAGTGTTAGGTCTAGTTCATTTGGGAACCCATTGAACTTTACTGCCAGATTTCATATTGTTTGATTTTAATGGACACTCAAAGGATTTATGTCCTACTTCATTACACGTATGACAAGTAGACGGTTTGACAAAGAAATTCTTAAAAACTTTTCTTTTGTTGAACTTATCATAGCCTAGACCTGCTTTATCATGAGTAGCTCTATGGTTCCCTATTAGCAATGTTAAGTTCTTGCTACCATTTGAGAACCACAAAACAAGTTTATTCAAAGACTCATTTTTCTTCTTAAGTTCAGTAATTTCCTTCTCATGCAAGTCTACTTCTTTCACATGCTTTTCTGACAACCCTGCATTTTCCTTTTTCAAAATGTTATACTTAGACTTAAGCATGCCAAATTGTTTAACCAAGTCATTAAAGGCATCAATTAGTTCACCTTCTTCATTATCACTATCGCTATCACTTAAAATATTTGAAGAAGTACTAACCTTTTCCTCGTGTGCCATGAAGCACAGATTTGCAACTTCCTCATCTTCTGAGGAGGAGGTGTCACTTTCACTGTCATCCCAAGTGGCCTTCATAGCCTTCTTCTTAAATTTCTTGGGATACTTCTTTGTCTGTGGACAATCTGCCTTCATGTGGCCAGGCTTTCCACATCCAAAGCAAGTGATTTCTTTTTCCTTGTTAGATTTCTCACCCTTTGGAAATCTTCTTCCTTGCATTCTTTTTCTTTGGAGGAATTTGCTGAACCTCCTTGTAATGAGGGCTATATCCTCATCATCTTCTTCTACATCTTCCTCAGATTCTTCGTTTTTGCTTGAAGAGGCTTTCAGAGCAATATCTTTTCTTTTTGTAGCCTCTCTCTCCTTGAGATCTTCCTTCTCGTTTGACCTCATCGTAATCTCATGTGTCATGAGAGATCCAAGGAGTTCCTCAAGTTTTAGAATATTGAGATCCTTTGCTCCCTGTATGGCAGTCACCTTTGGCTGCCAGCTCCTTGGAAGACATCTAAGAATCTTCCTGACCTGTTCTTCACAAGAATATGATTTACCAAGAGCTTTTAAGCCATTGGTAATGTTAGTAAACCTTGTAAACATAGAAGATATAGATTCATCTTTTGGCATAGAAAATAACTCATACTCATGTACAAGCATATTCAGTTTACTCTCTTTTACCTGATTTGTTCCCTCGTGGGTAACCTCTAATAAGTGCCAAATTTCTTGAGTACTTTTACACCCTTGTACCCTATTAAATTCATCTCTATTTAAGGCACAATACAGGGTGTTTATCGCCTTAGCATTAAGGCTTAGATTTCTCTTATCTGACTCAGTTAGATCAGTGGAAATCTTAGGAACACTTTGGCCATCTACAGTTTTCATGGCTTTAAATGGACCATATTTTATAATGTTCCATAGCTCATAGTCCATGGCTTGAATGAATATCTTCATTCTTGCTTTCCAGTAAACATAATCACTCTCATCAAAGAAGGGAGGCCTATTTGTAGCTTGACCTTCTCCGTGTGTGGAGTTAGTGTTGAATGCCATTGTCATTGTAAATATATCACACAATAATTAAAAGACAGCTTAGACAAAGGAAACCTTGCTCTGATACCAATTGTAGGATCGAGATTGTCTAAGAGGGGGGTGAATTAGACTTTTTGAACTTAATTTAATAATCTAAATAATTTCTCTGGTGATTTTTGCTTAAATGCTAACAGTAAGCACACGTATAAAATATAGAGAGAGAGAGAGAAATTAACACCAAGATTTTAACGTGGTTCGGCTAAACCTTGCCTACATCCACGCTCCAAGGCTCCCCCTTGAAGATTCTTAACCTTCTCCTCAGCGAGAAAATACAGATCGAAATTCCGGGCTCCGATCAACTGCCTTTACAATTCTGGATTGAACTTCACGGGCGTCAATCCACTGCCTTATACAGATTTTGGGTTTGTAATTTTCAAGTACAAACTACACTCTCAGAAGAATTAAATCTCAAGTGAATATCAAGAGGTGTAGAGAAAAATACAGAGTATGATACTTTCGCAGATTAGGGTTCAAGAATGAAATTCGCAAAAGTTGTTCCTTTGAGCTCTAACCTTGGCTTATATACTCTGTCTTCAAATCGGCTTGGCTTTAATGCTCCTTATCCAATAATAGAAACTTTGTTACCGTTGGAGCAACTTCCGTACAAGTTCAGGTAGCCGTTGCCGTTTGTAGTTGCAAATCGTCGTCGCCATTAATGTTCTAGAGTTATGGCTGAAAACGACGTCACTGTAGCTTCGCGGCTAATTTGAATTCTGGCGGAAGACAAAGCTGATTTAAAGTCTTGAACCGCCATCGGATGATGCAACTTAAGAACCTTGAACCGGCATCGGATGAGAAAGCTTTAAGCACTTGAACCGTCATCGGATGAGAAAGCTCTAAAAACTCTGTCGGATGATTAAATCTGAGACATCTACCGCCTTTGTCGTTTAGTGACCGGAAGTGGAATTCGTTGAAGTCATCCGCCTTGTCGTTTAGCGAGCGTAGGACTTCATCGTGTTAGCTCATCCGCCTTGTCGTTTAGCGAGCGGTGGAGTACTTCTGTTTACTCATCCGCCTTGTCGTTTAGCGAGCGGTGGAGTACTTCTGTTTACTCATCCGCCTTGTCGTCTAGCGAGCGGTGGAGTACTTCTGTTTACTCATCCGCCTTGTCGTCTAGCGAGCGGTGGATTTCTTCATTTTAGCTCATCCGCCTTGTCGTCTAGTGACCGGTGGACTGAGTCTTGTAAACGACTCCGCTCTTGTCATTTTGTGACCGGTGGATTGAGTCTTGTAAACGACTCCGCTCTTGTCGTTTTGTGACCGGTGGACTGAGTCTTGTAAACGACTCCGCTCTTGTCGTTTTGTGACTGGTGGACTGAGTCTTGTAAACGACTCCGCTCTTGTCGTTTTGTGACCGGTGGACTTAGTTATTTTGTTTGGCACATTTCACTATTTCAGCCATGTGCACTTAATTACATGCATTAGATACTAAAATACCCTTTTTAAGGGTATCTCCAACAGATTTAACTCAAATGCATTTCATTATTCTCAATTAATAAACATAATCAAATTACAATATTAAACAGACAAATACATCATCAAAAACAAATTTAGACTTAAACATCATTTAAGTCAACACTATCTTTTGTCATGATTGTTGAATTCCTCAATAGAAATCAGAATGGTTAATCCTAATCATCTATGTGGCAAGCACCTGGAATGTGATTGGAGAATGAGTTATGACTTATAATATAATATCATATATATATATATAGATATATATATATTTCTAGTTTTCGTAATTGGAAGTATTTTCATCGATGCGGTCATTGGTTTCTTGGTTGATTTGGAAGAGCTGGCGGATATATAGTGCAGCAATAGTATTTAAATGGGTAAAGTGCAATTTGGCACATATAACTAGGTGAAAAGAGCAATTTACACCGTAAACTCGAATAATGGACAAAAACAACCTTAATGTATTGATAATGAGCAATTTACCTCCTACCATCCTATTTTCTGTTAAAATGTCACGTTTTCGTCACATGCCATATTTTTTTATCTGAAATGCCCCTGCCTGGAGTTACAACCGAACCGGACTGATTCGCCTTTCTCAAAAGCATGCAATTTTCTCTGCAACTCTTCATCTTCTTCGTGTTTTCTCTTTCCATTAACAATGACTTCCACAACAGACAAAATTGCATGATTTATCTCTTTAACTTCGATCAAAACATGGCCCAAATAGCTTATCAATTCAAGAAAACTAGAATCCAAACTCTTAATTGAAGATATTGAGAATTTTCCAGCAAGTTTCCTCATCTGTAAGTATGGCTTTGAATTTCCGATTAAACAAGACAGCACAATCCCGCAGATTTAACAGTCCATATCCACGCGTAATCAATAAGCCTCGAAGAATTACCAATTCTCTGTCGGAGATTGTTTCTTCTACCTCGTCTTGTTTACCGTCTTCTTCCTTGATATTGCAGAAAAAATCAGTGGATTTGATAAGTCGAAGACGCTCCGTTATTGCCGGTGATGGCGAAGTCTCCGTTAGGGTTAGGGCATTAGAGAGAGAAATTCGAGTGTGAGCGATGAAAGGGAAGAACTCATTAAATTGAAAAGCTCCATTAAAGTCAAGGTATAATTGAAAAACAAATCTGTTGAAGAAGATTTCCATTTTCTGACTGGATAATGGATATTCACAATCAGCTTTGCGAAAGTCTTATGAATGGCGGATATCGCCTCGACCCATTTCTGAATCCATGGAATAATGAAGACCTTCGATTTGAGTTTCGAATTCGACACCAATTGGTTCAAGAAATTCAGACTGGAAAACCTTGAGCGAAGCCGAAAAAGCGTCGGATTCATGGCGGTGATGATGATGGTGGTGGTGCCGTGGTGGAGATTAGTTTTTAAAATTTAGGAGAACCGGTCCGATCCGGTTCTGACTCCATGCAGGGGTATTTCGAAAAGAGAAAATGAACACGTGAAAAAAACGTGACATTTTAACGGAAAATAGGACGGTATGGGCCATATTGCCCATTATTAATACATTAAGGTTGTTCTTGCCCATTATCCGAGTTTACGAAGTAAATTACTCATTTCACTTAATTGTAGGGGCCAAATTGCACTTTACCCTATTTAAATTGATGTTGTAACGCCCAGAAAATTCAGTTACGGGTTTTGAGTTAGAGATCTTTGAGCTTCAATTTTAAGCCTTATAGCGTTTTAATTCGTAGAAATAGCAAATTAAGCCCGTTTTGCGAACAGGAAGTTTCGTTGGAACCCTAGTAATTAATATGGATTTTTAGAGGAATAAATAGAATTTTTGAAATCCAAATCAATTTTGTGACGCTTGGGTTCCATTTTTAGCCCTATAATGTTCTAATTCGTAAAAATAGTAAATTAGGTCCAATTAGCGAACGAGAAGTTTTGTTTGAACCCTAGGGATAAGTTGGAATATTCGAAGAAATAAGAAATTTTCAGAGAAACCAAATCGATAGATGAATTGTAAACGGAGTAAGGAGATTGAACTAAGGGCAAAATTGTAAATTAGGAAATCCAAAATTGATTTAAAACAAAACCCCCCCCCCCCCTCCATTCAGCTCCTCTTCCTTCAGACGCCATTCTCCCCCTCCTTTGGCGATTTCTCTTCTCCTCCATCGCCGATCACTCACGTTCCGATTTCCGGCAATTTTCCTTCGAGTTTTCTTCCCTAAATCGATACTCTAGGTAAGTTCTACACTTTGGCATAGTTTAGTTGTTGTTTTAGGGTTGATTTTGGTTTAGGGTTTTGGGAGAAAATTTTCGGATTTGTGAGAAATCGATAGGATAACAATTTTATGCCCATTAATGGTACATTGGTTGTTATTTTGGTAGATTAAATGAATTGATAGTGTTAGGTTGATGATTTGGGTTGATTTTAGTTGTTGGAAGGTTGTTGGAAGCCATTAATGGGGTTTTAAAATTCATGAGCGTGTAATGCTCGATGAAATGTCCGAAAGAAGTGAATTTGAGTTTTAGGAAAAATTGTCTTAACTCGGGTTTTCGTTTAGTTTTGAATGTGACGATTTAGAGTCAATAATAATGACGTGTTATGAAAATGCCTTAGGTAACCCAAACTCTCAAAGGACGGTGCTCGGCATAGCTAGGACTCCAGGTAAGTGGTGTTAGGTTTCCGGCCCTTACGGCCCTACGTCATATCGATGTTAGGAATTAAATGTCTTAATGATGTTTTCATGATTTCATTTAAGGAGTCAGGTAGACTAGGACGTTCCCCATTAGTGGTTGGTTAGGCTCGTTTATATACGATGTGAATTGTCTGGATGATTGTTTGTAGCACTTTCTTCATGTATCATGTTTTCTCCTTTAACATTTAATGAAATGTTTTCGCATGCACGTTTTCAAGAAAATGAAGTAAAGTATGTAAAGTTGGAGGATGAGTAGGGCACAGTGCACGTTAATGGCAACTCAGGGCATGATATTATGTTAATGGCAACTCAGGGCAAGTGTTTGGTCTACAGGGTAGACGGGGTGGTGCCTGTGCCTACTCATGCCTAAAGATATATATGTAAATGTTATGTAAAGTGAATAAATGAAAAACGAACATATTTTGAAAAACCATGTATTATGTATACTCATGTTTTAGTGCACCTCCTTGCTAAGCATTAGGCTTAATGTGTTTGTCGTATGATGTAGGTGACGAGAACGAAGGTGAGGAACCCCCTCCCGATGATCAGGCGTAGTTGGTCGGTGGGCGGAGCTCGTGGCGACGGAACGTGTTTTGGCTAGACAAGAGAATCTGTGGGTGTGCTCCAAGTTATTTTTATGGTAAATAGGTGTGTATGTAACACCCCTAATACCGTACCCATTTACCCGTATAAATTTTTCATTTTATTTTTCACTTTAAGCGGAAACTGAATCGGAATTGAAGTCGTTAGTGTTGTTTGGAAAACCATTTAAAACATACCTAAAATTTGTTTAATAAAACAATTAAAACATTTTAATTAAAACTGATTTTAATTGAAAACAATCGGGAGGGCAAAACTGTCCAGCCACGAAAACAGAGGGCGGCGACCAGACGCTGCAGCATGCAGCGCCTGATCGCTGCATGCTATGCAGCATGCAGCGCCTGATCGCTGCATGCTGTGAAGCATGCAGCGCCTGATCGCTGCATGCTGTGAAGCATGCAGCGCCTGATCGCTGCATTGCTTTATAGCAGCAGCGATCCAGTTCCTCACACCTGCTTCCAGTTCCTTCAAACCCTTCAACACTCTATGCATCAAACACTTCAATTAGCTCTCTGGAATCCGATTTCCAGAGAGCAAAACTTCTATTGTTTTACACCTAAAATCACAATAAACTTATAACTCATCCATCCAATTAAACGTACTCTAAACTCAATTAGCTTACAGCAGACTTTGCGAAGTCAAACTGCGTGGATAGCTCTAAAAACCGAGCTTACCTGTACAAATCCCAAAACGAATCAAAATATTTCATAACGTTTATCAAAACAGTTTAAACCAAAGCCTTTTACATACAGTTACCAAAACATTTTCTAACCCCTATCCAGATCCAAACAACCTAATATGTTCTATACAATTTAACATCAACCCATACGTCACAGAAAGCCCAAAATCTATACATACATCCCCACGGGTCAAAACGCGCCTCGACTACTCAGCGCACTCCCACGGGCCATCATCCATCAACTGCCTCAGACATCAGAAGGAGGAACGTCGTCCACACCTGGTTCGACGTCACCTAACAAGTCACCTACACCATACAGATATCTATGAGATAATCAAATCTCAGCAAGCTTCGTAAATGCAGATGCATGCGTGCGTATGCCATTCAGAAAACATGCTCAGATTCAGATACAGAAACAGATACAGATTCAGATTTACAGATTCATTTTCATTACGTCGCAGACAGATTGTTACCGAGATATCAGCCCTCTAAATGGAAAGGATACATCCCGCGGTCGGACTACCACTTTCGATTTAGAGGAGGGGGGTACATGCTCACAAACCCTACAGCCATGCCTGAGCCCCACCTCGCGTAACCAGATACAGATATAGATTACGTAGATTAATTACAGAGGTTCATTTCATTTTCTTAAACCACGTGCGGAAATTCATTTTCATGACTTTTGAAATACGTGATGCATGAACAGTTAATAGACATAAAGTAAACAACCAACATGCATACCATCGAGACTGAATAGCATAACCTAAAACAAATATAAACCTATCTACCCAACCAAAGCAATAAAACAAACAATCCTTTAAGATCCTCGACGCTAAATCGAAGTATGGTGTAGACCGATTGGTCAAAGTAAGTCACGAAAACTTACCTCGAGCGCGCTGAATCTCAAGCTTCGTCCATAGGAGTCGTGTGTCTGAGACAAAACACGATATTCATCGTTAAAACCAATTTAAACTATTAACGTCCAATTTACAAAATCCTTAACTATTGAATTTCCTAAGATTCCAACTTAATAAATCGAAGCATTTAGAACGTCAATTAATGCTCAATAACTTGAAATTCCTATTACGAGAAATTTCCGAAAACTCGGAAATTCTCAGATTTATACTTTTTCACAAATTGGTTTATCTTCGTCCAATAATGTCCAATACGTTCAATACGTACTTAACCAAGGCTAACCTATTAATTACGAACCCTAATTCGCGTTTTTTAACGAAAATCGATCGAAACCCTAATTAACTGAATCTCCGTAAAACTCGAAATAAACGCTCAAAGACCGAAGCTGCATACCTAGGGTAGCGAGAGGAGGAGAAACCGTGAAGAAATCGGAACGAACGGAGGTCGGACGGAGGTCGGAATGTTGATCGGCGTCGGCGGCCGAGAGAGGAGGGAGCTCTCTGTCGTGCGATCCAGAGAAGAAAAGAGAGAAGTGAGGAGAAAAGAGAGAAAATTTATGATTTTATAAAATTGGTTTGGCAGATTACCAAAATGCCCTTAGCACTTAATTCTATTTGTTTCGTCCTTCGTTTCGTTAATCGTCCAGCTATTCGACATTTCCAAATTTCCATATTTTACCAATAAGTCCAACTTATTATTAGAGATTTATTAAGACTGTCCGTTCGCAATTCGGACCTCGTTTACTATTTTTATTAAAACGTCCTTTACATTACAATAAACGTATTTACTCAGAATATAGCGTTTAATCTCTGAAAATTCCCAGAATTTCCTTAAAATTCTTATTAATCGTTAGGATCATAATGACGCTTTCCATTTGCGAAACTGATTTGATTTGACATATTTACCAAAAATGCCATTAAACAATGAAATAATAATATAATATAATATATCCAAAAAGTCCGTACAAGCCGGATATTACAGTGTATTAGATTGATATTGGACGATGTGATAGATTTTAGGATGTATAGTGAAGTTTGATGTTTTTGAGAATTTTATAGTGGAGGTAGGCTTGGAATTGTGATATTTTAAATGATTCGATAAATGTGTTTGTTTTGGGAAAGTTTTAGGGATTTGGAAGTTTATGGAGATGTTTGTTTTGTGGATTAGGTTGGATTTGATATGTTGATTTTAGGTACTTTAAACTTGTGAGGATACGCTCGGTTTTTAGAGCGATCCACGCAGTTTGTTTTCATGAGTTTTAAACACTTGTTCGGGTATGTTTTTGAGTCGGGATTTTCGGGGTTTTGAAGATTTTGTGTTTAAAAAGGTTGAGAATAATTTTTGGAGAGTTTAAGGTGAAGTGTAAGAGTTTGGAAAGGAAAAAAATGGGTTAAGTGAAAGAAAGTGGGGTGAGGGCGCTGGTGGGCGCACGGCCAGGCGCCCTGGCGAACGATCGCGCCCGAGGGCGATTGATCGCCACCTCCACTATTTTTGGTCACAAATTCCAGAGGAAGTGGCGATCATTCGCCATTTGTGGCGATCATTCGCCATTTGTGGCGAACGATCGCCTCGGACACGTGCGTGGCACTCGACGGTGGGTGCTGGGCGCGCGCGGCGCGCAGCAGCAGAGGGCGCGCGCGCGCACCACTGGGCACCCAGCACATTTTTTTTTTTATTTTCAACTTTTCAAAACACGTTTCGACCCGACCTTTCACGATACTTTTTAAATGTATTTTACGGGCGACCCCCACGTATTTTTAAGGATTTTAAGGGCCCAAAAACCGAGTCAACATTTTATCGAAAAATGGTTTTTACCTCGTTTTAATGTTTTAAAAGTCGACGAACATTACGCCCAATGTGTTTAAGTTAAAGTTAGATTTTTGAGAGGTCGTTGAGTGGGTCAATTGTCTATGTTTGTTTTATTTTAGAATGTTTAGTAAAAAGAAAAAAAAATTTACGTGAACTATCCGAAGATTTTAAAGTAAAGATTACGTCATGGTTAGGCCTTGGCGGCCCTGACCGGGTTGGGGTCGTCACAGATGTTGACTTGCACTTCAGCTAAAAATTGTTTTTGCTAATATATCGAACTTCCAATGTTTAACGTTTATGGTTTTAAGGTATCCACTCAGTCAAATCAGTGGGTAGATGAGTTTTCTAAAGAGGAGCAGCGTGGTCCAGATGATCAGTGGGTCAATGAGTTCTCTAAGTTGAATGTTACAGACTGGGCTGAAGAATTTGGGCAAAAAGTTGGCAAAGGTGCTTTGGGAGAAAATTCTACCCTAATTGGGATAATTTATATGATGAGTGAGGCCAGTTGAAGTTTTAAACTCTTTTGTGGACTCATAAATTTAGCTCTTTTTCGTGCTTGAAGACTTTAATAGATCAAGCGATATTCTGATTGACGGATTGATTCCCTTAATTTTGTCCATCACTAAATGATTCTAATTGAAAAAAATTCAATTATCCTCGGATGTTGTGTAGAATATCTAATGTTAACATTGGATTTATCATGGTGTGACTTAAGGTATCTAAACGAGTAAGTACCTACCAAGCTAGATGCATCTAAAGGAATCTATGTTTTTTTTTTCTAATATGAATCCTCATTTATCCCTTAAAAGAGGCCAAGAATTCTTCCGCAAGGGCCTTTTGAGTGAGGTAGTTCTTGCTTTAGAGGTTGAAGTTTTGAAAAATTCTGAATATACTTATGGTTGGAGGCTGCACCAGCAGTTAATATTAAAAATTTAAATTAATTAAAATTGAAAATTAATTAACTAAAACTTTTCTCGCTCATTCAGCTAGCCATAGCTGTCAAAGCAGTTTCTTTCCCTCTTACCATGCTTCTATAAAACCATGTGGACAATATGTTTAACACTTTCCCCTCAACAATGACACTGAAATTCACTCTTGAAATTCTGCTGTGGATTTTTGTCGCCATTATTCTTGCGAACCTCATGTGTGCCCTATGGCTAGTGATTTCCCTGTGGCTAGCGTTAGAGTGATACAAAAAAATAAAACTACATGGTACTGCAACGATCATCGTTGAGAGGCGGAGGCTGGTGTTAGCATATGTACTGGTTTAGTTACAGTTCAGCTATGGTCTAGTTTGTAATTTGTATGTTTTAGTTTGTTTGGTGCCTTGTCAATTTGTCCTCTCATCATTTCTTTCTCTCTTAATTCGTCCTCTCAATATTTCTTTCTCTCTGCCTTATACATGTAAGTTTCTGTTTCCAAGGAATACAATACACAGACGATATCATTTTACGACCATACTTGATGTTGACTTGCACTTCTGCTAAAAATTGTTTTCGCTAATATATTGAACTTCCAATGTTCAACGTTTATGGTTTTAAGGTATCCACTTGGTCTAATCAGTGGGTTGATGAGTTTGCTAAAGAGGAGCAGCGTTGTCCAGATGATCAGTGGGTCAATGAGTTCTCTAAGTTGAATGTTATTGACCGGGCTGAAGACTTTGGGCAAAAAGTTGGCGAAGGTGCTTTGGGAGAAAATTCTACCCATAATTGGGATAATTTATATGATGAGTGAGGCCAGTTGAAGTTTTAAACTCTTTAGTCGACTGTCATAAATTTAGCTCTTTTTCGTGCTTGAAGACTTTAATAGATCAAGCGATATTCTGATTGACGGATTGATTCCCTTAATTTTGTCCCTCACTAAATGATTCTAATTGAAAAATATTCAATTATCCTCAGATGTTGTGTAGAATATCTAATGTTAACATTGATTTATCATGGTGTGACTTAAGATTTCTAAACGAGCAAGTACCTGCCAAGCTAGATGCATCTAAAGGAATCTATGTTTTTTTTTCTGATGTGAATCCTCCCTTATCCCTTAAAATAAGGCCAAGAACTATTCTGCAAGGGCCTTTTGAGTGAGACAGTTCTTGCTTTGGAGGCTGAAGTTTTGAAAAACCCTGAATATGCTGAAGGTTGGAGGCTGCACCAGCAGCTAATATTAAAAATATAAATTAATTAAAATTAAAATTAAAAATTAATTAACTAAAATTTTTCTCGCTCATTCACCTAGCCGTCGCTGTCGAAGCGGTTTCTTTCCCTCTTCCCATGCTTCTATAAAACCAAGTGGACAATATGTTCAACACTTACTTTGCAACAATGACACGAAATTCACTCCTGCAAAGGTGGCTTACCGAGTGTTCAAGATGCAGCTTATTGGCCCCGGCGGAGGCGGAGACAGAGGAGGAGGAGGAGGCGGCAGAGGGGGAGGAGGTGTCGTCATCAAAATTCTGCTATGGATTTTTGTCGCCATTAGTCCTGCGAACCTCATGTTTGCCCTGTGGCTAGCGATTTTGCTGTGGCTAGCGTTAGAGTGATACAAAAAAATAAAACTACAGGGTACTACAACGATTATCGCTGGGAGGCGAAGGCTGGTGTTAGCATATGTATTGGTTTAGTTACGGCTCAGTTATGGTTTAGTTTGTAGTTTGTAAGTTTTAGTTTATTTGGTGCCTTGTCAATTCGTCCTCTCATCATTTCTTTCTCTCTGCCTTATACATGTAAGTTTCTGTTTCCAAGGAATACAATACACAGACAATATCATTTTACGACTCTACTTACGACCATACTTGATGTTGACTTGCACTTCTGCTAAAAATTGTTTTCGCTAATATATCGAACTTCCAATGTTCAACGTTTATGGTTTTAAGGTATCCACTTCGTCTAATCAATGGGTTGATGAGTTTGCTTAAGAGGAGCAGCATGGTCCAGATGATCAGTGGAATGAGTTCTTTAAGTTGAATGTTACTGACTGGGCTGAAGAATTTGGACAAAAAGTTGGCGAAGGTGCTTTGGGAGAAAATTCTACCCATAATTGGGCTACTTTATATGATGATGAGGCCACTTGAAGTTTTAAACTCTTTAGTCGATTGTCATAAATTTAGCTCTTTTTCGTACTTGAAGACTTTAATAGATCAAGCGATATTCTGATTGACGAATTGATTCCCTTAATTTTGTCTCTCACTAAATGATTCTAATTGAAAACAATTCAATTATCCTTGAATGTTGCGTAGAATATCTAATGTTAATATTGATTTATCATGGTGTGACTTAAGGTTTCTAAACCAGCAAGTACCTGCCAAGCTAGATGCATATAAAGGAATCTATGTTTTTTTTTTTTTGATATGAATCCTCCTTTATCCCTTAAAAGAAGGCCAGGAACTGTTCCGCAAGGGCCTTTTGAGTGAATCAGTTCTTGCTTTGGAGGCTGAAGTTTTGAAAAACCCTGAATATATTGAAGGTTGGAGGTTGCACAACAGCTAATATTAAAAATTAAAATTAAAATTAAAAATTAATTAACTAAAACTTTTCCCGCTTATTCAGCTAGCTGTTGTTGTCGAAGCGGTTTCTTTCCCTCTTCCCATGCTTCTATAAAACCAGGTGGACAATATGTTCAACACTTACTCTGCAACAATGACACTGAAATTCACTCTTGCAAAGGTGGCTTATCGAGAGTTCAAGATGCAGCTTGTTGGCCCTGGCAGAGGTAGAGGCGGATGCATCGGAGGAGGCGGCCGAGGGGGAGAAGGTGTCGTCGTCAAAATTTTGTTGTGGTTTTTTGTCGCCATTATTCTTGCGAACCTCATGTTTGCTTTGTGGCTAGCGATTTCCTTGTGGCTAGCGTTAAAGTGATACAATAAAATAAAACTACAGAGTACTGCAACGATCATCGCTGGGAGGCGGAGTCTGGTGTTAGCATATGTAATTGTCACTCGGTCGAACCTTCCCCTGAATTTTCGCCTCGTGATGGCATTAAGCACTCGCACTTAGTCAGCCTTTCTCCTTTTTGCCCACCTTGCAACGGAATAAAAGACACAAGCCAACTTACGGGCAAAGCCCAACCTTTGTTTGTATTGACACTCTTCAATAAATTTACAAAGGAAAACCCACAAGTTAACACATGGCCGAAACTAGTCTTACTCCGGCAAAATTAGCTCCCTTATAGCTAGCCTCGGTCTAGCTATTTATAGGAGATGTGTGGTTGACAACCCCAACCACGTGGGTTTAGCTCAGAGTGCCAAGTGCCCCACTTAGCATGTTTAGTTCCCACTAAGTTAGCCCACTCCACCACTTTGTGATGAACTGCCTCGATTTGCCACTCGTTGCACGCTGGACTCACCCATCATGCCACTCTGCGCGCGCATTTCTTGCTCATGCCGAAGTTCATGCCACCAAGTGCCCACATCCAGTCACAGCTCATGTCTGGCAATTGCCCACGTCCAGCAATTGGCCACCCCCAACGCGTGAATATCGGAGCATGTCCTGGCAAGGTTTGTCTGGGTCAGCCGCGTACCACATGGTCACCAGCGCTAGGCTCCAGAATATGTGAAGCTTGTCTAGACCAGCGTGTTTGGTTCACGTGCGCACTGCTCAGTCATTAGCGCAAGGCTCCGAAACCTTCGGAGCTTGTCTTGGACAACGTGTCTGGTTCGTGCACGCATTGCTCGGTCACCAGTGCAAGGCTGGTTCGTGCACGCATTGCTCGGTCACCAGTGCAAGGCTCCGAAATATGCAAAGCTTGTCTTGGCTTGCATGTCCAGGACCAACTCGCACGCCCATCCGATATTTCCGCTCAACATGTCTCGGCCACTAAGCGACTCACCACTCGTGCACGTCTCAGCCACCAAGTGTCCCCACACTCGGCGCACGTCTCGGCCATGGAGGCACCCCACTCGTGCACGTCTCAGCCACCAAGTGCCCCCACACTCGGCGCACGTCTCGGCCACAAATGGCTCAACAGTTAATTTGACTCGGTCCAACACGGCCTGATTGATCTTTACGCACAACGTAGCCCACGTCTAGGATTTGTGATGTGGCCAATCCCGCCTTTGGCACCATATCGCCACATAGCCCTTATTCGACTAACCGCATGGCTTGTCTCCGAAATCCTCGGCCGTCATGCATGCCACTGGCAGCAAGCCCTTGACTTTGCCCATTTCCTTCAGAATGACAAGTCTCCCACTATACTTCGACACAGTGGCTTGTTTGTTTGAGTGAATAAAACCACCAACTTGAATTGCTTCGGTCAATGGGCTATGCCGAACCCATTGACACAACACTCTCGCCTACGGCACTTCAATGGTCTAACAAACCATCCCCACTTGAGTTGAGTCGATGCCCTCGTCGACTACAGCTTGATTTCCTCATTGAACCTCCTGAAATTTTCCCCTCTCTAAGTAGAATTCAGAATAGTTCCTCGTTGTTGTGCACACTTTCTCCATGTGCACATAGTCAGCCCCTTTGTCGACGCCGAATCCAAATGCTGCAGCAATATGAGACTCTCTCACGCTGACTTGGAGTGTAATGCTGACTATTTCTCAAGAAGTTGGAGAGTTGATATCCTCGCAATATCACCCCCTTCCTCGTTTTCCCCTCGTACCTCCTCATCATCATCTCCGATTTTGAGTAAGGCATTCAACCTTTGTCTGGTGGGACAATCTCTCGCTCGGTGCGGGCCCTCACAAATGAAGCAGTCCCCTGTAAGACCCTTCGTAGCAAAGTCGCCCATCTTCGACTTACTTGATTCCACCACCGATTTGTCCTCCAAAGGTTTGCTCGGTTTGCCCCTTTGTGACTTTTCCTCTTTGCTCTCAAACCCCCTACTCTTAGGTTGTCCTGTTGGATTAACAATGTCCATCATTCTTTTAGTCGTTGCCATGGCAGATGTCAAGTCTATAACTCCATGCCTACGCAACTCAGTTTGCGCCCAAGGTTGCAGCCCTGAAACGAAGTTGAACAGCTTGTCCTCCTCCGACATGCCTTGGATATCCAGCATCAAAGATGAAAACTAGGTCACATAGGCTCTCACGGTGCCATGTTGTCTCAAATTCTTTAGTGACTGCCTTGCCAGCCACGCTGCATTGCAAGGAAGGAATTGGGCTTTCAACTCTTTTCTCAGCACTTCTCAGGTTTCGATGTTAGGTTTTCCCGCTTGATGGTCCTTAGACAATTTCCTCCTCCACCAAAGCTTCGCATCGTCATTGAGGTACATGCTGTTAATAGATACCTTCTCTTCCTCGGGCACATGAGCAACACGAAAATATTGTTCCATGTCCCACAATAAATTCTCCAACTCTTTCGCAGATCGGCTCCCATTGAAAAACTTAGGCTCGGGTACCTTAATCTTGTGGCTAATCCCGCGCTGAACAAGACTATCCATAGCTCGCTTGATCAAGGTGATCTCGGCCTTCATCCATGACATTGCTTCATGAAAGTCAGCAAGACTCGTCTTGACTGACTCGACCAATGAACCAAAATCCGTTGTCAAATGAGCAAAACGTGCAATTTTTGTGTTGAGTTGGTCAACTAGAACGACTTGTTGTTCGGCAAACATGGTGAGGTTCCCCATCCTCTCGCTAGGTTCGGCCATCATATTTTCCAACCGAAGCATTCTCTCCTTCAGATCGTTCATCTTGCCTCAACCTTCAAGCTCTGATACCAATTGTCACTCGGTCGAACCTTCCCCTAAATTTTTGCCTCATGATGGCACTAAGCACTAGCACTTAGTTAGCCTTTCCCATTTTCGCCCACCTTGCAACGAAATAGAAGACACAAGCCAACTTACGGGCAAAGCCCAACCTTTGTTTGTATTGACACTCTTCAATAAATTTACAAAAGAAAACCCACAAGTTAACACATGGCCGAAACTAGTCTTACTCCGACAAAACTAGCTCCCCTATAGCTTGCCTCGGTCTAGCTATTTATAGGAGATGTGTGGTTGACAACCCCAACCACGTGGGTTTAGCTCAGAGTGCCAAGTGCCCCACTTAGCACGTTTAGTTCGCACTAAGTCAGCCCACTCCGCCACTTTGTGATGAACTGCCTCGGTTTGCCACTCGTTGCATGCTGGACTCACCTATCATGCCACTCCGCGCGCACATTTCTTGCTCATGCCAGCAAGTGCCTATGTCCTACAACTTCCCACGTCTAACCATAGCTCACGTCTGGCAACTGCCCACGTCCAGCACTTGGCCGCCCCCAACGCGGGAATATCGGAGCATGTCCTGACAAGGTTTGTCTGGTTCGCGCGAGCACCACTCGGTCATTAGCGCCTGGCTCCGGAATATGCGGAGCTTGTCCTGACCAGCGTGTCTAGTTCGTGTGCGCACTGCTTGGTCATCAGCGCATGGCTCCGGAACCTTCGGAGCTTGTCTTGACCAGCGTGTCTAGTTCGTACGCGCACCGCTCGGTCACAAGTGCAAGGCTCTGGAATATGTGAAGCTTGTCCTGGCAAGCGTGTCCAGGACCAGCTCGCGCGCTCATTCAATATTTCCGGTCAGCATGTCTCGGTCACTAAGCAACTTCCCACTCGTGCACGTCTCGGCCACCAAGTGTCCCCACACTGGGTTCACGTCTCGGCCGCGAAGGCACCCCACTCGTGCACGTCTCGGCCGCCAAGTGCCCCCACACTCGATGCACGTCTCGGCCACTAATGGCCCAACAGTTAATTTGACTCGATCCAACACGGCCTGATTGATCTTTACGCACCATGTAGCCCACGTCTAGTATTTGTGATGTGGCCAACTGGTTTAGTTACGGTTCAACTATGGTTTAGTTTGTAGTTTGTGTGTTTTAGTTTGTTTGGTGCCTTGTCAATTTGTCATCCTCTCATCATTTCTTTCTCTCTGCCTTATACATGTAAGTTTCTATTTCCAAGGAATACAATACACATACGATATTATTTTATGACCATACTTATTGCCCAACTATAGTTTAGGTAAGTTCGAAGTTTTGACTGTGAAAACCTTTTTTTCTAATCTGGAGTTTGGAATGGAATTTACCCAAGAAAGAAATGCTAACCAAAGTATAACAAAACTAAGAAATACCCAAATGAACTAAAACAGTACACTAGCTATTCTAACGAGGAGAAACGATTATACCACAAAAACCAGAATAACTGCTCCCTAAGCTCAAGGAAAAGCACAAGTTAAATTTGAAATAATCACTCATTCAATGCACCAACCAAGAACACATGCAAGAAAAACTTCATCGCTGCTCAACTCTTTCCCTTCTTTCAGTACCTTATAGCTGTCGACGACTAAAAGTCCTCGGTTCAGCTTTCCTGCAATCGATCGAGATGAATGAGCTTTTGTACGTTGAGATGCTGAGCTCATGCTATAACCCCCACATGAAATAACTTTCACTTCATGCGGTTTCTCAAGCAAAAAGGGTTCGTAAAAGATAGTGAAGAATTTTCGTTTTTTCTCACCTCCTCGGACATTGTAATCCAGCATCTGTAACAAAAGTAGATCTGAATTAGTTTTTATCGAGGTGTTGGTGAAAGAGATACCATGAATTGATTACAAATTGTAAGCCTCTCCCCATTATAATCCACCCATCACCCACTGATCTTTAAAACATAACTTAAAATACAAGTTTCTTACCTAGAAAACATCAGTTTTAACTAAATTAAACCAGTCCCAACGCTGTAAAGCTGATCTCCAGCGCTACAGTGCCCATTATTGGCCTCAAAGATGCACCAAGAGAACAACAAATCTTTTGTCTGAAAAAGTTCAAAATCTTGAGAGACAGAAACAGTTATATACCCGGTCCAGCCACTGACGGGAACCATCGGTGAATGCTAATGCAGGGTCACCGAGGAGCTCCAATTTCAACACCGAGTAAACCTCTGAAAACATGGACCCACCTGATCTCACTCATTTTCCAGTGGTTTTCTGATAAGCCTCCAATACATCGTATGTACACAAGAAAATCTAAAGATCATCAACAAAGGGCAAATAGCAAGAATCATGGAGAAAATAATTCTGAAGTAATTGTGGAGTAAAATGGCAATTAGCACCAATTAAGGAGAAGAAGATAATAAGCTCATTATTAGAGCATTCCTATTTTATTGCATTCCTATTTTATTAAGCATTAATTTAGGATTTCTTATTTTACTAAGCATTAATAAATAGAGAACATGATAGAAGAGAGACGACAGGAAAATAATAGGGGATAGTGGATCTCCTATTGTATCCACTCTTGTACTCATCTTGTTCTTATTGCCTTTTCATAAATAAATTTTCTTATCAATTTGGTATCAGAGACTTCGATCCTCACTCCTCTAGACCATCTATGCAGTCTGAAAATCAAAGAGAAATGGAGGACGTGGACAGCGACAATATTACTGATGATTTACGGCGACTATTGGCTTTGGGCAAAACAATGGAAGGATTTATGGACAAACTTACGGTTTTAGACTCCGTGGAAAAAAGACTACGCCAACTCGAAGAATCTGAACGGAAGGGAAAACATCGGGCAGCCCCCGACGAAGCAGAACCCAGCAGGCCACATCGCTCGACCTCGGAGGATTTCAGAAGAGGGGAAGGACTCGCATCAGATTTCTATCCTCAAAATCAAGGATTCACATCAGATTTCTATCCTCGAAATCAAGGATTCACATCAGATTTCTACCCTCGAAATCAACCTCTTCGCCGCCTAGAAATGCCCATTTTTTCAGGTGAGAACCCTGATGGGTGGATCTATCGGATCGAGCGCTATTTCATCATCAACCATATGACCGAGCAAGAACGTTTAGAAGCAGCAGTCGTCTGCATGGATGGTGACGCCCTAGCTTGGTTACAATGGGCAGAAAACCGACATGTTTTCCGAAATTGGGCTGAATTTCGCAGTGCTCTGTTGGATCGATTTCGCTCCTCTCAAGATGGTTCTGCTTGCGAACGATTTCTGGCGTTAAGACAAGTGGGCACTGTTCAAGACTACCGCAGGGAGTTCGAACTACAAGCTTCTTCTTTGAGGGAAATTCCAGAAGTTGTTCTGGAAAGCCATTTTATTAATGGGCTCCAACCAGAAATTCGTGCAGAAGTAAGAATGTTGAAGCCCATTGGTTTGCATCGCCTCATGGAGATGGCCCTACGAATAGAAGAGAAGAACCACCTTTTATTCCATGCGAGGTCAAGCCCAAATGCAATCAACTCCCGACAAACTTCTCCAGGACTCGCTGCTCCCTCTCGGATTTCTTCCCTCTCTGAACCGGTTCAGCCCACTAATACCCAACCTCCCTCGAGCCAGCGACTCGCCACTACGAACTCCAGTACGGTCAGATTGAACACTACTCGAACTTCGCCTAATTTCCGGCGACTTTCCGACGCCGAACTACAGTCCAGACGCGAGCGAGGACTCTGTTTTCGGTGCGACGAGCGCTACACCGTGGGTCACCGATGTGCAAAACGGGAACTACAAGTTTTAGTCGCTTTTGACGAACCAGAAACAGAGGACATTATCAGCGACTCAGCGATTTCCGATAAGACCACCGACGAACTTTCAGAAACAGTGGAGCTTTCTCTAAATTCGGTAGTCGGACTAACAACTCCTTCCACCATGAAACTCCAAGGATCCATGGCGGGACACTCTGTCATCATTTTAATCGACAGTGGGGCAACCCACAATTTTATTTCCCTCTCCCTCATCGAGCAACTAAAGCTGTCAATTACACTAGGGGTGGGCAGGACCGGACCGGGGACCGAAAACCGGACTGGACCGGTGGGTTCGGTCCGGTTTCGGTCCCAGGATAATGGACCACGGTCCGGTCCTCGGTCCACAGCCTGATTTCCCGAAGAACCGGGACCGGACCGTCGGACCGATTTTAAGCCTATCTCCTTTCGGCTTTCAGGATTCAGTTTTCTTCGCCTCTATGTTCTAAATCCCTAATCCAGACCAGATTCCACTTCCAGAACACCCGACTTCCGATCCCGACCTCCGAACGGTGAATACCTGACCTCCGAACGGCGAACACCCGAGTCTTCAGCATTGCTTCAGTCTTCACTCACCCCTAAATCATTAGGCGAACACCAGAGTCCCCTAAATCATTAGGTGATTTTTCAGACATTCTTTGTAAGAAACGGGAAAAGCCGCATAACCGTGACGCTTGAGGACGCCGTTGCTGAAAGGTGAAAGCTTTCCAACCGGTTGGATCTTCGTCGGGGTTTCAGAATCAGCTTTCGGAGATTTAACCCTGCTATTAATGGTGGCAATCGGAGTCGGAGCTACTTCCATGATGGCTCAATCATCTAGGAATTTCCCCCCAACAAAAAACCAATAAAATCTGGTGGGGATTCAACGGCTTAGAAATCAGAAATGATTAGACCAGTAAGCAGCCATTAAAAGGACCTTACTTTCCTAACGAAACCCAGAACGCAAAGGACAAAAAGGAGCTCACTTTTGGGTTTTTGCAGAAGAGGAAGGAGGAGGAAGAACGGAGAAGATAAGCTTTTATAATTTTTTCTTTAAAAAAAATAAATTAATTAAATGACTTGGGCGGAACCGAGACCGAACCTGGATCGGACCGGAATTTCGGGTGCGGTCCAGGTTCCGGGATAAAAAATCCCGAAACTGTTCGGGCCGGTTCGGTCCGAGCTCG
The DNA here is from genome assembly GCA_022432975.1 of Begonia masoniana. Lineage (NCBI taxonomy): Eukaryota > Viridiplantae > Streptophyta > Magnoliopsida > Cucurbitales > Begoniaceae > Begonia > Begonia masoniana. Next base: position 9,169,355 of record CM039511.1, on the reverse strand, counting down.
GGACCGGACCGAACCGGCCCGTGCCCACCCCTAAATTACACCCACTAAAGGGTATGGCGTTATTATGGGCACCGGCGTTTCTGTTTCGGCTACAGGTATTTGTCGAGATTTAGCTCTCTCCTGTCAAGGAGTGGAGATCGTGGCCGATTTTCTCCCTCTGGAATTGGGCAGCATTGACGTTATTTTGGGGATTCAGTGGCTGAAGACCCTCGGGGGTACCCATATTAATTGGAGTGAATTAACTATGCGATTCAAGATAGGCGAGATCATGGTCCGATTACAAGGCGACCCCAGTTTATGCCGGACTCAACTCTCTTTGAAGACCATGCTGCGCACAATGACCCCTACTTGTGAAGGGGCATTACTGGAATTAAATGCGGTGACCCATCAACCAGAGACACCACAAACCGAAGTTCATCCAGATCTGAAGATTATTTTACAGCAATTCTCAATATTATTTCAGCCACCTTCAGATCTACCACCTACACGCACCAACGATCACGCCATAGTACTTCGTGAAGGTACCTCCCCTATCAACGTGCGCCCTTATCGGTACCCTCAATTCCAGAAAGAAGAAATTGAAAAGTTGGTACAAGAAATGTTGCTGGCAGGTATCATTAGACCGAGTATTAGTCCATTTTCAAGCCCAGTATTGTTGGTTCGTAAAAAAAATGGGTCATGGCGTTTTTGCGTTGATTACCGAGCCTTAAATCATGCCACAATTCCAGATCGATATCCAATCCCCAATATTGACGAATTACTTGATGAACTACATGGAGCAAACTTATTCACCAAACTGGATTTACGGTCGGGATATCACCAAATACGAATTCGTCCTGAAGATATTCCTAAAACTGCATTTCGGACCCACGAAGGACACTATGAGTTTGTTGTTATGCCCTTCGGACTTACAAACGCTCCATCAACTTTCCAAGCTCTCATGAACAACATCTTCAAAGGGCTATTACGTAAGTTCGTTCTTGTCTTTTTTGATGATATTCTCATTTATAGCAAATCACTACGAGAACATTGCAGTCATGTTCAGCAGGTGATGGAGATTTTGAATTCACATACCCTCAAACTTAATGGCAGCAAGTGCCAATTTGGACAGCATCGCATAAGCTATTTGGGCCACATTATTACTAACTCCGGAGTTTCAGCTGATATGGACAAAATTAAAGCCATGACAAATTGGCCTACCCCAAAAACTTTGAAAGAGTTACGTGGTTTTTTGGGTTTGACCGGATACTATCGACGTTTTGTGAAGGGATATGGCATATTGGCTAAGCCATTAACGGATTTATTACGCAAAGATAATTTCTATTGGGGACCTGAGGCTGAAAAAGCATTCTCTGTTCTTAAAATTGCTATGACAACTACACCAGTGTTGAGTTTACCGGATTTTTCCCAGTCTTTTACCCTAGAAACGGATGCATCAGGTCAAGGTCTCGGCGCCGTGTTAATGCAGCATAATCACCCAGTGGCTTACTTTAGTCACTCATTGGGCCCCAAAGCACAACAAAAATCGGTGTATGAGCGGGAGCTAATGGCTATCGTCTTTGCAATACAAAAATGGAGACACTATTTATTGGGTCGCAGATTTATTGTACGAACTGATCAACGTAGCTTGAAATACTTATTGGAGCAACGATTGGTTAGCATGGAACACCAAAAATGGCTGACGAAATTGATGGGGTACGATTTTGAGATTCAATATAAACCGGGACTAGAAAATCGAGCCGCCGATGCATTATCCCGAGTACCGGTCGCTTCTTCTATCATGGCTCTCACAGTATCCCATATTCTTGATTTAGATGAAATAGATAACGCTATTTTTCATGACGCTACCCTTAGCTCGATTTCATCTAAAGTTGCTAATGATTCAGCTTCCTGTCCAGGATACAGCTTAATTCAAGGTCATTTGCTTTATCAGGGTAAGCTACTATTACCAAGCGACTCTTCCCTCACCAATAAAGTTATAACAGAGTGCCATGAAAGCAAAATAGGGGGCCACTCCGGCTATCTGAAGACTCTTCAACGAGTAGCTTCTCAATTCTACTGGAAGGGAATGAGAGCACAAATCAAACAATTCGTTTCCAATTGTCAAATTTGCCAACAAAACAAGTATTCGACTTTATCTCCCGCTGGTCTCTTACAACCCCTACCCGTTCCGGATCAAATTTGGGAAGACATAACTATGGATTTCATTGAAGGCCTACCATTATCTGAGGGATATAATTCAATTTTGGTCGTGGTCGATCGATTAAGTAAGTATGCCCATTTCATTCTTCTTCGTCATCCATACTCGGCTTCCACAGTTGCAACAATTTTCGTAAACACAATTGTTCGCCTACATGGGATCCCGAAATCAATAATTTCGGATCGAGATAAAATTTTCACAAGCAATTTTTGGAAAGAATTATTCAAATTACAAGGGACGACTTTGCGACATAGCAGTGCCTATCACCCTCAGACGGACGGCCAATCGGAAGTAGTTAATAGATGTTTGGAGACATATCTTCGATGTTTCTCGTCCACCAAACCTCGTCAATGGGCCAAATGGCTCCCATGGGCAGAATATTGGTATAACACCTCGTTCCACACATCTATTAACACGACGCCCTTCAAAGTGGTATACGGTCGAGATCCTCCGAATTTAATTCCGTTTTCCAAAGGATCAGCCATATTAGATGACGTGGACCAACAGTTGGTGGAACGAGATAATGCATTAGCTGATCTTAAATTTCATCTCCTTCGGGCTCAACAGAAAATGAAGTCCTCAGGAGACTCCCACAGACGAGAAGTAAGTTTTCAGATTGGAGACTTAGTATATTTAAAACTTCGACCTTATCGTTTTAAGTCTCTGATTCATTCCCACAATGCTAAATTATCCCCACGTTACTACGGACCTTTTCGAGTAATCCAACAGATAGGACCTGTGGCATACAAGTTAGATCTCCCATCAAATTCTTCCATACATCCAGTGTTCCACGTCTCTCAATTGCGAGCTGCTATTGGTGCGACCCATCAGGTGACAAAACTTCCTCCTCAACTCACCTTTGAAAATGAACTACTCTTGGAACCAGCAGAGGTCCTCGGCATTCGAGCTCCAACAGACAAATCATCTACCTTTCCCGAGGTTCTTATCCGCTGGCAAGATTTATCGGATTCGGATTCTTCTTGGGAACCCTATGACCTCATCCAACAACAATTTCCCACTTTCCACCTTGAGGACAAGGTGACTTATTGGGCGGGGAGTATTGATAAGCCTCCAATACATCGTATGTACACAAGAAAATCTAAAGATCATCAACAAAGGGCAACTAGCAAGAATCATGGAGAAAATAATTCTGAAGTAATTGTGGAGTAAAATGGCAATTAGCACCAATTAAGGAGAAGAAGATAATAAGCTCATTATTAGAGCATTCCTATTTTATTGCATTCCTATTTTATTAAGCATTAATTTAGGATTTCCTATTTTACTAAGCATTAATAAATAGAGAACATGGTAGAAGAGAGACGACAGGAAAATAATAGGGGATAGTGGATCTCCTATTGTATCCACTCTTGTATTCATCCTGTTCTTATTGCCTTTTCATAAATAAATTTTCTTATCATTTTCTTCCAAAGCAATTTCACGAGTACCCAGTAGCGATACTCCATTCAAAATGTTCGATCATCATAAGCGACTGATTACCAACGCCTGCTACGTGCTGTCTAATGGGAAACTCATGTTTTGAGTTTCACAATTTACCCTTGTATCATACTCTTATTTCGAAATCACCATTGCTTGTATTCTTTTGGTATTTCATGTTTATATCACAGAATCTTTACCTATAAATATAAGAATCCTCCTAATCTGTAAGATATAATTATTAAATTTTTTTCTTTCTAAAATAGAAGGTGGGTTCGAGAATTTTGGGGTGAGCAAGAACCAACCAGAACCGAGAACCGGACCAGAACCGAGCTATTTTGTCCGGTTCTGCTAAATAAATTAATAGATTTCGGTCTTTTAATGGAGAACCAAAATTTGCCGGTTCGGTTCTTGGTTTTGGTGACAAAAATCCAACAAACCGACCCGGACCGACAGTAAACCCTAAAAGTGTAAAAGCGTTGAGCGCTTCACAGTTCGCTCGAAGTCGACGCTCGCTCTCGCTGTTTCTTCTTCCTTCCCTGTTTTTTATTTCTCGCCTCGCTCGCGTCTCTCGACTCGCCGTGTCTCTCGCCTCGATGTGTCTCTCGCCTCTCTCGCTTCGCAGTTCCCTGTTTCTTATTTCTCCTTTGCTCACCTCGCGGGCTCGCCGTCGAAAATGTCTAGGTTTGGTTCTGCTCTCACTTTTCTATTGTTCTTCGTATTATACGTTTAATTTGTATTGTTTTTGCGTCAATTGATTCTGTTTTGGCATTTGGGGCACTCCTTCGGCTTCACCGAGAGAGTGCCGACCCTGTAGAACCGAGCTATTTGCTGTTCTGTTTGTTAGATTTAGGTTCTTTTTAGTGTGTATTTAGTATGTCTTTTTTAAACTTAAATGAGATGTTTGATGTGTTGTAAACTGTAAAGATGTTTGTTGTGTTTGTTTGCTGTGTTTATTGTTCTAGTTGGTTGGGATTATTAGATGTGGTCTGATCGTGTTTAGTATCTCTTAGCCCATCCCTTAAATTGTTTTAGATTTTGATGATTGATAAGTATACATTTTAGACATGATAAAAGAAGTTTTCTCAAGTTTCGATTTTCATCCTACGTATTATGGATCAATTTAATTCGAGCATTGATCAGTTGCTTCATCTTAATTTGACGTTAGCTAACTACTTTCAATTTGTAATATGAGTTAAATTCTTTGTGCTTAAACTAGACATTTTCAACCGCATTCTTGTCTGTTTTAACATACATTTTCCAATAGGGTTCTTCTTTAGCTAGACGAATTACAAACCCGGAAGTAATTTCCTTTTTTGATTCCGACCATGAACTTGAAGATTCAGATCCATCAGAAATTTTTGGGACAAGGTACTGTCGTCATTGACTCATTTTCGACATCCTTCCCTTGAAGGTCTGACTGAGGTTAGCCCATTTTTTTTCCTCGTAGTATTACAGAAAAATGCCTCCCTCTCAATGACGTAAGTAAAACCTGAATTTTAGCGATAAATTGCCCGTTTTTAGTTGACATTTTCATCATTTCATCCTGTACGAAAATATAGGAGCTGCTCGAGCTCGGAGATAGAATTAGGTATGTGAGTATTGGGTTAAAGGATGATGAAATAGGCCACTGTGTGACGAAAACAAAGCTCTCAATCTCTGATGATTTCTCAAAACATTTGTTATCAAAGGTAGACAAGAAGTGCAGTATTTGTCAGATAAGTCCTTGATCTAATTCTGATGCTTTTAACATTATTATTTTTTAAAATGGAAACAATGATGACTTTATTTGAGCACTTTTCAAGAATTAGTCACTGAAATTACTTTTGTTACTCCCATTTAAAAAAAAAAAAAAAGGGAGGATCAGAACCGAGATCAGAATTCTGGTCTGGTTCTGGGAAAAATTTTATGCTTATTGGTGGAAAAATTTGAAAACCGAATTTAACGGTCCGGTCCTAATCTCTCCAAAAACCGGACCGAACCGGATCACGATCACCCTTTTATTAACCCTCTGACCCAAACTCGACCATCAAGAAAATCACGATCAAGCCGAGTGACAACAACAATTTCTGTTTTCATTATCTTAATTTTTTGGATTTGTTATTATTTTGTACTGGGATTATATGAAAATAATTAGTGAAATTAAATTCTCCTCCTGCATCCGGGAATGGGTAAAAAAATGAAACTTTTATTGCAATTTAAGATAAAATTATTTTAAGATAAAAATAAAGGGCATGTTGTAGTTTTGGAGAAATACGAGGCCTTTTATACAAAGACGTGCAAGTTTTGCTTTTAGTTCTTCTCTCTACTTTCAACCAATCACGTTCTTGCATGATTTAAAAACACAATGTATATTATGTTTTTGGTACTCTTGTCCTTGTTTTTTTTAAATTTCTCATTAAATTGTATTTTTAATTATGCTTTTAAATAATCTTTCCCTTTATTTTTGTCCTTTGATTTAATAAAAAATTGTCACTTGACATTATTTTGTCCAAATCACCCAAATAAATTTGGTTTAAACTTTCAAAATAAACTAATGTGTTTTAAATTTGAGTCGGTTTGTAAAAGTTGATTTATATTTCCAGAAAGAAAAAAAGAGAAATGCTACGTTTATTTTTTTATTCGATTATCTAAAAATACTTGCTGACATATCAAATAATAATTGATGTATTATTTAATATATTAATTGTATCGATGATCATAATTTGTAACGTCAACTAGTATTTTTTTTTAGATAAATCTTAATTTTATTTTTTTATAATTTAATAATATAATATTTTATTTGTAATGTGGTTTAAATTGGACTCTGTATTAATGAATCTCAAAGACAATCAGTGTACGCGTCGTATTTCTCCCTCACTGTGATAACTGGACGGTGGCTCTGAGTTAATCGAAGGCGATTCCGGGGTGAAATCTTTTCCTTTCGAATAATTTGATATGCTTGTTTCTAATTTCCATTCTAAGATTTTTCTCCGATCTGTGAAAGTAAACCTTGGTACTTTTTTAGGGCAAGGTTTCTTGTTCCTTCTTTTTAATTCTACATTTATTCTTAAGTTTTCTGTATTTGGTTAGGTGAGAAGGTAGAAAACATGACGACTGCTGCTCGACCTACCTGGGCACCGGCCAAAGGTGGCGATGAACAAGGTGGTACTAGAATTTTTGGGCCTTCTCAGAAGTACTCGTCTAGAGACCTCGCTGCCCATACAAATTTCAAACCTAGGTATGAAAAGTTAGAGCACTCAGATTGGGATTAGATATGTATAATTGGTGTCAACTTTTGCAGTTGTTCAATTTCCTGTTGTTGTGTATGTCTAAGAGAAAGCTGTTGATTTCAGCAGTCTGTTTTTGGATTCCGTTCGTGTGGTTTACTACTATACTCGTTGGAGATTAGCAATGAACTTCGGATTTTATTTTTTTATTTTTGGTTTTTTTAGTGGTGAATCCTTCTTTTTGGCTAGAAGGAATTCTTGAATAATTTTTTATTTTTCATATCAAATAATGTATATATTATGTGTGTATTTGTTTTTTCTTTGTGTTTATTTTATCATTGTCAGAGTTTATGATATTATACTATGTTTATTTTCTAATTTGGTTGAGTGAGCCTTTGGCTTTCCTTTAATTTAACGCTGATAGAATGTGATTAATCAGCTTTATTTGTAGTGAATATTCTCTTACCAAATTTTTATTTATATCATGCAGAAAGGAGGGACAAGACAATCAGGATGAAGTGCAAAAAAGGAATCTTCGTGACGAGCTGGAAGAACGGGAGCGTCAACATTTTTCATCATAGAAGTCTTTTAGTGGTATGCAGATAAATATTAATATCTTGCTCTTCCACTGCCTATGAATTTGTTGAATTTCTATTGTGAATTTTTTGAAGTTAAAAGGAGAATATCAACTTGTTTGTGTCATATGCAGACGAGCAATAACATAGGAAAGGAGGTCACCTTCTGTTGGAAGGTCAATTTTTCAGTTCCTATGCTTTATGAAAGAGCTAACTGTTCAATAATTACCTGTTGGAATTGCTCAATCAATTATTGGCATTGACAGGGACGAAGAGGGACATAGAAGATCGGATCATTTCACGAAGCGTAGATGCTGATGATTCCGATGTAGAAGTCAGAAGTGACAATGAGAGGTTGATTGCTGAACTTAATTTCCTTAGTTGTTGCCTAAATTCTTTTTGCCTTGGCCCTCAATTTTTTTAGTTGTTTAAACGAGATTATTGTAAAACATTTTTGATATTTGTAAAGTATCTGATGTTTTGTTCAGTGAGGATGAGACTGAAGCTCTGTTGGCTGAATTGGAACAGATAAAGAAGGAAAGAGCTGAGGAGAAGCTTAGCAAGGTTAGTTTTGGTCCATTACAGGTCACTTTGGTGCTGCTATAATTCCATTGTGCGCTTATGCTTACTGGAAATCTCTATCCTGGGCTTGCTCTCATTTAAGAAATGTTTGTGGTTTAATTCTTGCATCTCAATTCCGAAAAATACATATTTTTAAAGGACTTCTCTTAGGTTTGAGGTTAGAAGTCAGTCAATGCTTTACCACGTGTCTTGATCGTGGCACTTGACATTTGACATAATGATGCCTGGTGCTGCATTTTTCTAACTTTTCAACCTACTTCTTGCGTGGTTTAGAATATCAACTGAAAATTCTACTTTGCCATTCGCAACTACGGGAGGAAGAGCTAATGGTAAAGGAATCAGAGCTGCTCCGAGGAAATCCACTACTTAACGAACCAACATCTTTTGACGTTAAAAGAAGGTTAGTAAGTGAAAATTTAGCTTCCTTGCCTATAGAGGGTTGTTGGTCTCATAATTTTCATGAATTTTGAGAGACCCCTTTTACTTACACTACCCCCCTTTTACTTACACTACCCATTTCTTCTTTTTTGACGTGAATATGCGGATAAGGTGGGACGATGATGTTGTCTTTAAGAACCAAGTATGAGGAGAAACGAAATCTCCTAAGTGCTTCATAAACGACACTATTAGAAATGACTTACATTGGAAGTTTTTGCAGAAGTACATGAAGTTAGATGCCATCAAACAAATACAGACATAAACAAAGTCGAGCTGGAAGAAGGAACTCCACTATATGTATGTAAACTCTTGAAGAACTATTCCTGACGTTTATATTTCATGGATTTTGAATGTTGAATTTGCTACAACTGTAAATAATACTGCATGACAATGTTATATTACCTAAAACGATGTATATTTTTAAATACTAAAATGCTAACTTTCTTTTTACTTGCTTACTTTAAGTTGATGAAGAGAATTAATGAGCGAAACTTGGTGTTTGAGTACTGTTTCTGAACAATACTAGAAAGATGAAAAGGAATTTGAGAAAAGAGTCCATCAGCACTTGAAATTGTCAGAATTTTGACCGGCCGGTGGCCCAACTATCATACATTATTCTTTGTCTGCTTCTCTACCACGCATTACCCTCTCAACTTCGTATAATTTTTCCACACTGTCTCTCTCTCTCTTCTTTCTTTGGTTTCTTTCCCAAATTTCTCACCCTACAGCCATGGGATCCAAGCCGAATGGAGATAATCCACAGCGGAGATGGCGACAGCCCCGGGTTTGTTCTCTCTCTTATTCTCTTAGTTGCCTTGTTTTGGGGAAGGGGAGATTTTTCCGTCTTCACGCATCCTTTGTGTTAATCTTCTTGTTCTTTATTTTTCATTATTTGTTTTCTCTTTATGACCCAACATAATGAGTTTTCTTTATTGGTTTGCTCTTTTTCTCATATTTCATGTGGGGGTTATAGCATGAGCTCATCATCTCAACTTACAAAAGCTCATTCATCTCGATCGATTGCAGGAAAGCTGAACTGAGGACTTTCAGTCGTCGACAACTATAAGGTACTGAAAGAAGGGAAAGAGTTGAGCAGCGATGAGTTTTTTCTTGCATGTGTTCTTGGTTGGTGCATTGAATGGGTGATTATTTAATATTTAACTCGTGCTTTTTCCTTGAGCTTATGGAGCAGTTATTCTGGTTCTTGTCGTATAATCGTTTCTCCTCGTTAGAATAGCTAGTGTACTGTTTTAGTTCATTAGGATATTTCTTAGTTTTGTTATAGTTTAGTTAGCATATCTTTTCTGGGTAAATTTCATTCCAAACCCTGGACTAGAAGAAAAAGTCTTCATAGTCAAAATTTTGAACTTACTTTGGACTATAGTTGGGCAATAAGTATGGTCGTAAAATGATGTCGTCTGTGTATTGTATTCCTTGGAAATAGAAACTTACATGTATAAGGCAGAGAGAAAGAAATGATAAGAGGACAAGCTGAGAGAGAAAGAAATGATGAGAGGACGAATTGACAAGGCACTAAACAAACTAAAACATACAAACTACAAACTAAACCATAGCTGTCATAACTAAGCCAGTACATATGTTAACACCAGCCTCCGCCTCCCAGTGATGATCGTTGCAGTAGCATGTAGTTTTATTTTTTTGTATCACTCTAACACTAGCCACAAGGAAATCGCTAGCCATAGGACAAACATGAGGATCGCACGAATAATGGCGACAAAAATCCACAGCATAATTTTGACGCCGAGACCTCCTCCCCCCCGGCAACCTCTGCCGGGGCCAACAAGCTGCTTCTTGAACCCTCGGTAAGGCACCTTTGCAGGAGTGAATTTCAGTTTCATTGTTGCAGAGCAAGTGTTGAACATATTGTCCACCTGGTTTTATAGAAGCATAGGGAGAGGGAAAGAAACTGCTCTGACAGTGACAACTAGCTGAATGAGCATGAAAAGTTTTATTTAATTAATTTTTAATTTTAATTAATTTAAATTTTTAATATTAGCTGCTGTTGCAGCCTCCAACCTTCACAACATATTCAGGTTTTTTCAAAAATTTAGCCTCTAAAGCAAGAACTTCCTCACTCAAAAGGCCCTTGTGGAACAGTTCTAGGCCTTCTTTTAAGGGATAAGGGAGGATTCATATCAGAAAAAAAACATAGATTTTTTTAGATGCGTCTAGCTTGGTAGGTACTTGCTCGTATAGAAACCTTAAGTCACACCATGATAAGTCAATGTTAACATTAGATATTCTACACAACATTCGAGGATTCAATTATCCTCGGATGTTGTGTAAAATATCTAATGTTAACATTGACTTATCATGGTGTGACTTAAGGTTTCTAAATGAGCAAGTACCTGTCAAGCTAGATGCATCTAAAGGAATCTATGTTTTTTTTTTTTTTTTTTTTCTTTCTGATATGAATCGTCCCTTATCATTTAAAAGAAGGCTCGGAATTGACCACAAGGGCCTTTTGAGTGAGGCAGTTCTTGCTTTGGAGACTGTGAAAAACCCTGAATATGCTGAAGGTTGGAGGCTACACCAACAGATAATATTAAAAATTTAAATTAATTAAAATTATTTAACTAAAACTTTTCCTTCTCATTCAGCTAGCCGTCGTTGTCGAAGCAGTTTCTTTCCCTCTTCCTATGCTTCTATAAAACAAAGTGGACAATATGTTCAAAACTTACTCTACAACAATGACACTGAAATTCACTTCTGCAAAGGTGCCTTACCAAGGGTTCAAGAAGCAGCTTGTTGGCCCCGGTGGGGAGGAGGTCTCGGCTGTGGCTTTTTGTCGCCATTATTCTTGTGATCCTCATGTTTGTCCTGTGGCTAGCGTTAGAATGATACAAAAAAATAAAACTACAGGCTACTATAACGATCATCACTAGGAGGCTGGTGTTAGCATATGTACTGGTTTAGGTACGGTTCAAATATGGTTTAGTTTGTATGTTTTAATTTGTTTGGTGTCTTGTCAATTCGTCATCTTATCATTTCTTTCTCTCTCAATTCGTCCTATCATCATTTCTTTCTCTCTGCCTTGTACATGTAAGTTTCTGTTTCCAAGGAATACAATACATAGACGATATCATTTTACGACCATACTTATTGCCCAATTATAGTCCAGATAAGTTCGAAGTTTTGACTGTGAAGACTTTTTCTTCTAGTCTAGGGTTTGGAATGAAATTTACTCAAAAAAATAAATGCTAACAAAACCAAGAAATATCCAAAAGAACTAAAACAATACACTAGCTATTCTAACGAGGAGAAACGATTATACGACAAAAACTAGAATAACTGCTCCATAAGCTCATGGCTGTAGGGTGAGAAATTTGGGAAATAGAGAGACAGTGAAAAAATTATACGAAGTTGAGAGGGTAATGGGAGAAGCAGATAAAGAATACATGTATGTAGTTGGGCCACCGGCCAGTCCAAATTCTGACAATTTCAAGTGCTGTTGGACTCTTTTCTCAAATTCCTTTTCATCTTTCTAGTATTGTCTAGAAACAGTACTCAAATACCAAGTTTCGCTCATTAATTCTCTTCATCAAGTTAAAGCAAGCAAGTAAAAAGAAGGTTGACATTTTAGTATTTAAAAAATATACAACATTTTAGGTAATATAACATTGTCAAGCAGTAAATAGATGTAGCAAATTCAACATTCAAAATCCATGAAATATGAACGTCAGGAAAAGTTCTTCAAATGTTTACATACATATAGTGGAGTTCCTTCTTTCGGCTAGACTTTGTTAATGTTCGTATTTGTTTGATGGCCATCTCACTTCATGTACTTCTGCAAGAACTTCCGATGTAAGTCATTTCTAATAGTGTCGTTTATGAAGCATTTAGGAGCTTTCGTTTCTCCTCGGACTTGGTTCTTAAAGACAACATCATTGTCCCACCATATCTGCATATTCACGTCAAAAAAGAAGAAATGGGTAGTGTAAGTAAAAGGGGTCTCTCAGAATCCATGAAAATTATGAGACTAACAACCCTCTATAGGCAAGGAAGTTAAATTTTCACTTACTAACTTTCTTTTTACGTCAAAAGATGTTGGTTCGTTAAGTAGTGGATTTCCTCGGAGCAACTCTGATTCCTTGACCACTAGCTCTTCCTCCCGTAGTAGAATTTTCAGTTGATATTTTAAACCATGAGAGAAGTTAGAAAAATGCAGCACCAGGCATCATTATGTCAAGTGCCACGATCAAGACACATGACAAAGCATTGAGTGACTTCTAACCTCAAACCTAAGAGAGAATCCTTTAAAAATATGTATTTTTTTGGAATTGAGATGCAAGAATTAAACCACAAACATTTCTTAAATGAGAGCAAGCCCAGGATAGAGATTTCCAGTAAGCATAAGAGCACAATGGAATTATAGCAGCACCGAAGAGACCTGTAATGGACCAAAACTAACCTTGCGAAGCTTCTCCTCAGCTCTTTCCTTCTTTATCTGTTCCAATTCAGCCAAAAGAGCTTCAGTCTCATCCTCACTGAACAAAACATCAGATACTTTACAAATATCAAAAATGTTTTACAGTAATCTCGTTTAAACAACTAAAAAAATTGAGGGCCAAGGCAAAAAGAATTTAGGCAACAACTAAGGAAATTAAGTTCAGCAATCAACCTCTCATTGTCACTTCTGTCTTCTACATCGGAATCATCAGCATCTACGCTTCGTGGAATGATCCGATCTTCTATGTCCCTCTTCCTCCCTGTCAATGCCAATAATTGATTGAGCAATTCCAACAGGTAATTATTGAACAGTTAGCTCTTTCATAAAGCATAGGAACTGAAAAATTGACCTTCCAACAGAAGGTGACCTCCATTCCTATGTTATTGCTCGTCTGCATATGATACAAATAAGTTGATATTCTCCTTTTAACTTCAAAAAATTCACAACAGAAATTCAACAAATTCATAGGCAGTGGAAGAGCCAGATATTAATATTTATCTGCATACCACTAAAAGACTTCGTTGATGAAAAATGTCGACGCTCCCGTTCTTCCAGCTCGTCACCATGATTCCTTTTCTGCACTTCATCCTGAGTGTCTTGTCCCTCCTTTCTGCATGATATAAATAAAAATTTGATCAGAGAATATTCACTACAAATAAAACTGATTAATCACATTCCATCAGCGTTAAATTAAAGGAAAGCCAAAGGCTTACTCAACTAAATTAGAAAATAAACATAGTATAATATTATAAACTCTGATAATGATCAAATAAACACAAAGAAAAAACAAACACACGCATAATATATTACATTATTTGATATGAAAAATAAAAAATTATGCAATATGCATACATTATTCTTGACTACCAACACTTAATCAAACAAATTAGAAAACATAATACCCTTTATAAAAAGGGCATTCCTAAATAACTGCAAGGAATTAATATTATTCATTTCTTACAATCATCATTTTATATATTTCATATTAATCACAATCATAAAAAACATAATTAGACTTAAACACATTTTAAGTTAACAATCTCCCAATTTTTGATGATGACAAACATAAAATGAATAACCATATAAAATGAATAATCATATATTTTCCCATGCTATTCTGACAATGTATATACTCTATGCATTAACATCAACTACTTTTTTCCCCCTTTGACATTATCAAAAAAAATATTAGCAAGCAGAGAGACGAGAATGTCATTCAATACAACACAAATGTGATAAATAAGGAGCAAAAAGTGTAAGATAAATAATGTCATTCAACACAACACAAGTGTGACAAATAAGAAAAAAAATTCAAAGATAAATAATGATAAAGAATGATCAATAAATGAGTATCCTAAGAGAGTCTTATGTTCCTAAATCATCGAATCGATACAGAGAATAGAGGATGAAATGACACAATGGAAGAAACAGCATTGAAATCCTTAGAACCTGTGAGCATAGAAATCCCTTGCACATCTGAACATAGGCTCATCTTCATCCTCATGTGCCGTTTCTTCAGCTGTAACAGGTGCAACAGGAGAAACAGGAGGAATGCTGTCTCCATCATTGGCATCCCCTGCATCGCTTGCATCCCCTACATCTGCCATGGGTACATCAGTAGGAGGCTCTAGCTCCACAACAGGTTCAGGCAAGACAATATCATTAGAATCAGCACCATCAGTTGGATCAAAGAATGGTTCGTCCTCACAGACAGCAGCAGCTTGAGCAACATCATCTTTAACGTCACTGAAAGAGGGAGCCACAGGCTCATCACCCGAAGGAGGAGTTGGAGAAGCTGGACGAACTTCCTCATTATCATCACCACCTTCATCTAAACCCTTAGCCACAGGAGAGAGCTCGCTATCACTCCTAGCCGAAGATAAGTTAAGATAGCTAAAGTGAGTGATAATGTGATCAAACTCTCGTCGCAATTGATCTGCTAAATGACTGGTATTGAATCTAACGGAAGAGATGACATCATCAATAACTTTACTTTGATCTGTTTCTGCTTGATCAATACGATTGTGAAGTCCTTGAATTGAAGATGTGAAATGTTCATAGTGAGAGAGAGTGGTGGCTTCAAGCTGTCAGAGCTGGGAGAGGCAGGTGGCTTCAAAATGTTCTTGTCGTGACAGAAGAAAGGCTTCAAGATTATCTTGGCGGGTGATATAAAGGGACTGAAAGGATTCGAGGGCTGTCCCTAGACTTTCGATACACGCCCGAAGCTCATGATATTGTTCCTCATAAATAGATGTCATCACAGGAAGAGTGTGACGACCTTGAGATTGAGGAGGAACAAGAGATGACAATTGAGGAGCTTCTGTTGGCGACGGAGCAGGAATTGGACTGGAGGGATGTGGAAGAATCGACCGAGATACAAGAGAAGATGAAAAGCTTTTGAAAGATTTTCGCACTCTGGAAGAAAGGTAGGGTTTCTGTAACCCGAATGCTAATTTATAGGATTTAAGAACCGACTTCATCTGATTCGTACTTCGACCGTTTCCTACATCGTCCGTTTCATATGTTGACGCGGTCGATGTACATCAGAATATCTCAATTTCTCAACCGTTCCTTCCAGACAGATAAAAAGTATTTTTACGAACACATGACATCGACCGTTTAAGGTTTTTCACTCATAATAATACATAAACGGATTCGAATATCATTGAATGACTTTTCATTTAAGGGTTTTGTAAAGATGTCTGCTAATTGGTCAGAAGAATTGACAAATTCTAAGGTGATATCACCTTTTTAAACATCATCCCTAATGAAATGATATCTGATCTCGATGTGCTTAGTCTTAGAGTGTAGGATATGATTTTTTGAAATGTTGATAGCACTTATATTATCACATCTGATCGGAATTCTATCATAGGAGATTATAATCCTCTAAAGTTTGCTTCATTAACAACATTTGAGCACAGCAACTACCAGCGGCAATATATTCACTTTTGGCAGTTGAAAGTGCTACATAATTCTGCTTCTTAGAGTACCAAGATACGAGTGATTCTCCTAAGAACTGACATGTCCCACTAGTGCTTTTTCTATCAACTAGACTTCCTGCATAGTCTGAGTCTGAATAACCTATTAAATCAAATGAGGTTCCATTCGAATATCACAAACCTAAATCATATGTCCCACTCAGGTATTTAAAAATCCTTTTGACAGCATTCAAGTGTGACTCCTTGGGAGAAGCTTGGAACCTAGCACATAAGCACACACTAAACAAGATGTCCGGCCTACTAGCGGTTAAGTTGAGAAGTGAACCAATCATTCATTTATATTTCTTGATGTCTACATTTATGTCATTCTCATCTTTGACCAATTTTGTAGTGGTACTCATTGGGGTTCTAGATGACTTAGAAGAATTCAATATAAATCGTTTTAGGAGATCTTTGATATATTTTTCTTGACAAAAGAAGATACCATCTGGAGTTTGACTGATCTGGAAACCTAGGAAGAATTTTAGTTTCCCCATCATACTCATTTCAAATTCACTTTGCATAAGTGAGGCAAATTCATCACAAAGTAAGACATTAGTTGAACCGAATATAATATCATCGACATAGATCTGTACAATGAGTATGTCTTTGTCCTTTTGCATGGTAAATAAAGTTGAATCGGTTTTACCCTTTGTGAACTTCCTTTCCTCAAGGAAATTCTTCAACCTATCATACCAAGCTCTAGGAGCTTGCTTAAGTCCATACAGTGCCTTCTTAAGTTTGTACACATATTCGGGTTTGTCATAGACTTCAAAACCTAAGGGTTGCTCTACAAAAACTTCTTCCATTATATATCCATTTAGAAATTCACTCTTCACGTTCATTTGGAAGAGTGTGAAGTTTTTGTAGCATGCATAAGCTAGGAGCATTCTAATTGACTCTAAACGAGCCACGAGGGCAAAAGTTTCTTCAAAATCTATTCATTATTCTTGCCAGTAACCTTTGGCAACTAACCTAGATTTGTTCCTAACAACAATACCATTTTCATCCATCTTATTCTTAAATATCCATTGGTTCCTATTATTGGATGATCTTTAGGCCTTGGAACAAGTTCCCATACATTGTTCTTCTCGAATTGATTCAGTCTTGCATGGCCAAAATCGAATTTTCATCTAACTCGGCTTTCTCAAATTTCTTAGGTTCTATTTAAGAGATGAATGCTATATTAGCACAAAGATTCCTAAGAGAGGCTCTAGTTGTAACGACCCCGACCAGGAGCCGTCACGTGATCATGATCTTTCATAAATCATCTAGTCATTTTCTACTTCTTCTTCTCCTTTATTTCCCATCTAGCCCCTTTTTTTTTTTTAAGGTAGAACTCACTCTTAAACTGAAAACAGGGACGTAATGACGTCAAGGGAAAATGACTCTCTCATAACTCGATTCTCCTTTTCCCCTGTTGGCTAAAACTTTCACAGAGTCGAGCGACTAAGCTCGGACATGAGCATCATGACGTAATCGGGCAGGGAAGAAATGTCCCAGACTACTCGACATAATTCAAGTCGGGTTACATGAGTTTGCATGGATTTGCACATTCAGTAGAAACATCTACCGATGTGCACGTGCGTCTCTCGTGATCATTAAAACATCATCCGGTAGTGGACATCTACCGGTGGACACGTGCAGCCCTCGTGATCATTAAAACATCATCCGGTAGTGGACATCTACCGGTGGATAGGTGAAATTCACGTGTTCATCAAAGACATCTTCCGATAGATTACAAACTTTATATCATCCGGTGACTCAATATACACTACATCTACCGGTCACTAGACGACAAAATAACATCTTCATCATCCGGTGACTCAAATACACTACATCTACCGGTCACTAGACGACAAAATAACATCTTCATCATCCGGTGACTCAAATACACTACATCTACCGGTCACTAGACGACAAAATAACATTTCTGTCTTCCGATAGAGAAATGCACTACATCTACCGGTCACTAGACGACAAAATGACATTTCTGTCTTCCGGTAGAGAAATGCACTACATCTACCGGTCACTAGACGACAAAATAACATTTACATCATCCGGTATATACAACCTTCGACATCACCCGGTGAATAATACACTTCATCCACCGGTGACGTCAGCCAGCTGATTCATTCATCCAACTTCTAACGTGTAACAATAAACCCGAAAATCTTCAAACAACTCATTTCGACAGAAGGGTAATAACTTTTCTTAAATTCCATTCTTCATAAACATAAACCTGACGGGTATAAATCATAGACTCAACCAGAATATATATATAGTGGAAGACTTAAACCAAAACACAACATTCGTTAACTTTAGAAATATCTTCAGACTCTGAAAGTAGGACAGATAATTCTCTAAAATCCTAACTGACAAAACAGTCTCAACCTACTTAGACTAATTACTCATAAACATCATTAAAGTCATAAAAACGTTAACCAGGGTTTATCATTTGCCATCCAGCCACAGAACTGCTCCCTGAACACCTTCCAGCAACCAAGCTTAAACATCTTCATCTACTTTGAAATCCTCACCTGAATATTCTTCACCTACATCATGAGGTTTAAACTATAAGCCTAATGCTTAGTAAGGAATGCAATTTATCATGAGTTCATGAATGCATAATCAGGAAAATTATAGTCATGTTCTTTTCGTATTCATCATTCATATTCATCATTCATATTCATCATTCGTATTCATCATTCGTATTCATCATTCATATTCATCATTCGTATTCATCATTCGTATTCATCATTCATATTCATCATTCATATTCATCATTCATATTGTGTGGATTGAGAGGGAGTTTGTGCCGGTAAAGGGGGTTCGACAGTGAGTTTGATCATGGTCCCTACTGCGGGTCGTATTCATATGTCCCTCTTTGGACTGTGGCATACGCCGAACCGCCCCCAACCCCCACTCAACCACGTTGCAGGGATTTTTATCATCTTATCTTGTTCATGAGAGAAACATGCACTTAAAACATTTCATATGCTTGAGAAGAAAACATGATGCATGACATGGACGTTCTTAAATCATCAGGCTATGACAGAGAATATACCAGAACAGACAATTTCATAACCATCATCAAATCATCACATATCATAGTCCTAGACATCCATAATCATTCAGACCCCAGACATTCAGTAACATCCTAATATTCTCGTGATGTAGGGCCCTATTGGCCGGAAATCTTAATACATTCACTTACCTGGATTCCTTAGCTGAGCAGCACCTTCACCTGAGCTTTCCTTGCCTATGACATTTCATATTCGTAGTTAAAATAAATTCCTAAATAACTTAAACTCAAAACTAGTAAAGTCCTAACTAAATGTCATCCTAAAATCTGTATTTCTTAGTCCTTTCCGTCAATCACCTTGTGTGCGTGGGTTAAGCTCCAAGATTCCAGACATTCAGATTCAACCTAGCAGTTATTTACAGTCGATTGTCAAAAGTTCAGATTCAAATCGGTAATGCTATTATCAAACTCAGCTTAACAATGTTCCTATTTTACTTTGCCATTACAGAATCTGGACTGCGGGTTTTTTTAGCTAAAAACAGAGCTCCAAATAATTTCTCAACAACTACATTGTCAGAACTTTACCTCGAATGTGGGTTATCGGAGTGGATACAGGAGAAATCGCTCGCTGGTGAAGAAGTCACCGGCTAAGAGAGAGCTCTGGAGAGTGGAGAAATCGAAGAGGAAAGTGTGTCGGCTACAGTGAGGTTTTTGGGTGGTTTAAGGATTTCTTTATTCTATTTATATAAGCCAAAATTCCACTTTATTACCATTCTGTCACCGCACAAGTTTAAGACAAAATAAATAAAAACTTGGCATTAAGACATTAAATCAAAAGGTTAAATAAACAGGTGACAGTTAATTCTGTTAGAAAATCACCTGGTTGAAAATGCCGGGTGTTACACTAGTTTTTACTCCTAAGGAATGATCTCCTAGAACTTCATTTAAAGGATGATTTTTGATAAATTTTCAATCTCTAGGAAGAACATCATTTTCATCCTTGATTGAAACAATTTCTAGAGATTTTGAAGAAGGATCTAGGAGATTTTCTTCTTGAAATGTTTCAGCTTTATCACCGAGAGAAAGAAAATCTATGTGCATTTCTAAACCATCATCCCTTTCCATATTTATTGTGGGATTGAGTGATTCATCAAAGTTGACATGCATAGATTCTTCAATTACTAAAGTTCTTTTGTTGAACACTCTATAGGCTTTGCTAGAGGAGGAATAACCAACGAATATTCCAATATCCGTTCTAGAATCGAATTTGTTCAAGTTGTCCTTGGTGTTAAGAATGAAACACTTACAACCAAAAGCTCGAAAGTACTTGACATAAGAGATTTTTCCATTCCAAAGCTCATAAGGGTTTTCTCTAGAATAGGTCTTATGGAGACCCGATTTAGAACATAGCATGCTGTGGAAACAGCTTCAGCCCAAAAATATTTTGGAAGTGAGTTCTCGTTGAGCATGATCTGATCAAGTTCTTGAAGAGACCTATTTTTTCACTCAATAATTCCATTTTGTTGAGTGGTTCTAGGGGATGAAAAATTGTGTTCAATTCCATGTTTGAGACACAAGAGTTCAAATTTTTCATTCTCAAATTCTCCACCATGATCACTACGAATAGCAATAATGGTGAGCTCTTTTTCATTTTGAACTCTCTTCCTAAAGCTAGAGAATGTGTCAAATGTTTCATCCTTAGACCTTAGGAAGAACATCCATGTGAACCTAGAAAAGTCATCTACTATAACATAGGCATAGAATTTTCCGCCTAGACTGGCCACATTAGAAGGACCGAAAAGATCCATGTGAAGTAGTTGTAGG
The DNA here is from genome assembly GCA_022432975.1 of Begonia masoniana. Classification (NCBI taxonomy): domain Eukaryota; kingdom Viridiplantae; phylum Streptophyta; class Magnoliopsida; order Cucurbitales; family Begoniaceae; genus Begonia; species Begonia masoniana. The sequence continues at coordinate 9,148,616 of CM039511.1, read as the reverse complement.
AGCTTGAATGAAGAGATTGCATTCTTTGATGCAAAAGAACTTTTGATTTGCTTGCCCATTTGACAAGCTTCACAAACTTTATCATTCTCAAAGGATATTTTTGGAATCCCTCTAACTAGATTATTCTTAGTGATCTTAGTTAAGGTATCTATACCTACATGTCCTAATCTTCTATGCCAAGTCCAACTATCAACCAACAGATTCATAGCAAGACATTTTTCATCAAAACATTCAGTATTATTTAAATTAATAGTGTATACATTTTCTTTTCTATAACCTTTAAACAACACTTTACTAGATAAGCTATCCTTAATTATGCATGAATTTGATTTAAAGGTCACTATATATCCTTTATCACACAATTGACTGATTACTAAGTAAATTATGCTTTAACCCTTCTACTAACAACACATTTTCAATAATAGGGTTAGAGCTGTTACCTATGTTACCAATGCCAACAATTTTTTCCTTTTGATTCCCGCTAAAAGTGACGTTTCCTTTCTTCTTGTTGACATAGACAAACTTCGTTGAGTCTCCCGTCATATGGCTTGAGCATCCGCTATCAAGGTATCATTGATTCTTCAAGGGAGAACTCTCAACCTACAAGAAAAATAATCAAGTAGTCTTTTTTGGTACCCAAACCTTTTGGATCCTAGTGTTAGGTTTGGTTCTCTTAGGAAACCACTGTAATTTACTAAATAAATTAGAGTTGTTAAATTTTAAAAGACATACAAAATATTTATGGCCTACTTCATTACACATGTGGCACGAGGATGGTTTGACAAAAAAATTCTTGTATACTTTCTTTTTATTAAATTTTTCATAATTAATTCTGGCCTTATCAAAAGTTACTATTGGACTTCCTAAGAGCATATTCAAGTTTTTGCTCCCATTAGTGAATTTTAAAATTATGTCATTCAAACTATCATTCTTAGACATAAGATCACAAGTTTTCATTTCATGTAAACTAATCTCTTTAGCATGCTTTTCAATTAAGTTAGCATTTTCCTTTTTCAACAGGATGTATTTAGACTTAAAGCATGTCATATTGTTTAACTAAATCATTGAAGACATCAATTAGATCACCATCATCATTATCACTATCACTAGAAGAATCATTAATCTCGTTTTCATTGGCCACGAAGTACAAGTTGGCCACTTCCTCGTCTTCGGAGGAGGTATCGCTCTCGCTATCATCCCATGTTGCTTTCATGACCATCTTTTTAAACTTTTTGGGAGCTTTCTTGGCTTGAGGACATTCCGCCTTGATGTGTCCCGACTTTCCACATTCGAAACACGTGATCTTCTTTTCTTTTTGTGGTTTATCTCCCTTTGAGAACCTCTTCCCTTGCATCCTCTTTCGTTAGAGAAATTTGCTGAACTTTCTCGTGATGAATGCAATCTTCTCGTCATCCTTTTCTTGCTCGGATTCTTCGTTTTTGCTTGACGAGGCTTTGAGGGCAATATCTTTTCTCTTGGAGACTTCCTTTTCTTTGAGAGCTTCCTTCTTATTAGCTCTCATTGTTATCTCATGTGTCATGAGAGATCCAATGAGTTCTTCAAGTTTGAGAACCTTAAGATCCTTAACTTCTTGAATGGTTGTCACCTTGGGCTGCCACCCTCTTGGTAGACATCTAAGAATCTTCCTTACCAATTCTTCATTTGGATACGTTCTACCAAGCACTTTTAAGCTATTAATAATGTTAGTAAAACGAGTAAACATTGAGCTAATAGATTCATCCTTTTCCATAGAGATTAATTTATATTCATGCACTAACATACTCATTTTACTTTCTTTTACTTGATTTGTTCATTTGTGAGTTATTTCAAGTAAATGCCAAATTTCAAACGCACTATTACAACCTTGTACTCTATTAAATTCATTTCTATTTAGAGCACAGTATAAAGTGTTGATTGCCTTAGCATTTAAGCTCAAATTCTTTTTATCTAAATCACTTAGTTCATGTGATGCTTTGGGAATACTAACACCATTTTCAATTTTGACTGCTATGAATGGACAATTTTCAATGATATTCCATAAATCATAATCCATAGTTTGAACAAAAATTTTCATCATAGACTTCCAATAAACATAATTATTTCCATCAAAGAATGGAGGACTAGTAATATATTGTCTTTCTACATGTGAGGTGTTGGTGTTGAGTGCCATATCCGTTAGGTTTCTGGAAAGCACAGAGAAAGAAGAAGACGAATAACAGAAACGAGAGAGATGAAAAATAAATATTTACTGTTTGTATTTCTTCATACTTACTCATTACAATGTACACTGAGATTTTATATAAAACACTGACAAAGGGTAAAAGAGTAAAAACAAATAAATGACAATGTGGTATATGCTAACATCCCCCCTCAAGAGAAAGGTCGTGAGCCGAAGATCTTGGATGTGAAAGCAGAAAAACTGGATGGTGGAAGTGGCTTTGTGAGAGCATCCGCGAGTTGTAATTCTGAAGGAGTAAATTTAACGCGCAATGTTTGTTTTTGCACTTTGTCGCGAACAAAATGAAAATCAATATCTACATGTTTAGATTTGGAGTGCAGTACGGGATTGGATGCGAGATATGTGGCACTCAAATTGTCACAAAATATAGTAGGTATGTCGGATGAGAGCGTACCAAGTTCTTGTAGGAGAGATTGTAACTAGATAATTTCGGATGCACCATTCGCTATGCTTCTGTATTCAGACTCAGTGCTAGAGCGGGAGATAGATTTTTGTTTGACCGAGGACCATGAAATAAGATTTGATCCCAAAAAGATGCAGTAGCCACTAGTACTTTTACGGTCATCAGGGCAGGAGGCCCAATCAGCATCAGTATAGCAGGTTAAGTTGAAGGATGTAGACGGGGAGAAGGAAATACCACGAAATAATGTCCCATGAAGATATCGTAAAATTCGTTTGACAGATTGCCAGTGCACATCAGTGGGAGAATGCATAAATTGACTGACCTTATTTACCGCAAACGCTATATCTGGTCTGGTAAGGCAACAGTATTGGAGGCCGCCGACTATACTGCGATAGAGATAACCATCAGGTAATGGCGTACCAGAATTAATAGACAGTATTGGACCAGATACCATTGGTGTAGGAACAGGTTTGCGGGAAGCCATATTATCGCGATGAAGTAGTTCAGTTATGTATCGGGATTGGGAAAATGCATACCAGAAGAATCGCAGCTAACGGAAATACCAAGAAAATAGGAGAGTGGACCCAGATCACGAACCACAAACTGTTGATGCAAGAAACGGAGAAACTGATCCATTAAGAGATTAAAATCACCTGTAAGAATGAGATCGTCCACATAGACTAACATAAGTAATGTAGAAGAGTTCTTCCGATAAATAAATAAGGAGGCGTCAGATTTTGATGCTAAGAAACCCCAGGCAATATGAGCAGCATATAATTTGTTGTACTATGCTCGAGGTGACTTTTTGAGACCATACAAGGCTTTCTGTAATAGACAGACAGCAGAAGGATGAGAGGCATCAATGAAGCCCGGAGGTTGTTGCATAAAGACAGTGTCAGATAAGTCACCATGTAGAAATGCATTGCTTATGTCCAGTTGTCTGATATCCCAACCAAGAGAAAAAGCGATAGATAAAATAGTACGAACAGTAGTGAGTTTGACCACAGGACTAAAGGTTTCATCATAATCCACTCCGTCAGTCTGATCATAGCCCTTTGCCACTAATCTGGCCTTGTAACGACTGATAAAGCCATCAGGGTTAATTTTGATTTTAAACACCCACTTGCATCCAATAAGTTTGGCACCAGGTGGAAGGGAGACTAGGGTCCAAGTCTTATTTTTGTGAAGAGCCGACATCTCATCTTGCATAGCAGACATCCAGTTTGAATTTTTGGAGGCCTGTTGAAAAGTTTTTGGTTCCAAAGGAATATTTGTCTGGACAGAAAGAGCCCTTGGGCGAAAAATGCCAGCTTTCGATCGAGTTTGCATAGGATGGTCATTAATGGTAGGAGTGTTGACTTAAATTATGTTTAAGTCTAACAATGTTTTTGATGATGTGTTTTTAAGAAATGAAAATTGATTGAGTTACATATCTAAGTTTAATGAATTATGTTGATGAGAATAATAAGTTGATTAATTTTTTTTGAACTAATTATATTTTTCTCTAGCTTTTACGTTGAATTGGAAATGTCCTTTAAAAAGGGTATTTTAGTTGTTTAACAAATCTGCTTAAGTGATCAGGTTTTTAATAAGAAAACAGGGTTGAAATTTATTATGTATTGAACATCATCCGTTGGCTCCTTAAGTTCAACATCTTCCTGTCGCTAAACGACAAAGAGAAGGCTTACATCTTCCGCCAGCTTAATGACAAAAAATCACATCGGCAGATGTGATTTTAAAAACTTGAACCGCTATCGGTAGATGTAACTTTAAAAGCTTGAACAGCCATCGGCAGAAACAGCCATCGGTAGAGGTATCTTGAAACGCCATCAGCAGATGTGATCTTGAAACGCCATCGGCAGATGTGATTTTTTGTCATTAAGCTGGCGGAAGATGTAAGCCTTCTCTTTGTCGTTTAGCGACAGGAAGATGTTAAACTTTAAGGAGCCAACGGATGATGTTCAATACATAATAAATTTCAACCCTGTTTTCTTATTAAAAACCTGAGCACTTAAACAAATTTGTTAAACAACTAAAATACCCTTTTTAAAGGGCATTTCCAATTCAACGTAAAAGCTAGAGAAAAATATAATAAGTTAAAAAAAATTAATCAACTTATTATTCTCATCAACATAATTCATTAAACTTAGATATGTAACTCAATCAATTTTCATTTCTTAAAAACACATCATCAAAAACATCGTTAGATTTAAACATAATTTAAGTCAACAATCTCCCTCTTTTTGATGATGACAAACTGTAAGTATAGATTGATTGATTAATCTCTCCCCCATAACATGTGCATTCAGGCATAACCAAACATGCATTCATAGTTCATATCAAATCTAATTTCTCGTATCAGCAGCAATCAAATACTTGCTCTTTCTCCCCCATTGACATTATCAAAAACAAGGAGTAAAAACAACAGGGAACTACACAGTAGTTGTAGCTAAGGAGAAAATTTTAACTATTGAAGTGGATAATTGTTCACAAAGCAAGAACACAAAAAAAATGACTGATCTAATCTAAACCTATAAGTATCTTCCACAACACTTGTGTAATAGAAGGAGGCACGTCAAGATCTAGATAGACACGAGGAACGACAAGTGAGGCAAGATCGAGAGTGGGAGCAGGAGGAGCAGGAACATACGGCTGAAAGGGACCTCTGTATACCACCAAGTCCATACAAGGTGGAGGCACGACAGGGAGATCAGCAGGAGATGCATCCATTGGACTGACTGGCTCGGATGAAGACTCAGGGACAGGAGGAACAGAAGGATGAGTGAAGTGCAGTTCTGCCACCTGAAGATCCAAGGGCATTAGGCGAGCATCATCTACAACCTCAGGTCTGATAATCGGAGGTAAGAGATCTTCAGAACAAGCCTCTGGGAAAGAAAGAGGGCTATGAGGTTCAGGTCGAAGAGCTTCAATTTCAGATTGTAGAGACCTACGGGCCCTGGAGAAAATGTCTTTATGCTGATCCATTTTGACAGTCAGCTGATCTTGAACTACATCAATATCTTTGCTTAAGTCCAATTTAGTCTGTTGGAGCTTTTCATCTAAGGACAAATCAATCTGACTCTTAATTGAACTTAGGGTTGTCCCGAGACTCTCGATGCAGGACTTCAACTCAATGTACTGATCCTCACTCATGGAAAATCGTCTTTGATAAGTTTTGGGAGTGGCAGGAGCATTTGGCAGAGTTAGAGAAGAGGTTTGGACTTGATGAACTATTTGAACTATAGGAGCAATTTGAACTGGAGGAGCAATTTGGACTTGAGGAGGAAGTAGTGGTGGAGCTGATTGGTCTGGAGGAGCATTTTGGACGACTGGAGAGATAGGGGGTGGAGCAGGCAGAGAAGGCAACAAAAGAGACGGTGGAGGGGAAGTAGGACACTCTGGAAATGGAGGGGGCAGAGAGGAGGGAGCGGAGAGTGCCTCAAAAATATGTACTTGAGAGGATGAGGCAGAATGTCTTGGTACTGGAGGAGGAGGAAAGGAGCGAGATACCTGAGAAGTGAAAGGGAAATTATCAAAAGCAGGAATCTCAGATTCATCCCCACCTTCTTGAACAGACTCCTCTGGCATGAGAAGCTTCCTTTTCCAAAGCCTGACAGAGGCTACCTTAGATTTCTTTTTGCGGGTCTCATCCAAGATAAAATCCCCCTTCTTTGTCTGTTTTATCCCCATTTTCTTCAGAGTGGAGAGGGAGTAATAACTGGAAGGTTGAAGACGGAAGGGATCATCTTCCTCTGGAAATTCAACTTCAAGCTTCGCAAAGATTTTCATAAGAAGCAGATTGTAAGGAAGAGATGTAGCCCTGGATGTGACAGCCTGAATCATCCGTCTAACAACAATAACTCCCAGGTTGAATGAGGTCTTTCGGTAAAGTGCAAACAGAGCAAACAGTTCCATTCCACTCACCTCATCATGGTGACCACCCTTGGGAATAATGTTGTACCCAATCATCTGATGAAAAAGCCGTGCTCTGATGGTTAGGTGCTTGCCCCTTAAACGATCAGAGATATGGTTCGGGTCTAAAGCAATAGTTTTTAAGAACTGGTGACCCTAAGGAGAATCAATGAATGGAGGCTCAAGTCCGGACTCATAGAATTGGGGATGACTATCTAAATGGGAACTCTCCATAATGGCATTGATGGATTGGAGGATAATAACTATGTGCTTTCCATACACATAGCTTGCTATCGTAGAGAGGTCCGAAGAAAAACTCAGATTAGCATAAAACATCCGAATAGCTACGGGGTAATAAAAGGATTCAACATCGAATAATCCTAGTAACCCAAGACCTTGCAATGGTTCAACTAAATCTAATCCAACAAAGTCCTCAGGGATAATACCCCAACTGGGAATCAAAGTTTTAAGCTTAAAATCATCATGGTACCCCGCTTCAGTAGCCTGACTAAGAAAGTAGAGAGATGGCCACTGTGTTGCACGAGGTAGCTCTCGTGACTGATGAACTGAGGTTTTAGCCTTCTTCTTGGCCGGTTCAGGAATAGCGCAGGATGAAGATGCCATATTGGATCGATTGAACAGCTTTCTGGAAGGGAAACTCGAAAGAGAAGAGGATTTTGAAGCGGGGAAACGACGAAGCGGGCGACAATCCGATTTCCAAGTTTGTCTTTTCCTAGTCAGGCGAAGCCCTAAGGCATTTAAACTCTTCTGTTTAAAGACGCTTCATCTTTTCCCGCTTCTTCAAAAGCTTCTGCCCTATTCGTCGTTTCCCCGCTTCAAAATCCTCTTCTCTTTCGAGTTTTCCTTCCAGAAAGCTGTTCAATCGATCCTATATGGCATCTTCATCCCGCGCTATTCCTGAACCGGCCAAGAAGAAGGCTAAAACCTCAGTTCGTCAGTCACGAGAGCTACCTCGTGCAACACAGTGGTCATCTCTCTACTTTCTTAGTCAGGCTACTGAAGCGAGGTACCATGATGATTTTAAGCTTAAAACTTTGATTCCCAGTCGGGGTATTATCCCTGAGGACTTGGTTGGATTAGATTTAGTTGAACCATTGCAGGGTCTTGGGTTACTAGGATTATTCGATGTTGAATCCTTTTATTACCCCGTAGCTATTCAGATGTTTTATGCTAATCTGAGTTTTTCTTCGGACCTCTCTACGATAGCAAGCTATGTGTATGGAAAGCACATAGTTATTATCCCCCAATGCCATTCTGGAGAGTTCTTATTTAGATAGTCGTCCCCAATTCTATGAGTCCGGACTTGAGCCTCCATTCCTTGATTCTCCTGAGGGACACCAGTTCTTAAAAACTATTGCTTTAGACCTGAACCACATCTCTGATCGTTTAAGGGGCAAGCACCTAACCATCAGAGCACGGCTTTTTCATCAGATGATTGGATACAACATTATTCCCAAGGGTGGTCACCATGATGAGGTGAGTGGAATGGAACTGTTTGTTCTTTACCAAAAGACCCCATTCAACCTGGGATTTATTGTTGTTAGACGGATGATTCAGGCTGTCACATCCAGGGCTACATCTCTTCCTTACAATCTGCTTCTTATGAAAATCTTTGCGAAGCTTGAAGTTGAATTTCCAGAGAAAGATGATTCTTTCTGTCTTCAACCTTTCAGTTATTACTCCCTCTCCACTCTGAAGAGAATGGGGATAAAACAGACAAAGAAGGGGGATTTTGTCTTGGATGAGACCCGCAAAAAGAAGTCTAAGGCAGCCTCTGTCAGGCTTGAGAAAAGGAAGCTTCTCATGCCAGAGGAGTCTGTTCAAGAAGGTGGGGATGAATCTGAGATTCCTGCTTTTGATAATTTCCCTTCCACTTCTCAGGTATCTCGCTCCTTTCCTCCTCCTCCAGTACCAAGACATTCTGCCCCATCCTCTCAAGCACATATTTTTTAGGCACTCTCTGCTCCCTCCTCTTTGTCCCCTCCATTTCCAGAGTATCCTACTTCCCCTCCACCGTCTCTTTTGTTGCATTCTCTGCCTGCTCCACCCCCTATCTCTCCAGTCGTCCAAAATGCTCCTCCAGACCAATCAGCTCCACCACTACTTCCTCCTCAAGTCCAAATTGCTCCTATAGTTCAAATAGCTCATCAAGTCCAAACCTCTTCTCCAACTCTGCCAAATGCTCCTGCCACTCCCAAAACTTATCAAAGACGATTTTCCATGAGTGAGGATCAGTACATTGAGTTGAAGTCCTGCATCGAGAGTCTCGGGACAACCCTAAGTTCAATTAAGAGTCAGATTGATTTGTCCTTAGATGAAAAGCTCCAACAGACTAAATTGGACTTAAGCAAAGATATTGATGTAGTTCAAGATCGGCTGACTGTCAAAATGGATCGGCATAAAGACATTTTCTCCAGGGCCCTTAGGTCTCTACAATCTGAAGTTGAAGCTCTTCGACCTGAACCTCATAGCCCTCTTTCTTTCCCAGAGGCTTGTTTTGAAGATCTCTTACCTCCGATTATCAGACCTGAGGTTGTAGATGATGCTCGCCTAATGCCCTTGGATCTTCAAGTGGCAGAACTGCACTTCACTCATCCTTCTGTTCCTCCTGTCCCTGAGTCTTCATCCGAGCCAGTCAGTCCAATGGATGCATCTCCTGCTGATCTCCCTGTCGTGCCTCCACCTTGTATGGACTTGATAGTATACAGAGGTCCCTTTCAGCCGTATGTTCCTGCTCCTCCTGCTCCCACTCTCGATCTTGCCTCACTTGTCGTTCCTCGTGTCTATCTAGATCTTAACGTGCCTCCTTCTATTACACAAGTGTTGTGGAAGATACTTATGGGTTTAGATTAGATCAGTCATTTTTTTTATGTGTTCTTGCTTTGTGAACAATTATCCACTTCAATAGTTAAAATTTTCTCCTTAGCTACAACTATTGTGTAGTTCCCTGTTGTTTTTACTCCTTGTTTTTGATAATGTCAATGAGGGAGAAAGAGCAAGTATTTGATTGCTGCTGATACGAGAAATTAGATTTGATATGAACTGTGAATGCATGTTTGGTTATGCCTGAATGCACATGTTATGAGGGAGCTAGAATTATGGGGGAGAGATTAATCAATCAATCTATACTTACAGTTCTTAAAAACACATCATCAAAAACATCGTTAGACTTAAACATAATTTAAGTCAAAGATCACATCTGCCGATGGCGTTTCAAGATACTTCTACCGATGAACAGTGTCTTCCGCTAGATTTAAATATACCGCGAAGGAATAGTGAACTCGTCCAGAACTTAAACTCCAGAGCATTAATGGCGACGGGTGAATAGCAACTCCAGAAAGCAACGGCTAGCTGTCTCTGTACGGATGTTTCTCCAACGGTCATAAAGTTTCCATATTCAGACAAGGAGCATTCAAGTCTAAGAGCCGTGAATAGACAGAGTATATAAGCCGAGAAGATAGCTCGAAGAAAGAACTTTTGCAAAAATTGCTATTGAGCCCTAACGACCCAAAAATCTTAATACTCTGTATTCTACATCTATCTACTCTGTAACTTGAGATTCAATCTTTGAGAGAGTGTAGTTTGTGCTGAAAACTACATACTTACGATTGTGTAAAAGGCAGTGGATTGTCGCCCGTGAAGAGTAATCCGGTTTCTGTAAAAGGCTGTAGATCGTCGCCCATGAAGTGCGATCTGGTTTTTCTCTGAGGAGAAGGAAATGATCTTCAAGGGGGGAAACCTTGAAGCGTGGACGTAGGCAGTTTTTTGGCCGAACCACGTAAAAATTCTAGTGTTGAATTTTCTCTAACTCTCTCTTACGTTTATTACCTGTTTGTTTGCTATTAGTTTTAAAAAGATTAAAAAGTCTAATTCACCCCCCTCTTAGACAATTTCGATCATACAAGGAGGTCTTGGTTGGAGTGAAGATGATAGAGGTGGGATATTAGGAGAATGAAGGGGGTTAGGGGAAGGATCGGGAAGGGCAATAGGGCGAGCAAGGGAGGGGTGTATAATGTGAGATAATGGGGGAAACGGTAGTGGAGTAAGTGGTATAGAGAGAGACGGTAAGGAAGACAGGGATTGTGTAGACAAGGAAAAAGGAAATGAAGATTCATCAAAGTTTGCATGTCGAGTAATATAAACTTTATTGGAACGGGGTTCAAGACAAAGATAACTTTTGTGATGGAAACTGAAACCGAGAAAACACAAGGAAGAGAGTGGGGCTGTAATTTGTGGTGATTGAACGGATGGAGAAATGGATAACAGAGGCAGCCAAACACCCGTAAAGATGTGTAAGGAGGTAGAGAATGAAAAAGACATTCAAACGGAGATTTATTTGATAAAACAAGAGTAGGTAACAAATTGATTAACAGAGTGGCAGTGTAGAAAACATAAGGCCAAAAGCGTTGGGGAACAGATGAGTGAAAAAGTAATGTCAAACCAGTTTCAACAACATGACGATTTTTGTGTTCAACACAACCATTTTGATTTGGTGTGTAAGGACAAGAGATGCGATGATGAATTCTAAGAGATTTGAAAACGGGAACTAAGGATTGAAATTCACCACCCCAATCGGATTGAACGTTTTGAATAGAGACACCAAATTGAGTGTGAACAAGTTTATGAAAATCTAAAAATGATTGATGAACATCACTTTTTAATTTTAAACAGAATAACCAAGTGAAACGAGAATAATCATCGATGCACAAAAGAAAATAACGATCACCCGTAACGGAAGTAACAGGTGATGGACCCCACATATCTATATGTACAAGTGCAAAAGGAGATAAAACACGAGAATCAGACAATGAAAATGGCAAGCGAAGATTTTTACTCGTTTGACACGCCGTACAAAGTTTGAATTTATTTGACTTAAAACAGGAACATTACAGCAATGTAAAACGGAATTTAAAACTGCATTTGAAGGATGACCGAGGCGTGAATACCTCAAGTCGAAATTCTGGCTATTGAGGAACGAAGCTGGACCAGGAGAAGTTGTAACGCCCCAAGTTTTCTGAATCCGGTTCACTACTCATAATGCTGAACCGTACCATGACATTTTGAGAAAATTTTTGAGATTTCATTCAACGATTAAAATTTGACCCTTTAGACGTTAAAACTTGCAGCGGAAAAACCATTTGTATAAAACAACATTTATTAAATGATTAAAATATTGGAGACAATTGGTTGAAAGAAGACAAAAAGGAAAAAAACAGAACACAACCACCGCTGAATAGTTCCAGTGGTAGAAATAGAGACAAATAGTCCCAGCGGTGAAAGTAGGAACAAAACACATCTTCCGCTGACCACGTGACTCTATTAAACTAACCCACGTGACTCTTTAACTCAAGAATTGAATAACTCATCATCCACCGAACGCACATCTACCGCTCACATCCACCGATCACAAGACGACAAAGTCTATTACTCACGTCTACCGATCGCAAAACGACAAAATCTATTACTCACGTCTACCGATAGACAACATCCACCGATGGACAACATCCACCGATGAACAACATCTACCGATGAACTACGTCCACCGATAGACTAAACTTCAACATCCACCGATGGACTACATCCACCGATAAACTAAACTTCAACATCCACCGATGGATTACATCCACCGATGAACAATAATACTCTAAACAAACGGACAACTCTGCCTACTAAAAGGACTTGGAAGTTTTAACATCAGCTATTCAAAACAACATAAATCCACAACTTTATAGATCCAAAATGACAATCTACAACTATAAACCAAATCGTGTTTTCATGATCAGAAAAGCTCCAAAATTATAAAAAAAACATTAAACTCCTACTGTCATTAACATTCTCAGCATACTGAAACTAAACCATTGTCAACCAGACATTCACACCTACTGACATTAGTTAAACCGCCCCATCAGTTCACCAGGTCGAAGCATGAACGTGCTCCCCCAACCAGCCTAGTCCTCAACATGCTCAGAGAACACACCTTCTGAGGCTTCTTCGCCTACATCACAAAACTCATCTATTAGCCTAATGCTAAATAAGTGAAGCAATAATGAAATGAAATGCTGAAACATAAATCTTAATCATGCAGTTTCTACTTTCACATCTCAGTTGCATTTACATTCTTTCACTGATCTGATCCCTCGGTTCCATTGGGAGTTGGATCAATTTTCCCAAAGTCATACATCCCTTTATAAGTTAAGGGGCGGATTAGTTCCCTTAATAGTTTATCTGATCCTTCTATTCCATTGGGAAGTTGATCAATCTTCCCAAAGTCATAAATCCCTTCATAAGTTAAGAGGCGGATTAGTTCCCTTAATAGTTTATATGTTGCAATCTGTTCATTCCCTACCATGCCATTACATGTAAATTCATTTTTGTATTCTTTCAAAATATGATGCATGACATACAGACACATTCAAACATACATAATCCTACTGTTTTGTGATGTAGGCCCGAAGGCACATGCATACTCCACTTATCTGGTCTCCTGGAGATTGTTTGGTTGTAAGCTACTTCGGGAGTTTGCTCACCTAAAATCATAAATAGAGCATTAATTCAGTCTTCACTATACCTCATTCTAAACCATTCGGAAACCTAATGTAGCTAACTTGGAACTCTAATAATCGTACATTCCTGGTTTATCATCAAAACTCGAACCTATTCTCATTCACAGCGTTCCCAAAACACACACATTGCACTCTCTCTGCTATCTAGTCACTAAAACTCTAGGAAAACGAAGGAAAACTCACCTAGATTGAGGAATGGAAATCGGAGAGGAAATCGCCTGGAGAGCTCTGCTGAGCTTGAGCTGAATACCGACAAATGGAGTATAGAGAATAGTGGCGGCTAAAGTGCATTAATCACTAAATCTCTTTCCTTAAATAGGCTATCACTATAAATCTCTATTTACCATTATGCCCTTACTTAGTCATTTATTAACCTAATCACTAATTCTCCCAATTTTATCCATAAAACGTACACTATTAGTTGTCAAGGTAATTTTGTTCTATGGAACCGGGTGTTACAGAAGTGGCTGTCAAGGACAACGCATGGGAAGCCAGAGGAGTCCTGTACAACCCATTACTGAGGTAACCCCGAAGAATTGTCTGGCAGGAACTCCGATCCTTAATCAGAAAATAATCAGAGTGAAATTCAACGAAGACTGGATTATCACGACAGAGTTGATGAATGCTCAGAAGATTATGGGATAACAGTGGGGTATGAAAAACATTTTGTAACAGCAAAGGACGAGAACCAAACACAATTTTTGCAGAACCAGTATGAGTAATAGACAGAGGCTTACCATCGACCGTCAAAACTTGAGTGGAGCCAGTGTAGAGAGTCAGGTTTTAGAGCACAGAGGAGTTGGGCGTGAAATGGTGCGTGGCGTCGGAATCTAACATCCACTGATCGGCCGGCGAAGAGGAAAGCGAAGCTGGGAGAGGTAACAACCCAGCCGAATTCGCCTGTGGAGAGGAGGAGATAAGGGTCAGGTAAGTGGGTTGGGAAAGAGGGTAGGGCTGGGTAGGTGGGTTTGGGTAGTTATGGGTCGGGTAAGAGAGATTGGTGGAGTTTGGGTAATTGGGTCGACGCGGGGTGGGCCGATAGGATCCATTAAGACTATGGTAGCAGACTGCTGCTGAATGGCCCACCTTAAAACAGATCTGGCATTTGGGTTTGTGTGGGCCGGGTCGGGGCGAGCGCCACCCATTCTGGTTGAACGATCCAGAACTAAAAGTTTGCCCCATCTGGTTGTTTGAAACTGTCGGGGGGAAAATGGGTCGAACATAAAGCATTTGGTTGAACGAAGGCCGAGAACAGAACGGTGGCCGTTGAACGGCAACATTGGCTTGAAGGAAGCTCGGAGTTGGCAGCTGAGTTAAAACATTTTGCTTCTCCAGACAGAAATCGTAGCTCTGTAGAAGACTGTGAATCTCTTCAAGAGGCGGTTCATCGGTGCGATTTGTGACGGAGATGACGAACGGATTGTATTCACTGCCCAGGCCGCCGAGAAAATATATCAGACGATCACGGTAACACACTGGTTCACCGATTGCTACTAAGGTATTACAGATTGATGTGATTTTCTGTATGTAAGCTGCAGCTGAGAGGCCATCTTTGGATAAACTATGAAGTTGGCTGCGAAGGTCGGTGATTCTGGCTAATGATGCAGATGAGAACATACGGCCAAGGACTAACCATATCTCTTTGGCAGTGGTGAGGCTAACAATTTGAGGAAGGATATCATCCGATAGAAATGAAAAAATCCAGCTTATGATGAGCCGGTTTTATCTCTGCCAAACTGTGAAGTCTGGATTCACCTGAGAAGAGGTAGAATCAAGAAATTGTGGAGGTGAAGGAAAAGAGCCATCTAGAATATTGTCAATTCCATTGGCAATCACAACGTTTAGGATTTGTGCTTTTCAAACAAGGTAGTTTGTAGAATCCAATTTGATTGTTAACGTTTGATTCATTGAAGGGAAAGGAGGAAGAGAAGCAGCGAGAGGAGAATTTGGGACGGTGGAGCTTGAGGAGGCCATTCTGATACCACGTTAGGTTTCTGGAAAGCACAGAGAAAGAAGAAGACGAAGAACAGAAACGAGAGAGATGAAAAATAAATATTTACTGTTTGTATTTCTTCATACTTACTCATTACAATGTACACTGATATTTTATATAAAGCACTGACAAAGGGTAAAAGAGTAAAAACAAATAAATGACTGTGGTATATGCTAACAATATCTGGTTATGCAACAATATATATATATAATCACATAAATCTAACGTTCACAGTTTAGACAATTTTAAACCTCGCTCTGATACTAATTGTAGGATCGTGATTGTCTAAGAAGGGAGGTGAATTAGAAATTTCTTAATCTAATCGTTTTTAACAATGCAAATTAGTTTTGTATTATCTTCTATCTTTGTATGTAATTACTAACAAACACATAAAAGTAAAAGTAAGGGAAAGAGATTGACACCGATATTTTTACGTGGTTTGGCCAACCTTGCCTACGTCCACGCTTCAAGGTTTCCCCCTTTAAGATCCTTATCTTCTCGTCAACGAGATTTCTTGATCGAACTTCACAGGCGTTGATCTACTGCCTTACAACTTTGAATTGAACTTCACGGGCGTCAATCTACTGCCTTCAAGTTTTTACAAGTTGAAATTTGTAGAGCACAAATACTACACTCTCTCAAAACAAAATTTCAAGTTTAAGTGTAGAGAGGTGTAAACAAAGATTGTCGTGTGAGCTCGTAAGAGTTGAGAGAAAATTGATCAGATTGGCAAAAGTTCTTCTCCCGAGCTTTTATTCTTCTATATATACTCTTGTTTGTAATCTGCTTTACATTCGGAGGACTCCTTGTTTCCGTACAAAAATATGACCGTTGTGAGGAGTCCTTACGTAGAAATCTAGCCATTGAGGTCTGGAGTAGATATTACTCGCGGGTGAAGTCTTCTTGATTCGGATGATGTTATTCTGGTAGATGAAATCTTTGTTCAGTCGACTTCGTTATTCATTCGGAAGACTTCTTGATTTCGGATGATGTTATCCATTTGGAAGACTTCTTGATTTCTGCTGATGTTATCCATTTGGAAGATTTTTTGATTTCGGATGATGTTATCCTATTGGATGAAAGTATCTTCAGTGGAAGTCTTCTTGATTCAGAAGATGTTAGAATCCGGACGACTTGACTTTGTTCGGTATTGATTTCGGTAGATGTCAAAGTCTGGTCGATGTAATTTCCATGGATGACTTCTGTCGATAATCAATTGGTTCTGCCATTGGTCGACTTTGCTTTGTCCAGTTGATATATATGGCGGATGTCTTCTAAATCTGCTTGGACAGCGGTAGATGTCAAAGTCTGGTCGATGTAATTTCCACGGATGAATTCGGTCGATAATCAACTGATTCTGCCATCGGTTGATGTTCATTTTGGCAGACAACTTAAACGTCTGATTGGCAATATGCATACATCATTCTTGACTATCAACACTTAATCAAACAAATTAGAAAACATAATACCCTTTATAAAAAGGGCATTCCCAAATAACTGCAAGGAATTAATATTATTCATTTCTTACAATCATCATTTTATATATTTCACATTAATCACAATCATAAAAAACATAGTTAGACTTAAACACATTTTAAGTTAACACCGGTACCCAGGTAAGACCAAGATATAAGATTAATCCCAAGAAAATACAGAATTCACTGGTACTCTTACGATCATCAGGACAGGAGGCCCAATTGGCATCTGTGTAACATGTCAAAGTGCAAGATGAAGATGGCGAAAAGGAGATACCCAAAGAAGAGGTACCTTGAAGATATCGGAGAATTCGCTCTACTGTTTGCCAATGAACATCGGAAGGTGAGTGCATAAATTGTGAGACTTTATTGACAGCAAGTGCAATGTCAGGTCGAGTAAGACAGCAATATAGCAAAGCACCGACAATACTATGGTAGAGTGTACCATCATGGAGAGAAGTACTAGAATGTTGGAACAGAATGGGGTCGAAGACCATCAGAGTAGGAACTCGTTTACAGAAGCCCATGTTAGCCATGTGCAGTAAATCAGATACATATATTGATTGTGATAGACTCATACCAGTGGGCGTGTGAGTAACTGAAATTCTAAGAAAAAAGGATAACGGCCCAAGATCCCACACCTTAAACTTGGAATTTAAGTAAACCATAAGTTGATCTAGCAGAGGTCCCGAGTTACCAGTCAGAATAATGTCATCAACATATACTAGCATGATAATAATAGAAGAGGCCCGAGGATGAACAAATAGCGATGAATCTGACTTTGATGCTGAGAAGCCCCAATCTATGAAGGCCTTGTATAATTTATTGTACCATGCCCTGGGAGACTTCTTGAGGCCATAGAGCAATTGGATGAGAGTGGTTTATAAAGCTTGGAGGTTGTTGCATAAATACTATTTCAGCTAGATCATCGTGTAGGAATGCGTTTCTCACATCAAGTTGCCTGATAATCCAACCGAAGGAGACTACTAATGATAGAGTAGTGCGAACTGATGTTGGTTTTACAACTGGGCTGAAAGTTTCTTCATAATCGACCCCCTCTGTCTGATCGTATCATTTTGTGACTACGTGAGCCTTATACCTGTTGAGCGTGCCATCCGAGTTGAGCTTGGTTTTGAAAACTCAATTACAACCGATTATCTTTACTCCTTGTGAAGGAGTAACCAGGGTCCAAGTATGAGTTTTAGCGAGAGCAGCTAATTCTTCTTGCATAGCAGCTAACCAATGTGGGTGTTTGGAGGATTGTTGAAAAGTTTTAGGTTCAAGAGAGGATTCTGTGACGGCCCTTGATTTTCGTACTTGAAAATTCGGTAAAAATTTAAAATTTTCTTTTTGGCTTGAAATACTCGTTTGAAAATGCGTAGCGAAAGACTTTGTTATGTGTGGAAAACCCTTCGTTAAAATCCCTAGTTGAAATATTGAAGCAGAAGTTAAAAATACACACACACACACACATATATATATATATATACTCGGCACTGTTCATTAGGGGTGAGCAAAAAAATCGAGAAATGAAGAACCAAACTAGAACCGACAATTTGGTCCGGTTCTGGTCGGTTTTGCATCTTTAATAAAGAAATTTTGGTTTTGTTTTAAGAGAACCGAAGTTCTTGGTTCGGTTTTCAGGTCCAGTGACACAAAACCACTAAACCAGAACCGGACCATTATAACCATAACCCTATTCTGCCCCCGCAGCCCTGCACTCTCTTCTCAGTTGTCTCTCACTGTCTCGCAGTCGCCGCGCCCACACCCTTTCTTCTCAATTTCTCTCTCGCACTTCACAGTCGCCGCGTCTGCACTCTCTCTTCGTCACCTATGAAGGACGAACCAAGGGTGAGTGAAAGATGGGTTTCTGAATCATCTCGAAGCATTTGTAGCTCCATAATCGGAAGCGATCGCCGTCTTTTTTCGCTGTAACTACACGGCCGCTCACCCATTTATCTTCCCAATCGGCAGGGTTTGTTGTACTTCTTGACTTTTTGTTTGTTTGTTTCAATTAATTTTCCGATTTTGGAGTTAAAGAAATTGATTTGCATTGTCTTTTTTTTTTTTTTTTTTCTGATTGATCTGAAAGAGCTCAATTTGGCATTGCGTTTGATATTGATGGCGTTGTTATTCGTGGTATCATTCTGTTAAGTTTCATGAAATATGTTGGTTAAGAAGTATAAATGACTAAATTAATTTCAAATTAAACGCTTAATTTGTTTTGTGAGCAGGTTATTTTGGTTAGATCTCATGCTTATGATGAAATATTTGTTGTTGATATCAACAAGCTACATGTAGTAGTAGTTTGAAGTTGAAAGTCTCAGCGCTTGGCTAATGTCTAGTGGTTAGTTTTGAATTTAGGGAAAATGCTATGTGCTTAATTGGGTTATTCTTTATTTTTGCTTTTCTAGATTCAATGAATGCGCCGTTTCTTTATTAATACTGTGTTTAATTTGAAGAAGGGTCTACAGTCTAGCTAGCTTGTCTGTTTCCATTTTATTTTTTTGAATTAATAGTTTATATATCTAATTTTGAAATTTTTCATTTAAAAAAAAAACTGTAATGGGAGAACTGGAACCGGACCAGAACCAGAACTGAAATTCTGGTCCGGTTCTGGTCCAGTCTTCAAGAAAATTTTAACGGTCCCGGTCCTAAAAATTGAAAACCGAATTTTATTGGTCCGGTCTCAATCTTCTTCAAAATCGGACCGAACCAGACCACGATCACCCCTATTGTTCATGTGAACAGTGCCAGGGCCGATCTATCGCCCAGGGGCGGCGATCGATTGGTGATGCCTCTGCCTCTTCGGCAGAGGATCGAACACCTAGCCGATCGATCGCCCATGAGCAACGAGCGATTGGCGCTCGTTTTGCCCATCGACTAAAACGCACGAGCTTGAGGGGTGATCGATCGCCTAGCCCCGCGATCGATCGGCCCTCAAGCGCTATGCTCGCGCCTCGCGCGCGCCCTGCCTTTCACCAAAAATGAAGGGTGATCGATCTATTGTAAAGGTCGAGAGGGGCTTGTCACAATATCACATCGCTTGGGGGGAAAGAGATGTGGCCCGAAAAGGGGTTATTGATCTATTGTGAAGGCCGAGAGGGGCTTGTCACAATACCACATTGCTTGGGAAAAAGAGATATGGCCCGAAACGGGGCTATCGATCTATTGTGAAGGCCGAGAAAGGCTTATCACAATACCACATTGCTTATATGGAAATGAAACATATGTAAATGAACCCTTCTAAGATAGTAAGACGCATTTTGGAGCACAATTGACATCGGATCCCATAAGAACTTTGAAGTTAAAAATGCTCCAACGAGAGCAGTACCAAGTTGGATGACCGCTTTGGAAGTCCTCGACAAAAACAAATCCGTGAGGGCTGTATGGGCAACCTAAAACGGACGATATCTTACTGAAATGAAGGGGTTCATTACAGATTCGGCTGAAAAAGCTTTAGGCTTAA
Source organism: Begonia masoniana (assembly GCA_022432975.1). Lineage (NCBI taxonomy): Eukaryota > Viridiplantae > Streptophyta > Magnoliopsida > Cucurbitales > Begoniaceae > Begonia > Begonia masoniana. The sequence continues at coordinate 9,128,541 of CM039511.1, read as the reverse complement.
AAATACCGCCTTTGGCTCTTGTCCTCATGGGATGGTTGTTAATGATATGAGGGCTAGGGTCGGGGTTGGGGTTAGGAGAATGGTCGGTAAAGAGAGAGGGTGGTGTAATTGTAGATGTTGGCGATTCTATTGGAGTAGGGGATAATGAATTTGGAGGAGGGGGGAGGGAATAGCCAATAGTGTGAGTAGGGAAATGTGGTACTCGATTAAGAGGTATTGGTAGTGAGAAAGTGGATTTTTGAGGAGGGAGAGTTTGTAATGAAGAAAAAGGAGAACTCGACTCATCAAAGTTAACATGACGAGAGATGTACAATTTGTTAGATTTAGGCTCTAGACAAAGATAGCTTTTGTGGTGAGAACTAGGACCCAAAAATACGCACGGAAGAGAACGAGGTTGCAATTTATGTTTGATTAAATGGACAGAGGAACGAGAAACATAAGCAACCGAAAACACGTAGAGAAGAGTAATCTAGAATAGAATGAAACAACCACTCGCAAGGAGTTTTATCTTTAAGGATATGAGTTGGTAACAAATTGATTAGGCTAGTAGCAATAGCAAAGGCGTACGACCAGAAATGATGAGGGACTGAGGAATGAAAGAGTAGTGCAAGACTTGTTTCGATGACGTGATGATTCTTACGCTCTACTTGACTATTTTGATTTAGAGTATATGGACAGGAGACTTAGTGATGAATCCCAAAAGACTTAAATAAAGTGAAAAAAGATAACTCCCCTCCCTAGTATGATTGAACAGTTTTAATAAGGAACCCAAATTGAGTGTGAACATAAAGGTGAAAGTTCACGAAAGTCGTGTGAACTTCACATTTTAGTTTTCATAGAAAGAACCATATGAACCGAGTACAATCATCAATGATTAAGAGAAAGTAACGAGCACAGTAACCGATTGAATAGGAGATGGTCTCCAAACATCCACATGCACAAGTTCAAATGGTAAACTAGCATGATAATATGAAATTTGAAAAGAGAAAAGATGAGTTTTACTCATTTGACAATGAGCACAAAATTTTTGCATTTCAGTTTGTACAAAAGGAACATTACAGAAGTTTAATACACATTTTCAAAATAGCAGGAGATGGATGACCCAATCTAAAATGCCAAATTTGAGACAAAAAGGATGCTGGAATCGACCCTCTGGCAGACAGTGAACTTGAGTGGCCAATTGAATTTGGGGAACTCTGAAGAAGGATTTGATGAGAAATCCGGTACTTGACAGAAAGCAAATTGTGAGAAAATTTTGGAGTATGACAAACGGTAAGTAAATGAAGAGGACGATGAGCAGTAGGTATAAAAACAGAACCACTGTGAAGAATTTTGGTTAGCTTACCGTCGACTGTTGCGGCGTGATTGGAACCAGAGCATGGCCGAGGGTGGTGGAGAAGTGCCGAGTGTGGAGAGAAATGATGAGTTGCTCCAGAATCGAGCACCAATGGGGCGGTGGCCGGACGTGTTGGCAGCAAGCCGGCTGTCAGGGCTCGGGAATTAACAGAGTCAGGCGGTGTTGGTTCTGGAAAGTAGAAAGAGGGAGACGGGTCAGATGGGTAGTATGGATTCGGGGTTTGGGTATATGCAGGTGGGTCGGGTACGTGGGCTCGGGTGTGAGTATAGTAGGCCTTGGCCGGGTTGGTGGGTCGGTAGGAGTAAGTCAGATCTGGTTTGTGAGTTGGGTTAGGTGAGTCTGGCCTGTAAGAAGTATTGGGCCAGTTTTGTCGCCAAAGGTTCGGAATTGAGTGGGTCGACCCGAACCCATGCTGATGAAAGGCGGTCTGAAACCTAGGGCGAGAACCAGGAGAACCAGAGGATCGCGGACCCCATCCCGATCGAAAAGAGCTGTGAACGGCAGCCTGAGTGTTTCTCTCAGCGAAATCCGAAGCTCTTTAGAAGGCTGTAAATGTCTTTGAGAGGTGGTTCGTCCGAACGATTGGCGCTTGCGGTGACGAAGGAGTTGTAATCGGTGCCAAGTCCGCCGAGAAAATACATAACTTGGTCTTTTTAGGAGACCGGTTCTCCGATCTCCGCCATAGTGTTGGAGAGGGAGATAAGTTTCTGGATGTATTGAGAGACAGATTTTCCATCTTTTGAAAGAGAGTGAAGTTGATTTCGTAGGTCTGTAATTCTGGCTAGAGAGGAGGATGAAAATCTTCGGGTAAGAGCTGTCCACATTTCGTCGTCAGTGGGGTAAGAAATTATTTGAGGGAGGAGCTCCTCCGAGAGCGAGGAAAAGATCCAGCTCATAAGGAGCCGGTTGAAACGCTGCCATGTGCTGTACTCTGGATTTGTCTGGGAAGAAAGGTTGTCTAGAAATTTTGGAGGTGAGGGAAGGGTACCGTCCAGAATGCTCTCCATGCCATTTGCGACAACAACATTGAGCAACTGGCCTTTCCAAACTAACTAGTTCGAGTTGTCTAATTTGATGGTTAGAGTTTGATTTACGGATGGGAATGGTGGCAGAGACGGAGAAGGGAGAGTTGGAGGGAGGGTATTGTTGAGCTATACGTAATACAGCTCATGATGAACATTGGAAAAGGAGAGGTAAGCTCACTAAAACTAAAAGATGGAACCCAAATCCAACTGAACTAGAAATTGTACACTAACACATACTCTAACAAGAATTTGGCATAGAAAATTGAATTTCGATTTGGAGAACATAAAGAAAGAAAATAATAGGCAACGGAAGATAAAAAAAGGTGACTCGTTTGGTTTTCTTGTAAATTTATATGCTTATCCCATCAATGGAGGAATCCCAATTATCGATTTGTGAGAGTCTGTTTCTGGATATTGTTATCAGAAGATCAAGACCACAAAGACAATCTTAATAAGTGGGAATTTATTGATTTCTCAGTTTTTAGGAAAGCTGTTGTTGGTAGAAGGGACAGGCCCACAAAGCAACGTAACAAAAAGGAGAACATCATGGAAAACAAATTTGTAATTGTTGAGTTCCATTTTCAAATCAGATCTTAAGATCCCATTCGATAGGAAAAGAATTTTAGAAAAAAAAAAAAGAGGAAAATTCAATGATTTTTCCTCTCATCCAGCCATCAAAAACAAAATAAATAAATAAAAAATAAACTATCTGGGTATCAAAATTTGCTGCTCGAATATGGATTTTTAAAGGGATTTAAGAGAGAGAAAGGAACCAGCAGCAATGGAGAAAAACTACAAAACCAGAAACCCAATTCAATGAGTATTCTCTTTCCAAATCACCAGTTTCCACCACGAATGTTCTCCCTGCTTCTCTTAAAATGGAGAAGTTTTGAGGAGAGAGAGAGAAATGGTAACAAAAAGCTCTCTCTCTCTCTCTCTCTCTCTCTCTCTTCGCCTTTTCTCTCTTTCTGGTTTAAACCCATCTTCGTCAGATGGATATGCAACGATGATGCTATTTGAGAAAACTACAAAAAGAACGATACTGTATTTGGAAAAACAAATACAGCTATCATCATATCATGGAAGAAAACGATGAACGAGAAGCAAAAGGAAGAGAGAGAGAGAGAGAGAGAGAGAGATGAAAGCTTTGTTTCACAAATATCACCATTTCCATCTGCAAGCTAACCCAACACAAATGATTTGACATAAAGTAATCATTTATTTATGTTTTGTGATTTTCTTCCTCCTCTTCAATCAATCTCATCAACCCACATTACGCTTACAGCTGGTCCCTCATTCAGATAACAATTTTATTATTATTCCTCACGAATAAATCAACTAATTATTTTTTTTTTAATTTTAGTTATTTATAATATAAAATGATAATTATTTTATCAATAATTAACTATGTTTAAAATGTAAGAATTAAAATTAAAGCGTAAAAATATGATATAAAAGCCTCTGCGCAGAGAATTAAAAAAATTTCACAGAGTAAAGAAGATAATATTGAGCGACTCTACCACTAAATGTACCAATACGTTTTTTTATAATTCGGATTGTATTTTCAGATATGTAAATAATATAATTGGCAAAAAAAATTCAAAATATTAATTATGATCCATCACAACCTAAGTGCTACATAAATTACTATATTATTTTAAAATGATATATATTATTTAAAATAGTTGATTCAAACTGTAGGAGTAAAGTTCGGCCCAGCTTGAGACAAGTATCTCAGCACACTCCGATAGACATAAGCTATCCCGTAGGAAAAGCCACTATTCATAGAAGATGCCCATAAATGAGAATCTCAGCTCGATGAGTCCGTTGAAGAAACGCCCAGCCCATTGAAGAAGCCTAACAGAGATGAAGCGTTCAGCCCGGGGAGAGACAAAAAGACCAGACCTCTTAAAGAGGACGAGCTAACAAACCTTGGACAGATGCCACATCTCAAAAGATATGGCCCGCTTTGGAAAAGACGAGAAGCCCGAATAGAAGAAAGGCCCAGGCCGAGAGCGTTAACCCATAGAAGAAAAGTCCAGCCAATTAGCTCTTCATTATCGTGTCGGTGAATCGGGGATTGGGCAGGCTCCTGTTCTGCTGCCTCCAAGTGTGTGGGCAGAATCGTACTGGAAATCGCCGAAAGTTTGCGGATCGATTGATCGAATGATAAAACTAGAATCAGTCTTTGAAGATTTAATCAAGTCTTTCTGAGAATCTTCAGCTGCACCTTCTGACGGCTTTTTGTTTGAAGCGAGGGTAGATATGGCAATGCCCGATTTAGTTAGCGGAGGAGCAGCTTGTGCTGTTCCTGGCTCTCTTCCTCTTCGAATCCACTTGGTGCTCTCGCCAACGTTCTTATTGGCTCCTCTTCCAAGACTCAGGTTCTTCCTCATCCTTTGATTTTACTCTTCCTTTCAATTCTTGCAAGCTTGTTTGTTGCTGTTTTTTTGTGTTGTTGTTCTATCAATTTCTCTGATTTCGAAGTTCTCTCACACAATCTGGAGAAGGAAGAAGGTAACAGCGTTAGGAGAGAGAGGGAGATCAAAGAAATGATTTTTGCATATTGATTGGATTGTACTAGTATATCGGTAAGAACAGGGTAAATGTAACTACTAAGTACAAACCTAACTATGAATACTAAAGACAAATAGACCGAGAATAGAGAAACATGTGAACAGTAGAGTAGTTTTATTTTCCAAAAGTAATACTAAATCTAATTATACGTCAATCCTTTGAGCTTCAACTATAGCTTCAGAACAACAGTTTCAGATCAAACAAAATAAACGCCAGACAAATGACTAGAAGTAGGCACCTCAGAAGTATCAGGTCGTCTTCTTGGCTCCGCCGCTGCGTCTTCCACCATGCCTTTCCTTGAACACTCTGTAATCTATGCAAGCATTGATTCTCCTCGTTGTTTTAATAGTAAAAAACTAGAAATAGTATGAGAATGTTGCAGAACACGTTGTTCGTGTGGTTTTATAGAACCGTGGGAAGGGAAAAGAAGCGAGAAATTTTAGTTAATTTTTAATATAAATTTGTAATATTAACTAACTAAGATGTTTTCCTTGCATTTTCGTGTTTCGGTGTTTCATTTTGATGTTCATTTTCTAAGTTTTCTGATTTGACGGAAGCCCATTGATCAAGCGGAGCTTCAAGAGCCATTTGAGAGCTATGAGTCATCGTCCAGACGAAAGCATAAAAAGAACATCAAAATGAAATACCGAAACATGAAAATGCAAGAAAAACAACATCCTAGTTAGTTAATATTACAAGTTTAAATTAAAAATTAAGTAACTAAAATTTCGCACTTCTTTCCCCTTCCCATGGTTCTATAAAACCACACGAACAACATGTTCTTCAACATTCTCATACTATTTTTAGTTTTTTACTGTTGCAACAATGAGGATAACCCCTGCCGGCATATGTTACAGAGAGTTCAAGGCAAGGAAAGAAATGGTGGAAGACACCAACGCCGACACAGAGGCCAAGGCGGAGCCGGAGAAGACGACCTGATACTTCTGAGGTGCCTACTTCTAGTCATTTGTCTTGCGTTTATTTTGTTTGCTCTGAGGCTGTTGTTCTGATGCTATGGTTGAAGCTCAAAGGATTGACGTATAATCAGGTTTAGTATTACTTTTGGAAAATAAAACTACTCTACTGTTCACCTGTTTCTCTGTTTCCGGTCTATTTGTCTTTAGTATTTTTAGTAAGGTTTGTACTTAGTAGTTACATTTACTTTGTTCTTACCGATATACTAGTACAATCCAATCAATATACGAAAGTCATTTCTCGGAGTTCTTAATCCCATCTTCCTCTCCACTCTTTCTAGGTGTGAAGGAAGTGGTTCAAACCCATCCCCAACGCTTAGGCTTCTGTCCTTGGGAAGAAGTCCAAACCGAAAGCACTATGATGGCTTAATCGGCACGCCGTGGGTTTGTCCGTCCAAAGTTCCATTTCACTATTTATCTTTCCATTTTACTGTTTTCAGTTTTCCTCTTTCTCTATTGACTTGTTTTTGTTGTCTGTTGAGGTGTTCATTGAGCACCGACCCTCTGTTTATTTTAGTCTTCTGATTGCGTCATTTTAGGCCACGTTTTTTGCGTCATTCTCCAACTCCAATCCCAAAATAAATTATGCAAGCATTAATTTTAAAAAAGGGTAAAATTATTTTTGCCCTTTTAAAAATGTCTGGATTTTCAAAGACAAAATTGATTACAATTAATTTGTCTAAGGGCAGACAAAATCCCAAGCTACCCAAAAATGTCTTTATTTTCTTGTTGGAAAAAAAAAAAAAAAATCATGCAAGTATATTTGAACATATTCATTTTCATGCTAAACAATCAATTCAAAAATAAACTTAATGAAAAAATCAATCTTTTCAAACTAATGAGTAAAAATCTAAAGATACTTGTAACTAATGTTAAACTAGGCAAGTTAACTTTGATCTCAAAGAAAATTTATCCATGAAAAGAAATTTTCAAACCTAGCAAATGATCTTTATCCTCAATCAAAATTTGAGAGGGGATGCCAACTTTGAACAAACAAATAAACCATTAAACAAAATTTTCTCAAATGGGCCATCAACAATTTTAACACTTCTGCAAACAAATCATAATAGATTCATCATTTGTCCAATAAGTCATCAAAACACAGCAACATATTCAAGGACAAGTATTGAGTAAAAACACAGATTATCAAAACAATTTCCAATTTTTGTTTAGACATTTTCACAAACAGATTCTAGGCATTCTGGAAAATAACAGAACATACCCATAAGACGTGCTTCAGCAAAGAGAATTAATATGTAAGAAAAACCAATAACATTTTATCTATTCTCGGTTATACACCAAAAAAATCAGAATGTAAATTGGAATTAGTCAATATGCTTAGACAATTGACGCACAACTAGCACAAGGAATAAAAACTTACTTGATCAAACAGTATGGGCTAAATGAAACTCCAACTTGTACTGCACAATCTTTGCTTATCAACCAGACAAAACACTACTAACAAACAGATCAATATATCTTAAGACAAGAGAAAAGAAAACAAAGAATTCACACTACTCACTTTTAATAATCCTTTCGGTGAAAACAGAATTCTGGTTTAGTTCTGAAAAGGAAATCCAAATGGTAATAGCCAAATTTTCATTCAAGCTCCAACATTTTCTTTAAAACACATCAATAGTTGTGCAACAATCTGGTTAATTGATCACGAGTCAATTTAGATACCAAGTAGAAACTGGTTCTCGGTTTAGGCTAAAAATCATCACTTCTTTGCAAACAATTTTAACCAGCAAAACTTTCCAAAACACGGGGCAATGAATAATACATAACATCACAATAACACCCAGAAAAGATACAGAAATCTCTTTCAGTAAATTTATATCTGCTTGGTGGAAACAGAATTTGAACCAGAAACATTTTGATTTTGTTTTTTTTTTTTTTGTTGAGAAAACTAACTAGAGGTAATCCAAATTCTTCTCACAAACTCCAGTAGATTATTCATTCAAAAATATAGTAAATTGTTTTAGAAGGCAATTTGGATAATAAACCAAAATAACACATCAAAACAGGAGAAATTAGTATAGGTGTCAAAACAGATTATTGGTTCTTGGTTTAGCTAAATATTTTTTTAATTGTTCACCCAAAATGACATGAATTAATCCTAATAAAACTAACCAAGATAACAGCTCAAAAATGTTCAGTAAACACAGCAAAATTAGATAAAACAAGTTTGAACACTAAGCAGAATAAATGCTGATTATGCATGAGAATTACCTTCAGTTACTTGGAGATAACAGAACAATAACCTCAAGCAAACGTGGATATTTAATCAGAGAACAAGAGAATTAAACATAAGAAATAGGACAATAGAACAGAACAGAACATAATTCTCATGCAAGTGTGGGATCTTCTGGAAAGTAAAATAGAAATAGTATCATAGATTAGAACAACAATGATAACAAAAGGAACATCCAAGCATGCTGATTATATAAGCAGAATATTAACTCATGCACGTGGATATTCTGGTCTTCAAACAGAAACTAAACATTTGAAAAACAGACAACAATACAATGACAGACACGAAACAATCATGCATGCTGAGACAGTACAGAACAAAAACAAAACAGAAACAACATTAGTAGAAAACAGAAACAAAAGACCAAGACAGAAACAAGAGTCACTAAACCAAACAGATAACAACCTGAATACTAAACAATAATCATAATAATTATGCTAGAAAATTATTATCGATTTCATGAAGAAAGCAGATCAATAATTTCATGCAAATGTGGGGTATGCTGGATAGTAAACAGAGACAAAACACAACATCACACAACAAGAAAAAAAAAATTAAACAAAACAAACAGAACTCAAAAACAGAAAACACATAACAAATGATGCATTCAACTAAGAGTTCAAAACAGAATTATTAAGCATGGTATGAACAGAATTTTTTGATTAACTTCATTCATTAACGTGCAAGTTGGTTCATGCTCATAATTTCAAATTTTAAATTGAATCATCAAGGACTAAAAAAAAAAAACCAGAACAAGACAACATACTTGGACACAAAAAGTCCTAAACAATGCTGCAAAACAGACAAGAAAAATACACCCAAACAGTGAACATAAACAACCTAAATATCCTAAAGAGCATACTAACAGGTTAAAAACATGCTGACACTAACGGTTTAAGACAGAAAAGAAAACATCAAAGGACACCACAATCCAGTGACTGACATTATAGACATCCTAAAATTAGAACAACACATTAACATCAATAAATGACTGACATACTGATCACCTAAACATGGGACACTCTAAACAATCAATCAGAACAAGAAAAGAAAACACATTTCTCAAGTCAATAAATTAAGCCTTCTCGGCCACCTATTTTAAACTAAAATGCAATCAAGACATTCAAAAGACAGAATCATCACAAAAACAAATAAAACAGAGCATACATGCTCAACAATTGGATATCAAAGCATAGCAGCACAACAACTACACATGCTAGACAATTTAAATAAACAGAACATGCTGAACAATTATACACAATCTAGACAACTAAACAGGATAATATGGACTACACATACTAAAATAAAAACAGATAACACCAAAACAAAACACAACGTGCTGATCAAATCTGAGACACATTAAACAGAATTGAAACGTGCTTAAACATGCAAACTAGTGGATGAAACTTGTAACAAATCAAAAATGTGCAGCAGGCAATTTTGACAAAATCTGCCGACGAAATTGACAAACCCTAATCGGCCGACGAAATTGACCATCGACAGAGGGAGAACCGTGAAAATTTGGAAGAGCTAACCCTATAAATTGGGTAGCGCGGTAAAGGGAGGAGAATCGGAATTCTTACCTCGCCGGAAATCACCACGCCGAACCGCCGACGAACACCCCTCTGACGACCCTTTCTCTCCTCGGCCGAACACCTCTCCGGCGAACCTTCCTTTCTTGGCCATACCTTCTTCCGACGCGAAGCTCCCTTGGCCGACAACCACCCTCGCTTTCTCTGGTTCTCTCTCTCTCTGCTCGCGTGAAGAAGAAGGAGAAGAAGAGGAGGGTTCAGTTTTAATTTTAAAAAGGACAATCACAGCTTTCGAACTCCAAGTAACCGGTTTTTTCGATTCAAACCTTAAAGTATAATATTTCACGATACAAACCTTGAAGTATTAAAAACGTAACAAAACAAACATCGGCAGAAGTTCTATCACTGTCTGTTCTCCAAGTTTGCCGTAGAACAGACAGTCTCTTAAAAACAGAGTCCGTCTGATCTTGAAAACGAACGGACTTTTGTTTCAAGAGACTGTCCATTCGAGAATTTAACCAAGAACGGATAGTCTCTTAAAAGCACAGTCCAGAACGGACGGACTCTCTTAAGTAAAGTCCGTCCATTCTTTAACTTATGGCTAGAGAGGACGGTCATGACCGTCCAAGGCTGCGTCCGTTCTCCCAAATATATCATATCACAGAGCATTCCCAAATATATCTAACTATATCCTCAAAATTTAGTCAAGTCTTCTACAACTTTTTCATCTCTATAGTTCTTCAAACAAATTTGTTATAAACTTTAAACTCTATAACTTTTATCTAGATTATCTTTATCCTCAAAAATTTGATCATAGTAACTCAAATTTTTCCACTAATTTCATCTTAACATTTAATTTTTGAAATCTAAGTTGTTCAAAATTAGACCTTAATGTTAATTCATTAATTCCATTAATTTCATCTTAACGTAATGTTGGCATCTCTACAGAACCGACATTTTTCCTTTTCATTGTGACGGGGTGTGTCACACCAGCGATCGTCACACCGAAAACACGATCAACGCAAGAAGAAAGATCATCGCAAGAAAAAAAGCTAAAACTAACCATTTCAGAAATTCTACCTCGCCAACTCCTCCTCATCCTCCCCCTCCGCCTCCGTTGAAATTGAAAAAAGAGAAGACAAACTTCTTATTGAATTGATAAAAAGTAATACAACTTAAAAGTGTTATATAGCTAGGGTTAATAAACAAGTAAAGTAAATTACTAAAAAGACCTTGAAACTAATACACATATAATCTAACATCCCCTTTCAAACTCATGATGCTACAGCTAGAAGCATTTGAGAGTTTGTCAGACAAGAAATGGAAGTGCGAAGCGGAATGAGCATTGGTAAACATATCAGCTATCTACAACGAGGAAGGAACAAAAGGCAATGTGATAGTGCCAAGTTGTAGATGATGACGAGTGAGATGACAATCAATCTCAATATGCTTCGTTCTCTCATGAAAAATTGAATTACGTGCAATGTGAATGACACTCTGATTATCACAATTGGAGAGCAGTAGGTTGACAAAGAAGAATACCCATATCTCCAAGTAATCAATGTAGTCAAACAATCTCACAAGTGGTGGTAGTCATGGCACGATACTCAGCTTCTGTGGAAGACCTAGAGATAATATCTTGCTTCTTACTCTTCCAAGAGATAAGAGAATCTCCAAAAAAAAAATACAGAAGCTAGAGATCGACTTATGTTCCATAGGATCGCCCGCCCAATCAGCATCAGAGTATGCACGCAGCTCTAACGAGGAAGAAGAGGAGAATAAGAGACTCTGAAACTGAGTTCCCCGAAGATATCCGAGAATGCGAAGAACAGCAGCCCAATGAACTGTAGTTGGTGCAGTGACAAATTGACAAACCACGTGCACAACATATGCAATATCAGGACGAGTCACAGTAAGGTAAACTAAGCTTCCCACAATCGTACGGTAGAGACTATGATTTGGCAAAGGAGAACCCTTTTATGGAGAGTACCAAACATTAGTCTCAAGCGGAGTTTCTACTACTTTGTTGTCAGTAAGATGTGCACGCTCAAATAGATCAGCTATATATTTTGACTGAGACAATAGATAACCTTTTGGCGAAGTCGCAACCTCGATGCCTAGAAAGTAGTGCAGCAAACCTAAGTCTTTCATAGCAAAGCAACGAGCTAAGTCAGACTTTAAAGTTTCAATTCCATCATAATCATCACCAGTAATTATCATGTCATCTATATATAAAGACAAAAGTATACGAGCTGCACCCATACACTTGACAAATAAAGCCGAATCATGATTTCTAAGACAAAAACCAAACGAGGTAATCACCGTAGAGAACTTTTCAAACCAAGCACGTGGTGCTTGTTTGAGTCCAAAGAGAGCTTTGCGAAGTCTACAAACTTTGCTAGGTCGATGAACAACTCCAGGAGGAGGCACCATATATAATTCTTCTTTAAGATCACCATTTAAGAATGCATTCTTGACATCCATTTGAGATATTTTACATCAACGAATAGAGACAACATTAATCATCATTTGAACGGTGGTCATTTTAGCAACATGGGCAAAAGTTTCCTCATAATCCATGTCATACTCTTGAGAGTAACCTTTAGCAACAAGATGAGCTTTGTACTGTTCGATAGAACCATCAGATTTTGTTTTGATCTTAAAAACCCAACGAGATTCAATAGCGCATTTCCTAAGTGGCAGCGGTACCATATCTCAAGTATGAGTCTGATGTAGAGTAGTTAATTCCTCAGCCATAGCATTCTCCTAAAGAGGGTTACCAACAGCTTCTTTATAGGACAAAAGCTCAGAAATATGATAAATAGATGTAACAAAATAGGCAAAAGAACTGGAATAACAAGAATAAGCAAAATTAGGTAGTTTAGTTGACTTACGAGGACGAGTAGACTGACAAATAGGATTGTCCGCAATCTCTCGAGATGACGGAGCAGTCGCAAAAGGGGGAGGAGTCGCAGATGTCCCATGGATCAAGTTACCAGATTCAGTGGAGCTGGTAGGAGTAGAAATAGCCGTGGGAGGAGCTTCTTCATTGTCGATACTGAAGAGATCAATGCGTATAAGATCTGCATTAGTGATGTTATGCTGGGCAGAAGGTACAGAGAAGAAAGGAATATTGTAGCGCCCCAAATTTAAAATCTCCAATTTAATTTCTCCAATTTGAAACCCTAATTTTAGAAACTCTAAAATTTTCTCTAAGTCATTTTATCAAATTAAATTCGAGCGTTAAAATTCTAATTTCATAATATTTTGAAATTCTCTTTAAATGATAACTGAAACATTAAATGCGCGGAAGTTTTATCAAGACTAAATAACTTTGTCGGAAACTTGAAATAAATGCATAATTAACATCATTAATAAAACTTTATTTAACAATTAAATTCAACATAATTTATCAAAACATGAAATGTATTCGAAAGACTGAAACACACTCGTTCAACTAAAAAATATTTCATTCTTCTGCATGCTCATTTGCCTCTGGGAGGTTCTCAATCACAGCCAGTTCTTCATCAGATAAAAACTCACCTACATCAAAATAATACATAAGGTGAGAAAAACTCAGTAAGTGAAAATACGTGGAGTAGCAAAACATGTACTTTTACTGAATCCTGTTAATTGTTACATACTGGTTGAAAGTCAACCTTCTTTTAAGACTTAGTCATCTCATGATTTCATCATCTTTTATTTTTACTTTTACTTTTACTTTTAACGTTCAAGTTCTTGCTATTACGTAATTGCCGTCAATTTCATTATTTTCATACACATGCAAATGCCCTACAAATATTATTTTTTAAACTATTCTATATCAATGCCTAAACATGAGTGCTCATATATCAAATCGTGTAATAAAATAGTTATAGAAAAATATCATAAATTTTTTGTGATGTAAGGTCGTAGCCAAAACATTGGAAAATTTGTATTTTCACCTACTTAGATTCTGAGTGAGAGGGAAATAGGTATCGTTCCAAAATTCTAAATAATTTCCTGCCTAAATTATCGGGTATTAAATTCATACCTAAATATATCCGAATTACAGAATAATTTGTGCACAATTTCCTTACGTGTGGTATTAGGTTGAATCGGATTGAATTAAATCGATTCTGGCTACTCTAAAAAATTTTCTACCTAAATAAAATATCCAATATAAATTTCTCACTTTAATAAATCAATTTCTCAAGAATTTAGGTAGAAATTCCTTACCGGTCTGTTTTTGGATCGGTTTGGGTTGAAATTCAGGCCGGGTCGGATTTGGTTCGAATGAACAGTGCCGGTCGAGTGAACAGTGCCAGTCGGGTTGGCTGCCTGGTTCGGTTCGGACTGAACCGGTTTGGTTTGGGCTTTTAAAAGAACCAGTTCAGTTTTAAAATTAAAACTGAACCCTCTTCTTCTTCTTCTTCGCGAGGGCAGAGAACAGAGAGAAAATGAGAGAGATCGAGAGAGAGAGGGAGAGCTCGAGTGGCCGAGCGAAAGAGCAATATCGAGAGGGTTTCGGTCGGTCGTCGGAGGTTCGTTGCTCGGAGGAATGCTCGGCCGAGGGGATTTTCACCGGAAGCTTTGGTGGTCGGAGGTAAGTTTTCTGGTTTTCAGAATGAGAGAGATTTGGTTTCGGTGTGACTTCTCACTCACCGAGCTACCCAACTTATAGGGTTAACTTTTCCAATTTTTCACGTTTCTTCCTCTGTCGATGGTCAATATATTTCCTTTCCTTTCTCTTCTTTGATGTTACTATAAAAACATTTTCAATAATATTGAGATCGCTATGGAAGTCTCCTTATACCATACATAAATAAGTATATATAAAGTCTCTCCCTCTAAAAAAAAATTAAGTCAAGTCTCTTATCATTATTATTTCTTTGTTTTGATCTCCCATCTCATTCCAAGGATTTAATTTTCGAAGATGGAGAATGAGGTGGTGATAGGCTCTGGAAGATAGAATATAAATATTATTAGGTTAAAATATTATTAAGATTTAGATTTTTTTTGCTAGCTATATATCATACACTGCTCTAGTGGAAAATTTCAGAAAATATGCATGCTCTCTTCAGACTTTATCTCAAATTTCCATATGCATTCCACATAGAATATCTATATTCTATACTGAGAGCTTCCAAGCGTCAAGCTTGGATCTTTTACCTTCTATCAGCGACGAAAAGTTAACAGGCTTCTTTTCTTGTTTGTGATATAAAATTTGTATCTCTCCATGAATGTTTTTAAGAATTTGTGAAAATAAGTAGAACTTGGTTCACAAGATAGATTATAAGATGACAAAAAGACTGCTGCAAAGATTTATACAGAGAAAAAAAGGGTGGAAGGTTATGCCGATACTCATTTTAGGTTTTAGTATTTCTTTCTCTATCGGTTAGTAGAAAGGAAAATAAAACTTTAAACTACTGTCATTAGTCTTCTTCGCTAATGGTGAGGATATTACTTCTTTTGTATAGATTTAGTCGCGAGGGAGATGACATCCACCTTGACTCTCTAAATCTTGTTCATAGTCAATACTTCATTTGTAAAGATTGTTGAGTTTCTGTTTTATCCGTCGATACTTCATTTGGAATAATTGTTGTGTTTTTGTTTCTCGGTCGATATTTCATTTGTAAAAATTGTTGAGTTTCTATTTTCTCCATCAATTCTTCATTTGTAAAAATTGTTGAGTTTCTCTTTCTCCTTCGATACTTCATTTGTAAAGATTGTTAAGTTTCTATTTCTCGCTCGATATTTAATTTCAAAATATTGTTGAGTTTCTGTTTTCTCCATCGATGCTTCATTTGTAAAGATTGTTGTGTTTCTGTTTTATCTGTCGATACTTCATTTGTAAAAATTATTGAGTTTTTTTTTCTCGGTCGATATTTCATTTGTAATAATTGTTGAGTTTCTGTTTTCTGCATCGATGCTTCATTTGTAAAGATTGTTGAGTTTCTATTTCTCGGTTGGTATTTCATTTGTAAAGATTGTTGAGTTTCTATTTCTTCGTCGATGCTTCATTTGTAAATATTGTTCCGTCGATACTTCATTGTAAACATTGTTGAGTTTCTGCTTTCTCCATCGATTCTTCATTTGTAAAGATTGTTGAGTTTCTGTTTCTCCATAGCTCCCCCTTGTTAATCCATAACAGTTGAATATTTGCAGAGACGGAAGAGGCGAAGGGCGAGGAGGTGGCGACGTTGAATTTCTGATGTGGTTTTTTATAGTCATTTTTCTTGCATTGGTCTTGTTTTCCTTGTGGTTGACGTTACTGTCACACACCTCGCCATCATGGGCGGGGTAATAGGAAGAAGCTCACCACCAAAAGGTAGAAGGTTCTGTAGATACTCATTTTAGGTTTTGGTATTTCTTTGTCCATAGGTTATTAGAAAAGAAAATAAAACTTTAGACTACTGTCATTAGTCTTCTTTGCCAAGGGCGAGGATATTACTTATTTTATATAGATTTAGTCGCGAGGGAGATGACATCCACTTTGACTCTCTAAATCTTGTTAATAGTCAATACTTCAATCGTAAAGATTGTTGAGTTTCTGTTTTATCCGTCAATACTTTATTTGTAAAGATTGTTGAGTTTTTGTTTATCCATCGATACTTCATTTGTAAAGATTGTTGAGTTTCTGTTTTCTCCATTGATGCTTCATTTGTAAAAATTGTTGAGTTTCTGTTTTCTCCATCGATGCTTCATTTGTAAAGATTGTTGAGTTTCTGTTTTCTCCATCGATACTTCATTTGTAAAGATTGTTGAGTTTCTGTTTTCTCCGTTGATACTTCATTTGTAAAAATTGTTGAGTTTCTGTTTTTTCTGTTGATAATTTATTTGTAAAGATTGTTGAGTTTCTGTTTTCTCCATCGATACTTATCTGTAAAGGTTTTTGAGATTTTATTTCTCGGTTGAAATTTCATTTGTAAAGATTGTTGAGTTTTTTTTTCTCCGTCAATACTTCATTTGTAAAAATTGTTGAGTTTCTTTTTTCTCCATCGATTCTTCATTTGTAAAGATTGTTGAGTTTCTGTTTTCTCCATCGATGCTTCATTTGTAAAGATTGTTGAGTTTCTGTTTTCTCCATCGATGCTTCATTTGTAAAAATTGTTGAGTTTTTTTTTTGTAAAAAATGTTGAGTTTCTTTTATCTAGTCAATATTTCTATTTGTAAAGATTGTTGAGTTTTTGTTTTCTTCCCCATCGATGCCATTCATTTGTAAGATTGATGAGTTTCTGTTTCTCTGTCGATATTTATTTGTTAAAGATCTGTCGCGTGTTCATTTCTCGAGTGATACTTCATTTGTAAAGATTGTGGAGTTTCTTTTTTCTCGATCTATGCTTCATTTATAAAGATTGCTGAGTTTCTTTTTCTCCGCCGATACTTCATTTGTAAAGATTGTTGAGTTTCTGTTTCTCGATCGATATTTCATTTGTAAAGGCTATTGAGATTTCTTTTTTTACTCTATCGTGCTTCATTTGCTAAAGATTTTGAGCTGTTTCTATTTCTCCGGTTGATATCTTCATTTGTCTGAAGATTTTTGTAGTTTATTTTTTCTCCATCTATTCTTCATTTGTAAAAATTGTTGAGTTTATGTTTCTCCGTCGATGCTTCATTTGTAATGATTGTTGAGTTCCTGTTTCTCTGTCGATATTTCATTTGTAAAGATTGTTGAGTTTCTGTTTTATCCATCGATGCTTTACTTGTAAATATTGTTGAGTTTCTGTTTCTCGGTAGATATTTCATTTGTAAAGATTGTTGAGTTTCTGTTTCTCGGTCGATATTTTATTTGTAAAGATTGGTGAATTTCTTTTTTCTCCATCGATGCTTCATTTGTAAAGATTGTTGAGTTTTTGTTTATTCGTCGATACTTCATTTGTAAAGATTGTTGAGGTTCTATATCTCGATTGATATTTCATTTGTAAAGATTGTTGAGTTTCTTTTTTCTCCATCGATGCTTCATTTGTAAAAATTGTTGAATTTTATTTTCTCCGTCGATACTTTATTTGTAAAGATTGTTGAGTTTTTGTTTCTCCGTCGATATTTCATTTGTAAAAATTATTGAGTTTCTGTTTTCTCCATCGATGCTTTATTTGTAAAGATTGTTGAGTTTTTGTTTCTTCATCGATAGTTCATTTGTAAAGATTATTGAGTTTCTGTTTTTTGCATTAATGCTTCATTTGTAAAGATTGTTGAGTTTCTGTTTCTCCGTCGTTTCATTTGTAAATATTGTTGATTTTCTCTTTTCTCTATAGATACTTTTCTTTCTTTTCTTGAGGCCTATCCAAATTTTTATATGTAAGGAACAAAATTGTAAGTATTCAATTTTTTCTTTTACTTCAAATTGCTTTATTCCGCTGCTACCACATGTAACGAAGTCGTGACGTTGAAAAAAATAGTTGGTCGATATGAGGGAAGACTTGAAGGCTGAGAGAAGAAAGGGCAATATGGTCGGAGTAAACAAAGATGATTTTATTATAGGCTGATTTTGAAAAAAAAAAAAAAAAACTTCAAAGTAGCTTCCCAAGTGACTGGGGCATTTTTGTATTAGGGCCTATTACGTTGAACTGGCCCAAGACAGGTCTGCAAAATGTGGTCCAGTTCTGGTTTTAAAACCGTGTCCCACGGTTCCAAACTGGTGGAATTGTGGGCCACAGTTTGTGTCTGGTTCCGGGGTGCGACCAAACCAGTTCGGTCGTGCCCACCCCTATAAAATTGGCTTGCTTATGGGATACTAAATAATTTAAGTATAATATTAAATTTACAATATAATTTTTGTATCATCTGTGTGTTACTTTTGATGAGTCCAACAATTATATCAATTATACTAACAAGTGAAAATAATGTATGCCTTAACATATACTAGAATATTCAAAAAAGAAATAAAGAAAAGTTAATGGACACTTGTGTATATTTAGCAAAGGTAATTTTTATTTTTAGGAAAAATAAAAATTAATTAATTATTATCTTCATGGTACAAATATTATGATATAAAACTGTACTCTATATTGTTCTACGTCTTCCCTTGATGGTCTTTTGGTTTTTTCTTCTTTCTCTCTCTTTCTTCTCCTTTCTTAGTGTAGCTTGTTGGTAAACATGAGCAGAACTACATGATCATAAAGTGAAATAAAGCTCATTCTTTGTCTTTGTGGCCACGAGCAGGTCTCGGTCGTTGCTTGTTGTATCTTTTTCAGTTTTTTCATAATGGTAAGTCGGCAAAAATATATTTCTCTGCCAGAGGAATAATTCAACAGTCGAAATATTAACAGAGTTACCACGGTTGAATTTCCTTTTTTATAAATAATTTATCTTCCATGATTTTCCTTGATTATCTTGAATTTGTATGGTAACATCAGGGTGAGTTGAATTTACTTTTTAATGAATAATTTATCTTCCATGATTTTGTTTTTTAAATAATCAACCTGTAACACCCGACATTTTTGCCTATGTATTTATTCCCCGGATATGTAAGCAGAATTACTCCGATATTAATGCAATGACTATTTTTAATTGTCGACGTGTTCAATTGAATAAGAGTGATTGTAAAACTGATTCGATGAACTAAATAGAAATTTAGTTAAAAACTAATAGAAGGGTAAAATAGGGAGCTAATTAAGGTTGGTGGGAGGAAACCAATAATTGAGTGACACCTGGCAACTTGTTGAAGAAGCCATGTTCTTTTCTCTTCTCTCCTACGTGAAACATCCTTCTGCCTTCTCTGTTTTCTCTCTTCCAGGCGACGGTGCCAAATCTCCAAACTTGTTTCTCCTGCTTACTTCTGTTTTCTTCAGCAAAGGTAATCATCTAATCTAGTTGACAAGTATGGACATGTTAAAAGTGAGTTTTGTTGAAGTTTAGGGTTAAGGTGTTTTGGAGAAAACTCACTGTTATTACGTGAAAACACTTTGGATCGTTTTCTAAAAGTCTGAATGAAGTTAGAAGCATATCCTACAAGTTATTAGTTAGCATTTGCAACTTGTTTATTTTCCTTCCGTGCATGTACAGATTCGTGCATTACCGAGACGATCAAGAACATCAACTCTACAGCAAACAGGTAAGTTCATACCCGTAGGTTGGCCATACATCGCGGAGACTCTAGGATTTTACTACTGTCGGGAGGTTTCGGGTAGATAAGTTGAAGTTATATTCCGAGTAACCTGTTCTTTCTTTAGGTTCTGTTGTGTTGTTTCTGTTGTCTGCTGTTTTAATTGTAAGCACAGTGAATGTCCATGCATACACAATTTTCCCGAAAGTTCATGTAAAACTGTTTTCTGTACACGGTTTGAAGCTAAGCAAGATAAAATCTGACTGAAATGCATTGGTTAACTGCGGGACGGGGACTGGCCTACTGTTCTGTTTCTGTATATCTGTTTGTGCCTGTGGTGCACTTGCCAGTTCCCATATAAGCCCCACTTATACCCCTCTGCGACTAAAAATGTAATGTATTGTTCTGTCACTGTATTCTAAAAGTTCATGCATAGCATATGCATCACTGCATTTATATATGTTCTTACTGAGTTTTAGACTCATAGGTGAATTCTCTGATGTAGGTACTAAACCCGCAAATTAGGACTTTGTGCCTCAGTCCGACGAATAGGTGGCTGGTGGCTCGAACTCTCGGGAGTGGTTGTGGCAGCCAGACATGTTTATGACCCGAGGGAGGGAAGTTTTTAAAGTAATGTTCAAGTCTGTAAAACTTTACTGGGATTCTGCTGTTTTGTCTTTAAACCTCTGTTGTGGTTCTGTGTTTTTGGTTTTAAAAAAACTCTGTTGGGAATTTTATAATGTATAGGTTCTGATGTTCGAGTTTTAAACCTCTGTTTGACAATTGATAGTTATCGTTTTGAAATATTTTGTTGTTGATGTATTTAAAACCTCTGTATTTGACAGTTGAATTTATATTCTGAAGTATTATGGAATTATTTGGAATATTTTCTCTTTTAAGGTGTGCATGGATTATCTGTGATTTTAGAGTTATCCATGCAATCTGTTTTCCTTAAATTTCTATCGTGTTTTCCTGATATGCCCAAAACCATATTTTGAATCGTTTTCTGAAGCTTGAAGCTTTCATACCTCATGTTTTCACGTCTTCTGTTCCCATGTAATCCTGTTAAAAGTTGTTAGTTTTTTCTTTAAAACTACATCTACCGCTGTCTTTTTTTTTTAAAGCACATCCACCGCTGTCACTATTTATTTTTGTCTTATTCATATCCACCGTTCTCTTTAGAAATCACATCTACCGCTACTCTTTTTTTAAAAGCACATCCACCGCTGTCACTATTCATTTTTGTCTTATTCACATCCACCACTGTCACTGTTCATTTTTGTCTTATTCATATCCACCGCTCTCTTTAGAAATCACATCTACCGCTACTCTTTTTTTAAAAGCACATCCACCGCTGTCACTATTCATTTTTGTCTTATTCACATCCACCACTGTCACTGTTCATTTTTGTCTTATTCATATCCACCGTTCTCTTTAGAAATCACATCTACCGCTACTCTTTTTTAAAAGCACATCCACCGCTGTCACTATTCATTTTTGTCTTATTCACATCTACATGTGAATAGTAAATTTCTGTTTGTAATTCACATCTACCCCTG
Source organism: Begonia masoniana (assembly GCA_022432975.1). Taxonomy (NCBI): domain Eukaryota; kingdom Viridiplantae; phylum Streptophyta; class Magnoliopsida; order Cucurbitales; family Begoniaceae; genus Begonia; species Begonia masoniana. Next base: position 9,107,236 of record CM039511.1, on the reverse strand, counting down.
CCACTGTTCACTTTTGCCTTATTCACATCCACCTGTGAATAGTACGCATCCACCGCTGTCACTGTTCACTTTTGTCTTATTCACATCCACCTGTGAATAGTAAATCTTTGTTTGTAGTTCACATCCACCGTTCTCTTTTGTTTATTCGTATCCACCGCTGCAACTGTTCATTTTTGTCTTATTCACATCCACCTGTGAATAGTACGCATCCACCGCTGCCACTGTTCACTTTTGTCTTATTTACATCCACCTGTGAATAGTAAATTTCTGTTTGTAGTTCACATCCACCGGTGAACAGTAAATTTCTCTTTTGTTTATTTTCACGCATGTATTTTTATCACGTTTCCTCTGCATGGCCGTCGCCCACCCAGCCTTTTATTTAAATGTTCCAAGTATTCTGATTTCCTTCTGTAATTCATTTTGCAGTCCGGTTTAACTGTTTTACCGTTTTATCTTTAAATCCCGAGAAGGTTTTCTCTAGCTGTAAAGTTTTAAGGGTTGTTTTAAAAGCCCAGTTTGTTGTTTACAAAAAAAAATATAGTCTCCGTTTTGAATGTCCTTGAGTGATGGCTCCTCGAACCCCAATCGGGTCGGGGGCTGTCACAGTTATGGTATCAGAGCGAACAAGGTTTTAAAATCGATTCTGTGAAATGTCTGACTGTGTAACCCGTCACGTGAGATCGCCCCACCAACTGTAAGTGTTTAAATTCCCGTAAAAGTTCTGATTATTAAATTAGGTTATTCCGTTTATAGGGTTTCTTAGAAATGGTGAGAGGGCATCAAGAAGAGTCAAGCGAAAGCTCTCGTGCCATTGACCAACTAACTGAACTAGTGGGTGTACAGTCCCGCATGGTTGAACGTTTGATGGCCAGAGAAGATAACGGAAATATCAATCATGGTAATGGTCCGCGTGACACCAGTGGAGATAGATTCAGAAGACTCCAGCCGCCTGCATTCGATGGACTATCTGCTGACCCGATTCATGCTGAATAATGGGTTCGGCAGATTGAACAGATATTTAACTATGCCAAGGTGGAGGAGAGCAAGAAGGTCACATGTGCCACGTTTTATCTCACCAAGAGTGCTGGGTTCTGGTGGGACACTGTGCGGTCAAGTACTGTGGCATTAAGCTGGGAGGGATTCAAGAATATCTTTTACGAGAAGTATTTCGACCTCGGTGTGAGGAAAGAGAAGTTGGTTGAATTCTCTCGGCTACGACAATACGGATCAGTGGCCGAATACGTTCAAAAGTTTGAATCATTATCCCGCTATGCGCCTCATTTGGTGGCCACTGACGAAAACAAGGTGCACCAATTTATTCAATGTTTGAAGCTGGACCTCTTACGAGTAATTTCATACGGGGGATTTGACGAGGCCCCGTATGCGAAGGTGGTGGCCAAGGCTTACCAGTTAGAAGCCTTAGAAATAAAGTCCCAAAGACAGAGGGATTCGTTGAAGAGATTTCCCTGTGATGCCCCTCAACAGCAACAACAACAAAGGGGTCAAAATTTACAACCTCAACAGCAACAGAACAGGGGCATTAAGAGGCCCAATGAGGCCACCATTTATCAAGACAAGGGAAAGAGACAAATGGGGGCTCCTCAACCCTCAGTATGCCCGCGGTGCCAGAAACTTCACAGGCGCGAATGCAGACTTATTACTGGCCAATGTTTCCGATGTGGCAAAGGAGGCCATCATGTTCGGGATTGCCCGATGCCGGACACGAGACCAAACCTTGTCGTGCCAAGGGTTTTTACAATGATTGAAGATGATGATGATGCCGCCCAGCACACGGCAATTACAGGTACAATTTTAATAAATGATGCACATGCTTATACCTTGTAGGACACTGGGGCCACACATTCGTTTGTGGCAGTGGACTTCGTGGTTAGAGAGAAGCTTTGTAGTACGTTGTCAGATCAGCCCTACAGCATTATGCTACCGTCAGGAGAGTTTATGCACTCCGAGCAGGTTTTACGGGGTGATATAGTATCAGTAGGAGACCAGAATTTGTATGCCAACCTTATCGTCATCGGTATGAAGGGATACGATGTTATTCTGGGGATGGACTGGTTGTTTAGACATCACGCCACCATCAACTGTAGGTCTGGGCTTGTGTCGTTTAAACGCCCGAACGAGGTAGAGTTCTCCTATCAGGCAGTACCAAAGGAACACCGTATGCCTGTTATATCTTCCTTGAAAACTCAACAGCTGATGAGGTCAGGATGCATCGGATTTCTTGCCCACGTAGTGGATGTTCAAAGGCAAAATGAGGTAGAACTTCAAAATATTCCGGTAGTTCGAGACTTCTCAGAGGTTTTCTTAGATGACTTACCGGGATTGCCACCTGATCGTGAAATCGAGTTTGAGATTGACGTATATCCTGGTGCTGAACCAGTATCGAAGAATCCGTACCGTATGGCACCGATTGAGCTGAGGGAGTTAAAGGCTCAGCTAAAGGAATTGGTAGACAAGGGTTATGTGCGCCCTAGTTTCTCTCCGTGGGGTGCTCCCGTCTTGTTTGTCAAGAAGAAGGATGGGACCCTACGCATGTGCATTGATTACCAGGAGCTGAACAAGTTGACCATCAAAAATAAGTACTCGTTGCCGAGGATCGACGATTTATTTGACCAACTACAAGGGGCTCGGGTATTCTCGAAGATTGATTTGCACTCCGATTATTACCAGTTGAAGGTCAGGACTGATGATATTCCAAAGACCGCCTTCAGGACCCGGTACAGACACTACGAATTCTTGGTAATGTCTTTTAGATTGACTAATGCCCCGGCGGCATTCATGGACTTGATGAACAGGATATTCCAAGATTTCTTGGATAAATTTGTAATCATTTTCATCGACGACATCCTGGTTTACTCCAGAAGTGAGGCCGAATACGAGAAGCACCTGGCAATTGTGCTATCGACTCTGAAACAGCACTGGTTGTATGCCAAACTGTCGAAGTGTGAATTCTGGTTGAGCAGGATTAAGTTCCTGGGCCACGTGGTTTCGGCAGAAGGAGTGTCCGTGGATCCAACCAAGATTCTGGCAGTGAAAGAATGGCTGAGACCAAGAAATGCCAGTGAGGTACGGAGTTTTATCGGGTTAGCTGGTTATTACAGGAAGTTTATCCAGGGATTTTCTGTAATAACGAAGCCTATGACCAGCTTAACGAGGAAGGACGTCAAGTTCAAGTGGTCTGAAGCTTGTGAGGTGAGTTTTCAGACACTTAAACAGAAATTAACCGCTGCTCCTCTGTTAGTATTGCCAGTTGAAGACGGTAAATTCAGCGTATACTGTGATGCGTCCAAGATTGGCTTGGGATGTGTACTAATGCAAGAAGGGAAAGTGGTAGCATACGCATCCAGACAATTGAAGAACCATGAGCAAAAATACCCTACACATGACCTCGAGCTAGCGGCAGTCGTATTTGCGCTGAAAGTATGGAGACACCACTTGTACGGACAATCATGTGAGGTGTTTTCTGATCACAAGAGCCTGAAGTACATATTTACCCAGAAAGAGCTAAACATGAGACAAAGACGGTGGTTGGAATTTGTGAAAGATTATGATGTTGAGATTAAATATCATCCTGGTAAAGCTAATGTGGTAGCTGATGCACTGAGCAGGATGCCAACTACTATGCAACCAGTTATGTCAGCCGTATTAATACCTTTGAGGACAGAGATACAGAAGTTCGATATGGAGATAGTTTCTAGGCTATCGGCCATACTAGCAGACTTGACACTACGGCCCACCGTTCTGGACCGAATTAAGGAAGCCCAGGAGACCAATTCAAAGGAGATAGCTGATATTGTGAGCAAGATACCAATGGCCTCTTCCGATTTCAGTTATTCGGGAAATGGAGTTCTGAAGTTCAAAAACAGATGGTATGTTCCGAAAGACGAAGAGCTACGGAAGCACATCTTGTCGGAAGCCCACTCATCTTCTTTCTCTGTGCATCCTGGAAGCACAAAGATGTATCAGGACTTGAAACTTCACTTCTGGTGGCCAAATATGAAGAATGAAGTGGCCAAATATGTGGAGTCTTGCATGATATGTCAACAGGTCAAAGCTGAACATCAACGACCAAGTGGAACACTTCAGCCTCTCCCTATCCCCGAATGGAAATGGGAGAATATCACAATGGACTTTGTTGTTGGCCTTCCAAGGACAGCTAAGGGCCATAATAGCATTTGGGTCATAGTTGACAGATTGACGAAGTCGGCCCATTTTCTACCTGTGAAGACGACGTACTCTATGGATCAGTACGCAAAGCTGTATATTAACGAGATTATTAAGCTGCATGGCATTCCTGTGTCGATCGTCTCAGACCGTGATCCCAGATTCACTTCCAGGTTTTAGAGAAGTTTGCAGAACTCCTTGGGTACAAAGTTGGATTTCAGCATGACATTTCATCCACAGACTGACGGACAATCTGAGAGAACAATCCAAATACTGGAGGATATGCTAAGGTCGTGCGTGCTGGAATTTCATGCTCCTTGGAGTAGATATTTGCCACTCGTGGAGTTTGCTTACAACAATAGCTACCAGGCTACAATTGACATGGCTCATTTGAAGCTCTTTACGGCAGAAAGTGTAGATCCCCATTGTGTTGGGATGAGGTCTGAGAAACCAAGCTTATCGGCCCTGAGATATTACAGCAGATGTCTGAGGTGATAGCTGCTATCAAACAACGAATAAAGATTGCTCAGAGTCGACAGAAGAGTTATGCAGACCATAGAAGAAGAGACTTAGAGTTCGCTGAGGGCGATGAAGTATTCTTGAAAGTGTCGCCTTTCAAGGGCGTAATGAGATTCGGTAAGAAAGGAAAGCTCAGCCCGCGGTTCATTGGCCATTTTCCCATTTTGAAGCGTGTGGGAAGCATGGCCTACAGATTACAGTTGCCAGCGTCAATGGATGGAGTTCACAATGTTTTTCATGTTTCAATGCTGAGAAAGTGTGTACGAGATGCAACCCAGATCGTGGAACATGTAGACTTTGATATCATGCCAACGCTGACATATGAAGAAAGGCCCATACAGATATTGGATACTTCACTCAAGGTGTTGCGCAACAAGGTAGTCCCATTGGTGAAAGTTTTGTGGCGCAATCATGATGTAGAGGAAGCCACGTGGGAAAGACAAGAGGATGTTAGGGCCCAAGATCCGAACCTCTTTGCTTAGGCAAATTTTGGGGACAAAATTTCTGTTAAGGTGGGTGGAATGTAACACCTGACATTTTTGCCTATGTATTTATTCCCCGGATATGTAAGCAGAATTACTCCGATAATAATGCAATGACTATTTTTAATTGTCGACGTGTTCAATTGAATAAGAGTGATTGTAAAACTGATTCGATGAACTAAATAGAAATTTAGTTAAAAACCAATAGAAGGGTAAAATAGGGAGCTAATTAAGGTTGGTGGGAGGAAACCAATGGTTGAGTGATACCTGACAACTTGTTGAAGAAGCCATGTTCTTTTCTCTTCCCTCCTACGTGAAACATCCTTCTGCCTTCTCTGTTTTCTCTCTTCCAGGCGACGGTGCCAAATCTCCAAAACTTGTTTCTCCTGCTTACTTCTGTTTTCTTCAGCAAAGGTAATCATCTAACCTAGTTGACAAGTATGGACAAGTTAAAAGTGAGTTTTGTTGAAGTTTAGGGTTAAGGTGTTTTGAAAAAAACTCACTATTATTACGTGAAAACACTTTGGATCGTTTTCTAAAAGTCTGAATAGAGTTAGAAGCATATCCTAAGTATTATTAGTTAGCATTTGCAGCTTGTTTATTTTCCTTCCGTGCATGTACAGATTCGTGCATTACCGAGACGATCAAGAACATCAACTCTACAGCAAACAGGTAAGTTCATACCCGTAGGTTGGCCCTTAAGGCCATACATCGCGGAGACTCTAGGATTTTACTACTGTCGGGAGGTTTCGGGTAGATAAGTTGAAGTTATATTCCGAGTAACCTGTTCTTTCTTTAGGTTCTGTTGTGTTGTTTCTGTTGTCTGCTGTTTTAATTGTAAGCATAGTGAATGTCCATGCATACACAATTTTCCCAAAAGTTCATGTAAAACTGTTTTTTGTACACGGTTTGAAGCTAAGCAAGATAAAATCTGACTGAAATGCATTGGTTAAGTGCGGGACGGGGACTGGCCTACTGTTCTGTTTTTGTATATCTGTTTGTGCCTGTCGTGCACTTGCCAGTTCCCATATAAGCCCCACTTATACCCATCTGCCACTGAAACGTAATGTATTGTTCTGTCACTGTATTCTGAAAGTTCATGCATAGCATATGCATCACTGCATTTATATATGTTCTTACTGAGTTTTAGACTCATAGGTGAACTCTCTGATGTAGGTACTAAACCCGCAAATTAGGACTTTGTGCCTCAGTCCGACGAATAGGTGGCTGGTGGCTCGAGCTCTCGGGAGTGGTTGTGGCAGCCAGACATGTTTATGACCCGAGGGAGGGAAGTTTTTAAAGTAATGTTCAAGTCTGTAAAACTTTACTGGGATTCTGCTGTTTTGTTTTTAAACCTCTGTTGTGGTTCTGTGTTTTTGGTTTTAAAAAAACTCTGTTGGGAATTTTATAATGTATAGGTTCTGATGTTCGAGTTTTAAACCTCTGTTTGACAATTGATAGTTATCGTTTTGAAATATTTTGTTGTTGATGTATTTAAAACCTCTGTATTTGACAGTTGAATTTATGTTCTGAAGTATTATGGAATTGTTTGGAATATTTTCTCTTTTAAGGTGTGCATGGATTATCTGTGATTTTAGAGTTATCCATGCAATCTGTTTTCCTTAAATTTCTATCGTGTTTTCCTGATATGCCCAAAACCATATTTTGAATCGTTTTCTGAAGCTTGAAGCTTTCATACCTCATGTTTTCACGTCTTCTGTTCCCATGTAATCCTGTTAAAAGTTGTTAGTTTTTTCTTTAAAACTACATCTACCGCTGTCCTTTTTTTTTAAAGCACATCCACCGCTGTCACTATTCATTTTTGTCTTATTCATATCCACCGTTCTCTTTAGAAATCACATCTACCGCTACTCTTTTTTTAAAAGCACATCCACCGCTGTCACTATTCATTTTTGTCTTATTCACATCCACCACTGTTACTGTTCATTTTTGTCTTATTCATATCCACCGTTCTCTTTAGAAATCACATCTACCGCTACTCTTTTTTAAAAGCACATTCACCGCTGTCACTATTCATTTTTTTCTTATTCATATTCACCTATGAATAGTAAATTTCTGTTTGTAATTTACATCTACCGCTGCCACTGTTCACTTTTGTCTTATTCACATCCACCTGTGAATAGTACGCATCCACCGCTGCTACTGTTCACTTTTGTCTTATTCACATTCACCTGTGAATAGTAAATCTCTGTTTGTAGTTCACATCCACCGTTCTCTTTTGTTTATTCGCATCCACCGCTGCCACTGTTCATTTTTGTCTTATTCACATCCACCTGTGAATAGTACGCATCCACCGCTGCCACTGTTCACTTTTGTCTTATTCACATCCACATGTGAATAGTAAATTTTTGTTTGTAGTTCACATCCACCGGTGAACAGTAAATTTCTCTTTTGTTTATTTTCACTGCATGTATTTTTATCACGTTTCATCTGCATGGCCGTCGCCCACCCAGCCTTTTATTTAAATGTTCCAAGTAATCTGATTTCCTTCTGTAATTCATTTTGCAGTCCCGTTTAACTGTTTTACCGTTTTGTCTTTAAATCTTGAGAAGGTTTTCTCTAGCTGTAAAGTTTTAAGGGTTGTTTTAAAAGCCCAGTTTGTTGTTTACAAAAAAAAATATAGTCCCCGTTTTGAATGTCCTGGAGTGATGGCTCATCGGACGCCAATCGGGTCGGGGGCTGTCACACAACCACTTTAAACTTATTTTTTTTAAAATATTATCCGATCTATTATTATCTTCACAAGTTGTTAATAATTATTTTCTCAGTAAATTTTTTAACGTTTGTTATTTTGAAAATTCATGATAAGTTTTCATAATCAAATAAACTACAAGAAACAGAATTCCTACCTCTTAACCAATATATTTCCTTTCTATTCCCTTCTTTGATCTTATTATAAAAATATTTTAAATAATATTGAGATTGCTACCGAAGCCTCCTTCTCCTACCATACATAAGTATATATAAAGTCTCTTTAAAAAAATCAAGTCAAGTCTCCTATCATTATTATTTCTTTGTTTTGATCTCCCCTCTCATTCCAAGAATTTAATTTTCAAAGATGGAGAGTGAGGTGGTGATAGGCTCTGCCAGATAGAATAAAAGTATTATTAGCTCTCTTCAAATGTGCGTTCCACATAGAATATCTATATTCTATACTGAGAGCTTCCAAGCGTGAGGTGCAAGGATTGATCGGATAAGAGTAATGTTCGTCGAGCTGAGATCTTTCCTTGCCCTCAACAATGAAAAGTTAAGAGCCTTCTTTTCTTATCCTTGATATAAAATTTGTATCTCTCCATGCATGTTTCTAAGAATTTGTGAAAATCAGTAGAAGTTGGTTCACGACATGGATTATAAGATGAAAAAAAGACTGCTGCAAAGATTTAAAGAGAGAAAAAAAAAGTTGTTATTTCTAGTTTACATGTTGTTGAGCCCACAAGATTTGTCATAAACTGGGGACGAAACTGAACAGAAACGTTGGGTCGGGCGACTCGATTCCCGGGAAGAGAACCTAATCACCTAGTCCATGCTAGATTTGACAGCAAAAATCTTAAAGATAAATACCTAACCAAACTCATATAATGAAATCCAAAGCAAATAGTGCAATATAAAATAATACTTAACAATCATTCAATTGTGCAACAAAGTAAAGGAAATCTAATCTATAAGTTAGGTTTACATGTCTAAATTAAATTACTCAATCCTTATCAAGGAAATACAAACACAAATTAAATGAAAAGAAATAATAAGTAGCATCTCTCAGATCTCCACCGACGTTATCCACTCTTTTCTTTACCTAGATTAGGAAGGGGGTCATTGGGGTGAGTGATTAGCACAGTAGTAAGATTATGTCTAATAAATCTCGATTTAAAAACAGGTTTTTATCTTTATTTCAAAAATATGCATTAGTTTACAAAACCATTAAAGAAAAATCTATCATTCTTTTTATCAAAACTAGCTCTATGAACCCTCAATGAGGTAGTTATAAAACCCTCAATGGTCCTTCCCTTGGCCAGTCTCCGTCTTTCTGTTCTCGGCCATTTGGCAACTCTTCTTCCCCCTCTCTCCCTTCGACTTCCTCCTCTCCTGTCTGTCTCGAGCGATCTCCTGCTCCTTTGACTGTGAATGAGCATCTGATGGTTACACGGTCCAAATCTGGCATTTTTAAACCTAAAGTGTTTTTTAGTATTTCCGGGGATGTTCTCGGTGAGCCATCTTCTTACAGTGATGCCTCTGTTCATCCTGAGTGGCGCACCGTGATGGAAACGGAGTTTTATGCACTTCACCCTCAAGGCACCTGGTCTCTTGTTTCGAAGCCTGTCAATTCTCAGGTTATTAGCTCTAAATGGATTTACAGGATTAAGCTTCGTCCAGATGGCTCGATGGATTGGTTCAAAGCTCGTCTGGTCACTAAGGGTTTTCAACAGACTATGGATCTTGATTTTCATGAAACCTCAGTCCTGTCATCAAACCGGCCACCATTCGTCTTCTTATGAGCATTGTTGTTTCTCGACAATGGGAGATTAAACAGCTAGATGTTCAGAATGTTTTTCTTCATGGCGATCTTCTCGAAGATGTTTACATGGCTCAACATCAGGGCTTCACTGATCTTGCCCATCCTGATTATGTTTGCAAATTTCATCGTTAGATTTATGGCCTTAAACAGTCTTCCCGGGCGTGGTTTCTTAAACTGAGTATGGCACTACTTCATTTGGGTTTCAAAGCTTTTAAAGTAGACACATCTTTGTTCATCTATCACTCTGCTTCAGATATTATTGTTGTTTTGGTTTACGTTGATGACATTATTGTCACTGGCTCTTCCTCGACTCTTATCTCTGCTTTACTCAGTCATCTATCTCAACATTTTGCTGTCAAGGATCTCGGCCCGCTTCATTTTTTCTTGGATATTGAGGTTCATCGTCACTCTACTGAAATTCACCTCAGCCAAACAAAGTATATTCGGGATCTTCTTCTAAAAAAGGGATGCTAGATTCCAAAGCTCAACCTACACCTCTTACTCTCTCATCCTTGTCTCTTCATGATGGTACATTGCTCTCTAACTTTACAGAATATCGTAGCATCCTAGGTGCTCTTCAGTATTGCACCATCACCAGACTAGACATCTCCTACGTTGTTAATAAACTGTGCCAGTTCATGCACGCTCCCACTGATCTTCACATGCTAGCCGTCAAACGTATACTCTGATACCTTAATGGTACTGCTCATTTGGGACTATCTCTTTAACATAGCTCTGATCACTCTCTTTACTGTTATACCGATGTCGATTGGGCATCTTGCCCTGATGATCGCCGCAGCACCAGTGTCTATTGTGTCTTTCTCGGTCACAATCTTGTGGTCCTCGTCCAAACAGAAGCTCGTGTCCCGTTCTAGCACAGAGTCAGAGTACCGAGACCTCGCTAACGAAGCTGCTGAATTGATCTGGATTCAGTCTTTGCTTGCTGAGCTGTGTATGTCTCCCCGCTCTTCTCCTCTTCTTTATTGTGACAACCTTAGCACACTCAGTTTGGCATTAAATCCTGTTCTTCATGCTCGTACCAAACACGTCGAGATCGATTTACATTTTGTTCGTGAAAAAGTTGCCTCTGGTTCCCTGCGCTTGGCCTATGCACCTTCTTCCGATCAAGTTGCCGACTGTGTAACCAAAGCTTTGGTCGCTGCTCGATTTCAGGAACTTCAAACCAAACTCACGGTTCTCCCAAGACCCGTCAGTTTGAGGGGGGGTGTTAAACCAGCTGCTATCTCAAACCGGGTTCGATAACTCGAGCTTCTCTAGACGGTCTAGTTTTCTGTTATCATTCTGTAGATTTTCTCTCTGTAATCCTCTCCTCCTCATTCTCGTGTCGTTGTTGTATTCAGGCGTAAACCTTATATTGCTCACTGTCTTGCTGCTGTAAAGAATTAATCAAGTGATGTACAACTTTTCCAAAACGTCTTTCTTCTTTCACACACACATAGGTAGATATACAAAGAAAATAGCTTCATAGTTTTTCACGGAAAACGTCCTCGGTGAAAATAGTGTCACACAATGACCATTACAACACACTATCACATAAAGACGGTGATCCAAAGACTAAACAACGTGTCTTGATACCATGACAACAAAATTTTCTCAATTGTTTGATCGACACTTCACTCAAAATAATTGCATGCGATCGATACTTTCGAGCTTTCGGGTTAAACCCCCAAATGGCTTAGCGGTCGACACTTCTCTCAAAGTACCGACAATTTTAAGCTCTCAGGTTAAATTTCTAATTAGGCTAACAGTCGATACTTCTCTCAGTCGATACTTCTCTCGATGGGCATGATTATCGGAAAATCCAACGGGAGAAAAAGACCAATTCAAAGAAAGGGTTTTCCAACTTCATGCATAAAAAGAACCTCCGACCAAAAAAATCGAATCTTCGTCCGAATCCCAGACAACCTCATTTAAAGCAGCGGCATTTTCCAACACCTCAGCGCTCATTTCACCATTCTTCGCCGTCACAATGACGACGATTCCCAGTACGTAAGACAGGCCATATCAATAAATAATACATTAATACTAACCTCTCATTTTTCTGTCGTTAAAACAAAAATAAAAAATAGTGGCCTTCATAGAAGGCTTGATCTGCCTTGAGGAAAATAATAGAGAGATAAGATTGTTACTCCCTGGAAAGGGTTGATCTTTGATGTCTTGAACAACTTTTTGTTTTGAATCTTCGCAGAAAAAAATTATGGATTTGAGTGGATGCTTCTGTGTGTGCTTGGGAATTCTTCTTTTCCTGACTCTCTCTTCTGCTTCTTATTCGTCTGTGTTCATTTCAGGTTTTATTTCCGATTCAGTTAATGTCTTTTACTATTCTTTTTTCACAGCTTCTAATGATTGTGTCTTCTTTATGTGATTTCAGATGGTGTTTTTGAATCTCAGGCTTACACTGGTCGGAACCTTCTTCAGGCTAAAAAACGTTTGTTTCTTCTTTGATGCCCATTTCTCAATTTACTTCTTAAATCTTTTCATTTAGGGTTCCTAATATTTGGCGTTGAAATTTCATCTACGTCTATCCATCTTCTTGGGTTTACTGAACGTGATATCAATTATACTCTCCGTACATCAAATGCCTTGAAATGAGAATTATTAGGTATCCCAAATTGAAGTATTTAGGAAGGGAAGATCCTTCCTTGGACAGGATCATTTCACGTCAGCTGGTTCATTCTGTGTTGATGTTCATAATTACTATAATCTATATGAACTTAATTATCTTGAGGCTCTGGATTGATTTAGATCTGCTTTAATGAAGCAATTTAGTAGACATTTTTCCAACTGTTTTATCACCTCTGACCGGATATAATATGCAATATCAAGAAATTATGCTCATCGCTGGATGCCGTGTTGACTACTTCCAGAGTTATTCTCTTTATAATGTTGAACTGAAATTATAGTGGTAATGTAGAGATTAGTTTAATGCTGTTGTTTTCTTAAGGTGTTTCCATTGTATGCAGCTTGCCCCGTGAATTTCGAGTTTAAGAACTACACGATCATCACGAGCAAATGCAAAGGGCCGTACTATCCGGCTGATCTTTGTTGTTCTGCATTTAAGAAATTTGCCTGCCCATATGCAAAGGAGATCAATGATTTATCAAATAATTGTGCTTATACAATGTTCAGTTACATTAACCTCTATGGAAAATACCCCCCTGGCCTATTTGCCAATAAGTGCAGGGAGGGGAAGCAAGGCCTTACTTGCCCTGCAGGGTTTCCATCCATGTCTGCTAATGAAAAGTGGTACTTCCGGCTCGTCACGGTTAATTCTTGTAGCTGTTTTTTTAACGTTGTTTTGCCGATTGTGAAGGAGGGAGTAAATGTTTTTTCGTAATTTGTAATTTTTTTTTTCAGCAACCGAATTTGTAGTGCAGTTTTTGCGTATTGGTATGTGTGTATAGCGTTCGTTCGTTTATTTACGAAAACTGTGTTGAATTGTTCATGCGGTGAGCTGTACTGCACAATTTAATTTTTAAAAGAATGATAAATCAAGTGTGAACTATGTTCTTATTGTGTGACAATTTAGACATGAATCTGCTTTTACATTTAGTGACTATTTCCATGTTTCTAATGGCGTCAGTTTATCCTCTCTCCGCAGAATTGTATACAATTTCATCTATCCATTTCAAAGACCAATCACTGACATCGTGTGAGATGACGAAAGTGAAATTTAGAATTTATGGGTTATTATTTAGCTTAGAAAGCTTATAAAATTCAGATTTAATCATTTTTATATATTTTTTAAAAACGGTGAAAGCAATCAAAGAAATTATAGGAGACATGACAAGCTATCTTTTTTTTCGGATCTTTGCTTAGTAAAATATAACATTCCAAAATAAACTCTTATCCCAACCGTGTGGACGAAACTAGTAATTTTTACTCGCAGAATAGCAATATTTCACATTAATATGACAAATTGTTCAACAAAACAAAGTGATATTGTTATTCACAACACTCGAATGCTCAGGAGACTTGATCAAGGCTTGTATGCGTGCTTAAAGACGTAAAATAGTTGTTGTAAGTTAACTTTACGTGGATGGAATCAAGAAACTTGAGTATCATTCTAGGAAGGAAAATGATTGAAGATGCACCGAGTCTAGACAGAGTGGAAGCACATGCCCTTCCATTTGAGAACTCACTAGCATAAGTCAATAAATTACAAAAAACAAACAATATATACCAATATATATATATATATAAATATACATTGATAGAGACTGATATAAAATCCCTTATTTCTGAGTCTTCCTTCTTTATCAAGAACAACGATTCATAACGTGTCCGACATTGAAGCTCAGGCTGAAGCTCAAGTGAGAGAGGAGGAAAGATCTTACATTTCTATCTCAATAAGCTTCCATCTCTGAAAAAAATGGCGATTTTTATGGTTTTTTATTCGATCATGGTTGATCTTTTTAGAGAATTCAGAAACCAATCTAACAAAACGTTCGTAGTTAGTCTACTCATTTTCTTAGAATTACGAATATATAATTCTATTTGGATCTAAATTATTAAACTATAAATTATACATTATATTATCATTATATTTAACTTCATATTAAAATAATGTAATATAATTTTAACAGATTTTGGAGTATATTAAATATAATATGGTTATATTATAATGTGTAGAGACACTAGGGGTAATTTATCAATTTGTGATGGGCAAACTGATAAATTGCCCAATTAAGTTAAATATAGGGTTATGGTCCCCAATTCACAATTGAACTTTTTGCCTCTTAGAACCTCTATCACTCTAGAGAGCGTTTGAGAAGGTGATTGTCGAATTCTGAAGATCTACGTACCCGATCTACGGTATTTTGCATTCAACAATGGATTCGGTATGTCCTTATTGATTTAACGATTGACTTGTAGAATTTCCAACATATCATTTTAAGAACTGGGCTCTCGCTCTTTTTCAGTTTTAGAATTCATTCTAGATTCAATTAATTTGGTTGTTTTATTGAATCAAACACATTTGTCAAGGCATGGGCAAGATCTAGGCGGTGTTCTTCATGTAGGAAGTAGGATGGTCAGGTTCAGTAGCTTGATGGAAAATTGAGAAATATTTTAAGAAAATTATCGATTTTAATCATGTCCTATACTCGTAATTTCAAATAGCTTCATGTACTAAAAAAACTAACAAACTGAACCTTGTACTATGATTTCATTATTGGTCTTGACCTTCTGTCAACAATTCCATTAAGTTTTTATTTACAAAAATGAGGGGTATTTTAAAAAAATATCAAACGATATTCAATTTATTTGAAATTTTTACCACATGTTCACTACATTATGGGAGATGATCTCGTAATTTTCAAATATTTTTACGATTTATTGTAATTTTATTTACTTATTTTATAAAATAATTATAATATATCATACAAATTTTAGAAAATCACGACAATTTTTTGATTATCTCCTCATGTTGTGGTGAACATGTGGTAAACTTTTCAAGTAAATTTGATATTATTTGCTATTTGTTTTAAATTAATTTATAAAATGAAAAAGGAACTGAGATTAATTTTTACAAACTACCAAAAAATATTCAATTTCCTTGAAAAGTTTACCACATGTGCAACACATCATGAAGAGATAATCAATAAATTTTCGTAATTTTCTAACACTTATATGATTTATTATAATTGTTTTATAAAATAAGTAAATGAAATTACAATAAATCGTAAAAATGTTTTAAAATTACGAAAATTTTTAGATTATCTCCCAAATAATGTAGTGAACATATGATAAAAATTTTAAATAAATTCAATATCGTTTGGTATTTTTTTAAAATACCTCTCATTTTTTTTAAATAGAAACTTAACGGAATTGTTGACGGAATGTCAAGACCGATAACAGAATTATAGTACAAGATTTGGTTTGCCTGTTGTTTTAGTACAGGGGGTTACTTAAAATTACGGGTATAGTACATGATTAAAATCGATTATTTTTCAATATTTTATTACTTTCAGAAAGACTTTCTTCTTTCTTTCCTTCACTAATCTCCCTTTAATTTTAATAATTCATACAAATCTGGATAAATAAGTTGCTTTTAACTTTTAAAATTATCAATTACTAATTTAAGTTTATTCGCTCTAAAATTAATCTTGAAATAATTATCACACGATCATCTTAAATTATATTCATGTTTAAATAAGAATAATACTATATTTACCGTCTGTTTTTATCTCATGATGTGACAAACATCGATTATTTAATCCAAGAGGCCAAAAAGAATTAGTTTGTGACAACATTCTTGTTTAAGATACATTTATTTATTACATTAGAATGATTTCATAAACGCGTAAATGATAAATAGATTATACCGTCAAAATATAAGGCAAATATTCGGTCAAATGATTTATTAAAAGGTCGTGGAAAAAACAACTTCTGTTGAAAATTGTTGGGAGAGAGAGAGAAAGGCCATGGGAGAGGACTAGAAACACAGAATTTTGTGGAGAGAGAGAGATAGAATGAGGAGTTTAGATATGAAGTCAAAACATTTCATTATTATTTCATCAACTCACGAATTTGACTTGCAAGAATAAACTTATTTAATTCTCTTTTTTCTTGGATATTTCAATATAAGACACGTGTGGCATGATAAAAATAATGATAAATAAAATACATATTTATCTTTAAACTTGTTTCAAAACAATTAATCTACCGAATTTGAGACTATTGACAATTAAATCTCTATTATTAGTGCTTCCGTCAAAAAAATCATATTTTTGTCACACAATCTTCTCTATTAATTGGTTTTAGAGAAAGACATCTTATTATTTAATAGCTTGGCTATTTTAAAACAAAAACAAGTTTGAAAACTCACAGTTATGAGTCAATTTCGGTGCCAAACCTAACTCCAAAAATCGACTTCTCTCTGAAATTGCCAATAAAAAAAACACACGACAAAAATTTGATTTTATTTTCAACATTGTTAACGACAAATACTTAATTGCTAACCCTACGTTTAGAAAGTTACTTGCCTAAAAAAAATTACAAGAATCTACTTGACTTGCACCCCCCGACATAAATACGTTGCCCCAAAATAATACATGATTAGTATTTGGTTAGAATTAGAAGACTCAAATTTTATTTGGTTAGTATAAAAGACAACACTATGCTGTCACTATTGATTATGGTTAGAAGTGCTAGATAATGCTCAATATTGTCTATTCCTTGTGGACCCATTTAAATTTGATATTTGATGCCTATTTTATTATGTTATATTTTCTCCTCTCATCATCTTTGACGTGGTGAAAGGATTACCGCTGCTCAATTTTTTTTCCATAAGAATACAAGTATATCTGTGTAGTCTTTGTTCTATTTCATTTGTAAAATAAAAATAATAATAGAGCCAGAGAAGGACAAGGCCAAACTAAATTTCATGTTTTTAAAAAAATGCACTAACGTCTAAAAGAGAAGTCAAAAAACAAAGATCTGCCATGACTCCCACATCAACATGCACCTTAAATACTTTTTAAGTGCTTCAAATACCAAACGAATTTCATGTCTAATAAAATCAAATTATATAGCAGTACAAAAAAGACTACTACATAATGAAAATAATTTAAATACCTGAAATTTAGGGTCATCATTTTGAGCTAATGTATTGGCAAGTAGACGAGTTTGCTCCATCGCAGCTAAGTTTGCAAGGTTAACATCTTTCATTTGACCCATGGATGAAAGTTGAAACTGCTCCTGTTAAACAAAAGGTGGCAAGGACATGATTTTATTAAAAAAAACAAATTAAGCTAAATGAGTTAGATATTTTCCTAATGCCTTCCCATCAAGACTGACGTTGAAAAGAAAAAATCTACTATTGGTATTGAATTTGAACTGGAATAAACTGGTAGGGTAAAAGAACAATCCTTTTTTTCATTTTCCTCTCATCCTCCATGGACTTAAATTTGTTCTTTTTCAGTATGTCAAGGGTGAAAAAAATAGCTCTAGCAATAAAATTAAGGATACAAGTTTCCTTACATGCTAGAATTCAGAAGCCCACCCACCAGCACCATGTTGTTAGTTCAAACGAGAGTGCGCCCAAGCCTCAGGTTCTCCGTGTTGCAACCTGTACTGCCCATATTCAGCAACCCATCCATCTGCGGAATGACCAGCTGGCTTCCTTATACTTTGGGACTCATTCCAATAATCTTCTAGCGCTCGAAATCTCCCAGGCATAAATCCCTTAGCCTGTGCGTCAATATCAATATCTAGGGAAGCTAACTGAGCATTTACCTAGAGAAAATGTAGATAATGCAGGATTAGACAACATCACAAGTACTGATGGAGTTTAAGCAAGAGCATTTCCTGAGAGAGGATAGAACTGCGCTAGAAAATCAAAGTGTGTTTACATGATTTTTGGATGTTATCGTCAATAGAGTGCTTTGAAAATTTATAAAGTGAATAAAGAGTAAGGAGGACAATGAAAAAAGAAAATAACTTGTAATTGTTTGAACTAGGAGACAAATATGACCATATGGATGAATAATCGCTAGTAGATATATTTAACAATTACATTAAACAATTGTTACCCAGTCCAGCTCAAAGTTTTCTAAATAACAGGAAAAGTGAAAATTAAAAATGTAATTTTATATCTCTTGCATACTTGTGACAATAAATAATTTAAATATACAACATTCGATTCAATAAAATTTTCACTTTTATCCGCAAAAATGTCTGGCCATTATGCTGCTGCGGTCACGAATACATTGTTTATCACCTTGAGATAATCCCAATATCAGAAGTGCAGTTGGACGAAAAGGAATCCCACCATGACTAGTTCCAACAAATGAGTGCAAAAGGATCTATCAATTTTTGTTTAGTGCGTGATTTTTTTTATAAGCAACAACATATATTATGTGCTGTCCAAAATAAAGAAACCTTATGGACGGAAGATAACATTAATTGAAAAAATGAACAAGCAAAACCCCAATACATTGATCAGCACACAAATGTCCTACTCTTTCTAGCATCTAGATATTGCCAATAAACAATCTAAAGAACTTATGACGCAGAATCCTGAAGAAAATACCATGAAAGGAAGCAAAATCCCGTAATCTTTTGTCAGCTCAAAGAGAAGTAGAACTGACGTCAAGGGCACTGAACAAACAGAAGCGAGTGTAGCAGCCATTCCAACCTGCAATCAACGTCTAAAATTATTGCAATAAAATGATAGGAAAGGTTACGCATGGGGGATGGACTACTACAAGCAAATCAAGAGCCAGCAGAAAAGGGAAGCTATACCAGTGCATATGCTCGAATCTGTGCAACAGCTGCATTTCAAGGAATGGCAGAGTTGATAACTTCTGCTGCTGAACCTCCAAATACAGCACCAACGGCTGCACCAATCATTAGAGTTGGGGCGTAAAGGCCACCCACAAGCCCGGAACCCTTGCATAGAGCAGTTGCAACAACCTTTGCTGCTGCTAATTGAGTTAATAGCCATATTCCAGGAGCAGAGGCACTCTTTCCAATATGTAGAATTTCTTCAACATTTGTGAAGCCCCAATAAAGAATTCCTGGATACTTGAGAGCAATTATTCCAGCTCCTAAACCGCCTACACCAGGACAGACAACAGCTTTTAGGCTGATAAGCTCAAATGATTTATGAAACCAACTGACTAACCAAGTCCCAGCTACACTCACAACTCCACATAGCATGCCCAATATCAGGTACAAAGGTAATTCTGATAAATATATGACACATAACCAAAGTCAGTTGTTTGTCAGCACATTGAAATGAAATAAAGCATACATCCAAACAGTTCAATTTTTTTATAAACTGCCTCCAATAAAAAAATTGTCAACCTCTATCCACCATCCAACCGTGGAATCACAATTCCATCTGCTTCTGTAGGTAAATATGACTTTAGACAACCTTGAAAGTTAAGAGCTTAGCTGTTCATTAAAGCTTACATTTAAAATACATTGTAACACATACCTGTGGCAGACTTCAAATCATACGTCGGAACTGTAAAAGCTGACTGTGTCCCAAGCAAAACATTTGACACAGTGAAAGAGATCACAGAAGCAAGAATAATCATAGCAGTTGAAAATGGTGGTGAATTTTCAGCTCGTTGAGGCCTTAAAACAGTTTCAATAGCAAAGAAGCAACCGGCAACAGCTGCATTAAAACCTGAATAGAAGATATTTTAGCAGAAGGAATATAAAAATATAATTGTGATACAAAAAGAAAAAAGTAACAAGAAAATAAATTCCATAATATGAAAAAAGTTATGTACCTGAAGCTATTCCTGCAACTGCACCAGCAGCAACAAAAGCTATTTTTATCTTTTCGCTGTTGTTTTCCATCATCACATAGAATCCATTTGCACAAGATTTTCCAATGTCCACACTAGGTCCTTCAGGACCTAATGAACAACCAGTACCTAAAGTGATGGCTGCCTGAATGGCCTTTACTGTGGGAAAGACTCCACGAAGCAAATCAAATCCTTGCCTTTGAGAAGGACTGGATTGCTTTATTTCATAAAGTATTTCAACCAAGCCATGCATCATCCCAACAATTACACCTCCAGTGACTGGTATTAAGAGAATGCAATGCCAAGTATCAGCCAATCACTGTAAACGAAGCCAAGGAACCATGTGCACCTACATGACCTTACATTTAGTAGAACTATCAGAAGGTTCATAAGATAGACAGGAACTAATTCAACATTGAAAAAAGGAATTGTACTCTGCTCGTATTTTGCAAAAAAAAAAAAAAAAAAAAAAATCTTGAGCATATGCAACATAACCTATTTAACTGGGGAGATTAAAGGCAGCGTGGAAATTGATAGTAAAAGGAAAACTAAAGTCCGGACACGAAAGAGTATGCAAGTATTGGGAAACAACATGTGAAAATAATATTTCACTAGAATATCCACAGAGAGTGAACCTTGTCATGAACTAAATTAATAAGCAATACTTGGGTTACCCTTGCAAGTGAAAATTTTCACTATAAAGGAATATTTCAAACAAATCCAGCTAATATTAAATGGGGAAAAGTTGCGTTCTGTATAATGTTGCGGTCAGTTGAGCAAGCAGGAAGCACTTAGGGAGTTGTAGCATACTAACAAAATAAACTTGCAAAGAAAAGAAAACGTTCAATAAAACCGAACATAAAAAGGGGGGAAAACTCCGCAATAGAGGCAACCATCAAACCTTAACACCACCAACAACAGCAAACAAAAAGAACTAGGAGCGATGATGATTATTCATACCTTTACCCCAGTTAATGAGGATTCATTAGCAGAATTGTCGTCCCAAACGAGACGTTTGAAACTGCGATTAGAAAAGTTTGCTTTTAATCAAATGTTTAAACAGATCCACAAATCCTTCGGTTAATCTCTCTTGCAATACTTGTCAGAGCTTAAAATTAAGTAATGTTTTTCCTGCACACAGCTCGCACATTATCTCTATCAAAACGGTTACCTTCTCACTCTTTCTATAAAACAAGCAAAATCTTTCTTTTCTTCGATCCAAGAAAGCAGTTTCCAAGACTTATTCCCACTCCCTTGGTTTGTCATTCTTCAAAGCCATGACAAAGACTCCGTCTAATCTATATTACAGAGAGTTCAAGGGCCCGCCTGGTGGCAAACGCGTAGGAGGCGGAGGGAGAGGAGGGGGAGGAGTTGGCGAGGTAGAATTTTCGAAGTAGTTAGTTTTAGCCTTTTTTCTAGCGATTGTCTTTCTTTTGGCGTTGATCGTGTTTTCGGTGTTGCGATCGCTGGTGTGACATACCCCATCACAAGGAAAAAGAAGAAAGTTCGTCCTGTAGAGATGCTATGGCGGTGGTAGAATTTCTGATGTGGTTAGTTTTAGTCCTTTTTCTTGCGATGGCCTTTCTTTTTACGATGACCTTTTTTCTAACTGTGTGTGTCACATTAGCGATCGCCACACCGAAAACACGATCAATGCAAAAAGAAAGATCATCGCAAGAAAAAAAGGCTAAAACTAACCATTTTAGAAATTCTACCACCGCCACAGCATCTCTACAAAACCAACCTTCTTCTTTTTCCTTGTGACGGGGTGTTTCACATCAGCGATCGCCACACCGAAAACACGATCAACGCAAAAAGAAAGGTCATCGCTAGAAAAAAGGCTAAAACTAACCACTTCAAAAATTCCACCTCACCAACTCTTCCCCATCCTCCCCCTCTGCCTCCTCTACGTTTGCCACCAAGCGGGCCCTTGAACTCTCTGTAATATAGATTGGACGGAGTCTTTGTCATGGCTTTGAAGAATAACAAACCAAGGGAGTGGGAATGAGTCTTGGAAACTCCTTTCTTGTAAAGAAGAAAAGAAAGATTTTACTTGTTTTATAGAAAGAGAGGGAAGGTAACCGTTTTGATAGAGACAATGTGCGAGCTGTGAGCAAGAAAGTCATTACTTAATTTTAAGCTCTGGCAAGCATCGCAAGAAAGATTAGCTGGAGGTTTTGTGGATCTGTTTAAGCATTTGAATAAAGCGAACTTTTCTAATCGCTGTTACGATTTCAAGCGTCTAATTTAGGACGACAATAATGAATCCTCATTAATCGAGGATAGAGTTATGAATAATCATCATCATCGCTCTTAGTTTTTTGTGTTCGTGGTGGTGGTGTTAAGGACAAGGTTTGATGGTTGCCCTCTGTTGTGGAGTTTTTCCCCTTTTTTTATGTTAGGTTTCTTTGGTTTTATTGAACGTTTTCTTTTCTTTGCAAGTTCATTTTGTAAGCATGCTACAACTCGCCAAGTCACTTTTATGAAAACAAAGTATGAAATTTGTTAATATTTTGAATAAATTTGCTCAAAACTTTTTAAACTGTTGCATAACATTGTCCTTGTATTATTATTATTATTTATGGATATATCGCATATGGGTTAATTTAGGTTTAAGAGGATTTTTACAAAAAATAAAAATAATAAATAAATAAATAAAACAATAATTTCAATTCTACCAAGCAAGAGAAGAAAGTTGAAAAGACAGGAGTGAAGTGAAGCTGCTCCTCCCTTTTTGTTTGTATTACGTTGCCTCTAAGGTTGAGATTGTGTACATGCACATCCAGCGTAATCCCCAGTGGAACCCACATCATCGCTCCATTAAAAGTAGATCCACGGTAACGATCATCGCGTATTTTGGTGGTTTTACTAAATCTAGTTGTAAGACCTTCTTTCTTATGTTTCAGACTCTCTCTCTTCCCCCTAGGCCCTACCACACACCTTTCCAATTCCCTCTATCTCCCTTTAAATTTCTTTGGGTTTTTTTTTAATTTAAACCCTAAAGTTTTTTTTTTTTTTAAACCTCAAAATTTACTCTTCAAAAAAAAAAAAAAAACGACAACCTCAAAGTATCATAAATAGGCAATTTGAACCTTGAGGACCGGTCTTGGGGCAGGCCTCCCTTTTTTTGCCGCTAAATGACAAATTAATTTAAAAACAAATACCAAACGATATTCAATTTACTTAAAAATTTTACCAAATGTTCACCATATCATGGGAAGATAATTTAAAAATTTTCGTGATTTTCTTGTACGATTTATTATAATTGTTTTAAATAATTAACTAAAATTATAATAAATTGTACAATTGTTATAAAATCATGAAAATTCTCCGATTATCTTCCCATAATGTGATAAACATGTAGTAAAAATTTCAAGTAAATTGAAAATCGTTTGATATTTTTTTTAAATTAATTTATAACAGTGTCGTACAGTTTCTTCTGCCAGCGTGTCAATTCATTCCTATAAGGGACGAAGACAGAGGTGGAGGTTATCTCTACTCTCTTCATTCTCTCTAAACCCCAAGTTTTGAAACTCTTGAAATCAAAGTCAATCATTGATCAAAGTCAACAATGGCGGTCAACGGTCAAAGGGTCTGACCCGGTTCAGGTCGAGTTGGACCCAAACTGGTTGGGTCGGATCGGTTCGTCCAGTAATGGGTTGGGTTGAACTCGACCCGTTGGGCTTGGGTCGGGCCCAACCCAAATAGGTCGGCCCGTCCCAAATAAGCTGGGTCGGACCCGACCTGAAAAGGGCTAGATCTGACCCGACCCAGACTCGGCCCAGGGGCCTGAATGGACTCGGCCATCGACGGCCAACGCCGACGACGCGCCGGCGGCTTCACAGAATCACGAAAACGCGTTGTCTGACAGATTTTTCGCCCAAAAATTCGTTTCCAACACTTTTCTTACCTCTTTTCCGGTTGAGTCCTGCCAAAAACACCAAAGAAACTAGGGATGAGCATGGTCCGGTTCGGTCCGGTTTTTAGAGAGACTAGGACCGGACCACTAAAATTCGGTTTTCAAATTTTTGCACCAATAAGCAAATTTTTTTTCCTAGAACCGGACCAGAAATCTGGTCTCGGTTCTGGTCCTCCCACTTGTGTTCAAAATTTTTTTAATTTTTGACAAAAAATTGAACTAATATGTGAAAAAATCAATAAACATAAGTAAAAAAATCAAAATTTAACTAATATGTTTGGTTCTGGTTTCTAATTTTCAACAAAATATCACATAATCTATAAAAAAACAATCTACTGCTTCGTTGTTCTAATCATAATCTCTGCATTCCATTATAAGTTGTTTCCCAAAACAGATAATCCACAATCTAAGGTTCATCGATTTCAAAACAATTTTTCAAGAAAACAAACACCACATTGAAGCTGCTAACATTTAACCCACAAGCACATTGCAGAGCAGAGCAAAAAAAAAAGAACTACAAAAAAACCGAGAACTGCAAAAAGAAAACTAACAATTGCAGAGCAACCAAACTCTGGGCTCTAACCTCGCAAATCTGCTGGATTTCTTCGCAAAAAACAGAATAAAGTTTTGGGAAAAAGATCTACCACAGTGGACAATTGAAAACACAGAAATGCGAGAGAGAGACCTACCACTTTCCGAAAGTTTCGGAAAACAGATCAAATGCGAGAGAGAGACCTACCACAGAAGAAAATTTCGGGAGCGAGACTATCGACTGTCCACTGTCGAGGACTCTACGAGAGGCGAGAGACGAGAGGCGAGAGGCGTTTGTTCTGTCCGGTGTCGAAGAGAGGAGCAGGGCAGCGGCTACTGGCGAAAGAGAGACTGAGAGAGTCAGAGAAGAACAGAATACAATTAGGGTTAACAAATTTGGATTAAATAGTCCAGTTCGGGTTTTTCGGTTTTCTATCATTAAACCCGAAAACCGAACCGAAAATTTCGATTTGGATAAAGAAAAACCGAACATTAATTATTTTAGGCTCAGAACCAACCAGAACCGGACCAAATGTGTTGGTTCTGGTCCGGTTCTCGGTTCTGGTCGGTTCTTGCTCACCCCTAAAAAAACGATCTTAAATCTTCGACGAAACCTAAAAAAATCCTAAACTTCTCGGGCGAAAATCGGGAGATAGAGGGCTTACCGTCGAAAACGCCCTTTAACAACGCTGCTCTACTCTTCGAGACGAAGAGTTTGACACAAAGATCGGGTCGATCTGTGGTCTTTCCGGCGTCGGTGGTCTCCCCCTCGCGTCGGCTCTCTCTCTCTCTCTCTCTCTCTGGTGTTTTTGCAGAAAGAAAACGAAAACAATAAGGTTTCTTCAAAACCTCGTTGTTTTAAAAATTTAATTTTTTATTATTTTATTTTTATTTATATTAAAACCCTTTTAATAGTTTTCGATTTCAATCCTTCTCGAATACTTTTTTTTTTTGTAAATTCTGACGTTCTTCTCCTGTGAATTTAATTCACTTGAAACACACACGTCAATTTAAAATTTTAATTAATTTCCTTAAATTTTCTGTATGTCACTCCTTTCTTAAAATTTGTGTAATCAGACTCAAATTTTTACTAAAAAAATTCGAGAAAAATTTATTTGTAAATTTAACTTTATTAAATTTTTGTGAATTTTACGTAACTTATGGATCGAATTTTCTTTACTTTGCTGTACAATTGAATGATTGTTAAGTATTATTTTATTATATGAGTTTGGCTAAATATTTATTTTTAAGATGCCAGATGTCAAATCTAACATTGGACTGGGTGATCAAGTTCTCTTTCCATGAAGCGGATCACCCGACCCAGTGTTTTTGCTTTGTCGCGTTTTTGCTCTGTCTCGTCCCCGAGTTGTGACAAATCTTGTGGGCTAAACAACATGCAAACTAGAAATAACAACTATTTTTTTTCTCTGTCTAAATCTTTGCAGCAGTCATTTTGTCATCTTGTAATCCATCTCGTGAACCAAGTTCTACTGATTTTCACAAATTCTTAAAAACATTCATTGAGATAAAAGAAGGCTGTTAACTTTTCATTGCTGAGAGAAGGGAAAAGATCCAAGCTTGACGCTTGGAAGCTCTCCGTATAGAATATAGATATTCTATGTGGAACGTATATGGAAATTGGAGATAAAATTTGAAGAGAGCATGCATATTTTCTTAAATTTTCCACTGGAGCAGTGTACAATATATAGCTAGCAAAAAGAATCTAAATCTTAATAATATTTAACCTAATAATACTTATATTCTATCTCGCAGAGCCTATCGCCATCTCTCTCCATCTTCGAAAATTAAAACGAGAAATAATAATGATACGAGCCTTCAGGTATGAAGAGACTTCGAGGTTTCACCTGTCATCGCGTGAAGAGAGACTTCAATGTCAGCCGATTCTTGGGAAGATTGATGTAGCTCTACAGCGGAAGGAATCGTTTCCTCGATGGGGTGGATTAAAAGGAAATGGATAGATTGATTTTGATAGATCAAGGTTAGTGACCCGATGTTATAAAGTGTTATAACACTTCGTGTGACACCGGTTATAAATACGATATAGGACAATATTAAAAATGCAGAAATTAACGACACAGGAGGTTGTTAACGCAGTTCGGCAATCAACCTACATCTGCGGGGCCACGCCCAGATATGAAAACATTTCACAAGTTCAAACAAGGTTACAAGACACTCGGACTAAAACAAAATAAGACTCCCTCTTATCTTTGATGCCGCTTCCTTCAACCTTCACAAGTGAAACTGTTTTGCGAGCTCCCCTCGACTTAAATGTGACAAGCTCCCCTTGTCTCAGATGGCAAGCTCCCCTTGCCCACGATAAAAATAACAATCACAAGAATAAATTCCTATGACACTGTCTATGACGCTTAACAGTGTCTTAGGATATGATCACCCAGAACAGGCTTCAACAATTCAGTCTTTGATAAGACTAAATCAAATAATCACATACACCACATAGAACCAAGGGTGAAGAAATAAGAACGCCCAGATGAATAGAGAATTCCCCCAAAACACAAAATTGGCGTCGGCACATTTAAACATAAAAAAACAAGTCTTTTTATCAAACGCAAGGTGCAGATCTGTTTCTCTCACTAATATCTTCTTGAAACAGACTTTTCATTCAAAAGATCCTTTCCCACGAAGTCAGCCTAAGGATCCGAAAACTCTGCCAAACAAACTTGTCGCAGAGACACTTTCTATGACACTTTAGGAAAGTATCCCAAATATTTAGGAATATGAACCAAGTTTGTTACGATTCCTTTTTCAACAAATCTTATTTGAATTTACGAAATATTCTGCCAAATATTATCTCCAAAATAGATGGATAGAATAATATATATATCCCAAAAGAATATAATTACCATAAACATAATTTCCATAACTTACCAAAATCAATAAGTTGCCAAAAACATACTGCCAACCCATAATAGCATTAACAATCTCTCCCTTTGGCATTTTTGGCAAAACATAACTCCCCCTGAAGGAGAGAACTTGAAACTCCCCCTGAATGAGAAGTTCTTGAACCAGACAAATCATTATGATGTCAATTCAAATAATAGATCCAAAATAGGAGATATCCATAGCAGTATAACAGTAATCAATCTCCAAGAATATTGCAAACTCTTAAAATATTCAATCTCACACACCCAAATTACTCCCCCTTTTTGCCATAAAAAGACAAACGGGACAAACATTGTCAATCAATCCATAGTTCAAGTAATTGCATAGAATCCATCAAACGAAGAAGACAGAATTAAGAGTCATAGTAAGTACAGGCAGATATCTAACCAGTTTTATCAAATGAATCAGAAAGTGCTGCAGAGACATTTTGTGAAACATTTGCAGAAGAGGAGGCTTTAGAAGGTGTTTTCTCAGATTCATGGGCTGGATCTGTTGGATTTGAAGGATTTTGGACAGCTGAATGTTGAATCAGTTCATCAAGCAGATCCGTCAGAACTTTCTTTCAAGTGTCTAGGGCCTGCAATTCATCTTTAACAATCTTAATAGTTCGAGAAATAAGGCTGTTCTCAACAACATTACCAGATTCGGCTACATTGTGTATATCATTTACATGTTCTCCTGAACGAAGTTTATGGCTAATTCTGATTTCATCTCTATCCATAGTGAGGCTATCGGAAGAACTAAGAGAGATTTGTTGAGCAGATAGAATACCAAAAATTAGACAAGGAAACGGTAAAGCAGACCTGCTGTGCTTCCCATCAGTGTGCTTCAAAATTTGGTCAAAGAAGAACTGGCCAATGTCAAACGGGATGCCAGTGCCAATTTGAAATAGTAGACGAGCCATTTTTTTGTTGACTCCAGTAGCATGAGATGAGGGGAGCCAGTTGCGGATTGCAATTTTGTGTAAGATAGCAAATTTTGCTGAAAGCTGAGAAGCAGGAAAATCTTTAGCACGTGGCCAAAATTGTCTAACGCCCCCTGTGACACTTGTGATGATATTGTCAAAATCCGGAGAAAACGGTTCCGAGTCAGTCCAAAAGCTGCCAATATAGGTGTTGATAATAGAAGGACTGAATTCAAATAGTGAGCCTCTCAAAAATACATGTCCAAAATCAGCATGTTCTTTATCAGTAATAGAAGAAGTCAGATTGCAATAAAATTCATGAACAATCTGAGCAGAAAAAGGTGATAGACCTTTGAAAGTTCTCCCGAGACCTTGACTGATCAGGAGATTCACAAGATCCTTACATTCTTTAAAGTCCACCATATGAATATTTCTTTCGCTCCAAAGACTCTTCATGGACACCATACTCCAGAGACTAGCATGATAAGGAGTTCTAAAAATTTCTGATTTTTCAGGAGATTTTGAAGACTTACTGGATTTTTTCTGTAACATTTTCCGTGACACTTTCTTTTGTTTGGAAGTGGAAGGAGAGGGGATTGGAGCTTTACCTTTTCCTTTTTCTTTTCTTCCAGTATTGCCCCGGGACTTGAGAATATTTCTGCTTGGTGGTTTATTCATCGGTCTAGCAGACTTTCTTGGTGGGGACACTTTCTTCCCAGACACCTTTGAACTGGTTTCTTCACCAGAAGACAGAGATTGAACCTCAGCGATACTATCCCATTCTTTATCAGACGATTCTTGGTCGATTAGCGAAGGTGCGATTTTTCGTTTAGAAGGTAAGACGACCTTTGAGCGAATACGAGGAGGACCATACGAAACTTTCAGATGTTTCAAACGTGCCAGAGGATCCTGGCTTGTACCGCACTCTTCTTCTGAAGGTTTGTATTGGCTAATAGGAACGGCATCAATAACATTTAGAGAGAAATCATCAAAGGGAGCCGATTGTGTACCTGCTTTGTGAAACGATTTGTGAGACAGATTCTCACTATCAGAAGAATCATCACTGTATCCCACTAGATTTTCCATAGATGATCGAAATTAGATCCTGGAGAAGAGCTGAGAGTGCGACGGCGACAAGGTGAGACTGATCCCGAGTTTGAAAAACCGAAGCAGTAAGATGGTAAAAAAAAGGGTTTTCACCGATTTGGAAAAATATCACAAGAAGCTCACTTCAAAATAATACTGTAGCAATTTGGGAAATAAACCCAAATATATATCCAGAATAAAATATCAACAGATTTGCATCAGAATCCCATAAATATTTTTTTTTTTTTTTTATCTCCATATTTTCTGAACTCCCGCAAAGATCTTCATAAATATTATGGAAATAAACCATAAGTCCTTTCACAAAATAAGCTCAGTTTGTCGCATACGTCATGCAGAATGTTGAAGACCAATAGCTCAGAAATAGCAAAGAATTCGCCATGTATAAGTAACACATTTTTTTTTTTTTTTTTATTTAAGAATGCAAAAAAAAAATAAAAACATAACTCACAAGTACTTTCTTCAGAGAATGCAAAGGCCCAGAGCTGACCTTAGTTCTTCAAATCTCAAGCTATCTAATGCTTTTGTGAAAATATCTGCTGTTTGCTTTTCTGTTGTCATATGTTCCAAGATAATAGTTTTGTCTTCAACAAGTGATCGAATGAAGTGATGTCTGATGTCGATATGTTTTGTACGAGAATGCTGAACTGGGTTCTTCGAAATATTAATCGCACTCATATTATCACAATAAAGTGTCATGACATTCTGTGTAACACCATAATCTTTCAGCATTTGCTTCATCCAGAGAAGCTGGGTACAACTACTACCAGCGGCAATGTATTCTGCCTCAGCGGTTGAAAGAGATATCGAATTTTGTTTCTTGCTAAACCATGAAACCAAATTATTTCCCAAATAAAAACATCCACCTGATGTACTCTTTCTATCATCAGCACTTCCAGCCCAATCAGCATCACAATATCCTACAAGATTTGCGTTAGTGTCAACAGAATACCAAATCCCATAATCGGTTGTTCCGCATATATATTTTAGAATACGTTTCACTGACGCTAGGTGTGACGCTTTAGGATTTGCTTGATATCGAGCACATAGACCAACACTGTAGCATATATCAGGTCTGCTAGCTGTAAGATATAGGAGACTACCAATCATGCTTCTGTATAGACGGCTGTCAACAGGAATTCCTTTATCATCTTTAGACAGTTTCTCATTTGTTCCAATCGGAGTTCTTCGTGAACGAACTTTTTCTAACTGAAATTTCTTCAACATATTCTTGGCATATTTGCTTTGAGTAATAAAGATACCTTCTTGTGTTTGTTGAATCTGGAGTCCAAGAAAATAGTTGAGATTGCCAACCATGCTCATTTCGAATTCTCCCTTCATTTGGTCAATAAATTCATCTACCATTTTCTGTGACACTGAGCCAAAGACAATGTCGTCTACGTAAATTTGAGCAATTAAGATCTGACCTTTATGGTGGCGAATGAACAGGGTTTTGTCTACTCCCCCTCGCTCATATCCCTTGGATAATAAATACACAGTAAGGCGTTCATACCATGCTCGTGGAGCTTGTTTAAGTCCATACAACGCTTTCTTCAACTTGTACACATGATCCGGATGATGAGGGTCTTCAAAACCCTTAGGTTGAGCAGCATACACTTCCTCATTGAGAAGACCATTGAGGAACGCACTTTTAACATCCATTTGGTAAAGTTTGAAATGCATGACACATGCAATGGCTAATAAAAGTCGAATGGATTCAAGGCGAGCAACCGGAGCGAATGTCTCGTCAAAATCAACTCCTTCAATTTGTAAGTAACCTTGAGCGACCAGCCGAGCTTTGTTGCGAATAATGTTTCCATGCTCATCACTTTTGTTTTTGTAGATCCAGTTTGTGCCAATAACATTTGTATCGGGAGGGCAAGTAACTAAGTCCCAGACCTGGTTTCTAGTGAATTGCTCTAGTTCTTCTTGCATAGCATTAATCCAATGTTCATCGAGAAGAGCTTCTGTGACATTTTTGGGCTCAAATGTTGAAGTGTAACATGCCATTTGAATCATATCCCGATAATTTACTCTAGGCTTGTCTCGAGTTTGAATACCATCATCAAGTTCACCAATAACATCATCGGCAGAATGATTCTTTTGAACACGTGTAGATGGCTGTCTAGTAGCAGGAATAGCTTCATCACGCATGTTGATTGGTGCAAGCAGATCAGTGACATTTTCTGTGACATTTGCTGGAACAGTTTCGGAGACAGTATCTGAATCATTAGAGAGGTCTTCAGTAGAGTTCTGAGAGGAATCGTTTATAGAAATATCAACTGAATTCAGAGAATCATCGACCCGAACATTCACAGATTCAATAACTTTCTGAGTCCGCTTGTTGTAGACACGATAGGCACGACTATTTGTAGCGTATCCCAAAAATATACCTTCATCACTCTTGGGATCCATCTTTCCTCTATTCTCCCTGTCAATAAGAACAAAACACGTACTTCCAAAAGGATGAAAATAACCGAGATTTGGAGTTTTACCTTTCCACAATTCATAAGGAGTCATTGTCGTTCCTCCACGTAGATAAACCCGATTGATAGTGTAGCAAGCTGTGTTCATAGCTTCAGCCCAAAATTTCTGTGGAACATTTTTCTCATGTAACATTACGCGTGACATTTCTGCTATTGTTCTATTTTTTCGCTCAACTACTCCATTCTGCTGAGGAGTTTTTGGTGCAGAAAATTCATGAGAAATTCCAAGTTGATTGCAGAAATCTTCAAACACAGAGTTCTCAAATTCTCTTCCATGGTCACTTCGAATTCGAACAATCTTCACAATAATGTAATCCTTCTCTCGCTGAAGTCGAAAACATAAGGCTTTAAAGGCACGAAAAGTGTCGGATTTCTCTCTAAGAAATTCTATCCAAGTGTATCTTGAAAAATCATCGACCACCACATATGCATAACGTTTTCCTCCGAAGCTTTCAACTGCCATAGGACCCATAAGATCCATATGTAATAATTCAAGAACACGTTTAGTTGCTGGTGTTTGAGACATTTGATGTGACACTTTAGTTTGTTTACCAATTTGACATGGTCCACAAACTTTATCTTCATCAACATTTATCATGGGGACTCCACGTACTGCTCCTTTTGAGATAATTTGTTTTAACATTCTGAGATTGACATGACCCAGCTTGCGATGCCATAATAAAGTGTCTTCCATACTTGATCGAGCACAAGTAGATGATGATGAAATGAGATAGCAATTATCAGAAGACCTTATTCCTTCGATGATGCATTTATTTGTATGATCCGAGACAACACATTTGTTGCGAGTGAAATGCACCTTCAGATCTTGATCACACAACTGACTTATGCTGATAAGATTCGCTTTCAAACCTTTTACAAGAAGAACATTTTCCAGAGAAGGCAGTCCAGGAACGTCTAATGTTCCCTTTCCAATGACATTTTCTGTGACGCCGTTTCCAAAAGTTACTTTTCCCAAACCTCCTGATGTAATATTCTTTAAAAATCGTTCTTCACCTGTCATATGTCGTGAACATCCGCTGTCAAAGTACCATGCTTCAACAGATGCTGCCTTTAGAGAAGTATGAGTAACATTACATTTTAAAAAAGATTTCTGGACCCATTTCTGTTTGGGAGATCTGTATGAGGAGATATATCCAGCAGCACCTTTTCTCAAATCATTAAGATAAACAAAGCACCTAGGGCGAATATGACCTTGACGAAAACAATAATGGCAGATTGGAATAAATTTGTTACCTTTAACTTTAGAAATATGGAGATTGGACTTCATCTGATAACTGTCTTTATGGTTTGATTTCTGTTCAGTGTTGTTGATGGATATTGCAACTTTCTTCCCTTTATTTTCAGCATCGATATTTTGCACTTTTGGAGACATTGAACATTCTCCTTTGTAACCAATTCCAGAGATATCATCACAAGATCTTCTGGCCATAAGAATATCATCAAGAATAGAGGAACTTGAGTTTAGCATTCTGACATGCTTCTTCATGTGATTTAGTTCATTTGTCAACTGCTCTATCTCATTCTGGCTAGATTTCTGTTTTGCTTTCAAATCAATAACACAATCTTGAAGACTTCCATTTTCATTTTTCAGATTTCCAATCTGTCTTCGAAGATGTTGATTTATTTCGACCAATTCTGTCCATTTTTCATGAAGCTTCTTGTATTCATCAATCAGATTTTCTTTTGTATCATCATCGCTATTTTCAGACATACTGTCAGAGACATTTTGAGTGACATTATCAGAACTTGTTGTTTTGGCTTTAGCAACAAGTGCCATATTTTGGTTTGAGATTTCATCTTCTTTTTCTGAGTCACTCTCACTCCACGTGGTGTTGAGAGAAGTCTTTTTCTTCTTCAAGGTATTTGCACATTCAGCCTGAATATGTCCATAGCCATCACATTCTCTACATTTAATTCCCCTGTTATTCCATACCTTTTCTGAAGGTTGACTTTCGTCTTTGGGCTTCTTATAACTTGTAGAGTCATTCTTGGTGTGAGTGACATTTTGTCTGACACCGCGATTATTTCTACCAAATTTCTTCAATACTCTGCTGAAATTTCTCGATATCAATGCTATGGATTCTTCCAGATCATCTTCATTACATTCTTCAGAGTTCTGCATTTCAACTTTTAAAGCCAACCCTTTCCCTTTCTTTGTTTCCATATTTTCGTCGAGATTCATCTCAAATGTTCTAAGGGAACCCATCAGCTCATCTAATTTCATCATGGTGATATCTTTTGCTTCTTCAATTGCAGTAACTTTATAAGCAAAACGTTGAGGCAGAGATCTTAGAGTTTTTCTCACAAGCTTCTCTTCAGAAAAAATTTCACCAAGAGCAAAAGCTTCATTCGCAATGTCACAGAGTCTTTCATTAAACTCGGCAATGGTTTCAGCATCATGCATCTTCAAGTTTTCAAATTTAGTTGTTAAAAACTGCATTTTTGATAGCTTTACTGCTGAAGTACCTTCATAAGTAGTCTGAAGAATATCCCAAGCCTTTTTAGCAGACACACATGTAGAAATAAGTTTGAATTGAGATGGATCAACACCATTGAAAATCGCATTAAGAGCTTTTGAGTTACTATTGGCTAGAGCATCTTCAGTCACAGACCAGCTTTCTTCAGGTTTAATAGATACAACTCCAGCTTCGCTTGTAGTCGTTGGTGAATCCCAGCCTGTTAGAATAGATTTCCAGGCTTTCTCATCAATAGCCTTAATAAAAGCTCTCATTCGAGCTTTCCAGTAAGCATAATTGTTTCCATTTAGCAAAGGTGGACGCATTGTTGAACCTCCTTCTTTCATAGAGTCCATCGTAGCAAAACCAAGATCAAGTCCCGCGGATCTCGTTTAAGAAACAGAGACGACTCGCTCTGATACCAATTGATAGATCAAGGTTAGTGACCCGATGTTATAAAGTGTTATAACACTTCGTGTGACACCGGTTATAAATACGATATAGGACAATATTAAAAATGCAGAAATTAACGACACAGGAGGTTGTTAACGCAGTTCGGCAATCAACCTACATCTGCGGGGCCACGCCCAGATATGAAAACATTTCACAAGTTCAAACAAGGTTACAAGACACTCGGACTAAAACAAAATAAGACTCCCTCTTATCTTTGATGCCGCTTCCTTCAACCTTCACAAGTGAAACTGTTTTGCGAGCTCCCCTCGACTTAAATGTGACAAGCTCCCCTTGTCTCAGATGGCAAGCTCCCCTTGCCCACGATAAAAATAACAATCACAAGAATAAATTCCTATGACACTGTCTATGACGCTTAACAGTGTCTTAGGATATGATCACCCAGAACAGGCTTCAACAATTCAGTCTTTGATAAGACTAAATCAAATAATCACATACACCACATAGAACCAAGGGTGAAGAAATAAGAACGCCCAGATGAATAGAGAATTCCCCCAAAACACAAAATTGGCGTCGGCACATTTAAACATAAAAAAACAAGTCTTTTTATCAAACGCAAGGTGCAGATCTGTTTCTCTCACTAATATCTTCTTGAAACAGACTTTTCATTCAAAAGATCCTTTCCCACGAAGTCAGCCTAAGGATCCGAAAACTCTGCCAAACAAACTTGTCGCAGAGACACTTTCTATGACACTTTAGGAAAGTATCCCAAATATTTAGGAATATGAACCAAGTTTGTTACGATTCCTTTTTCAACAAATCTTATTTGAATTTACGAAATATTCTGCCAAATATTATCTCCAAAATAGATGGATAGAATAATATATATATCCCAAAAGAATATAATTACCATAAACATAATTTCCATAACTTACCAAAATCAATAAGTTGCCAAAAACATACTGCCAACCCATAATAGCATTAACAGATTTTTACACTGGTGACCTGGGAAGAACTTTTCGTCGCATTTATAGCAGAGCCCTACCTTCCGTTTGAGTTGTAAATCGGCCTGTGAGATTGTTGGAAATCGCTGGAGAGGGGCAATGTCTATGGGTAGAGACCCTGTTGGAAGGCTTGTCTGGCCACTTTGAGGCCAGAAAGTCTTTAGAAAATTTCGGAAGGCATTGCAATGCTTGGATAGCAGATTCCTGGAGAAGAGCGACTTCGAAGGTTTGAGAAAGGAATGTTGGCCGATGAAGTTCGACCGTTGCTTTAATGAATTAATTAATTCTAATTTAGATTGTTCTCCCACAATTGTAAGAAGCTATTGATATTGTTGTATATTTTTATGGAATTTAACTCTTAAGAGTCATTCCTCCATATGTTTGCACTAAAAATTACCGGATTTATCAGGGAACTGATGCAACAAAACAATATCTTGTAACGATTATTAATTAGTGCAATTAGATGTCCTTGCTTCAACTATTTGTAAGTGATATTAATTATCACATCAATTAGAGAGTGCATAGTGTAATTTTAGATGATAAATCAAGGATTAGTCTTTATATATATTGACAATTGATGGAAAATTTATGATAAATATCTTGTTTTATTAGACTAAGTTTTAATATTTTTATGGAATTTTTGTTACATTGAAGTGAAATATTACACAATTAAAGTGGCCTCTTAATGTACTTGAAGTTGTCGTTTCAGTTCTCATATAATAACTAGAGAAAGGGTAATTAACAAAAAAAAAAATCATAAACTATTGGGTGATTAACAAACTTACACTTAAACTTTAAACTATGTTCTTTAACAAACTCGTCATTGAACTATACTTTGTTCAGATAACTATTGTTGTGTTTATATCCATTAAAAAATGTTCATACAGAAGTCCAATCTTAGAGAACGGAATCCCGCTCCATGAATTATTATTGTATTGGAGCAGGAGCGAGCTCTTCAACAATGGGATCCTGCTCTTTCAGATTCCGCTTTTCAACAGCGTGATTATGCTCTTAAACACTGTCTTTTAAAGCGAAATTTTGTTCTCTACAGCAGATTCTCGCTCTATAATTAGTATATACATTGTCTCTGGAGCGGGAGCCCGCCATGGACAGTACATAAATAACGCGATCAAAATCTTCCCTCCGCGTGATTTCATCTCTCCAAACGAAACTCTAACGCCTTCACCACTTCTTCTTCGACGCTAAAATAAATTTCTCAAAAAGGGCAGAATTTTACGTCGTTAATCTTTAATCTTCTGAAACAATATGAGATTTATATTTATAAATTTTGGATTATGGATACCCATCGAAATTGCATAATTTCAATGTTTTCATGAATAAATAATGTAAAGTGGATAAGATAATAGAAGCCAAGTTGGTTTTTGATGAAATTGTGAAGTGAGATTTGAGTCCTACATAGTGGAGTGTTTCCTCTGTGTGCGGAGGAAAGATTTTGACCATATACTGTCCATGGTCAACAACGGACTCTACCTCTAGAGACAGCATATATATTAATTATAGAGTGAGAGTCTGCTATAGAGTAGGATCCCGCTCCAGATACAATGTCTAAGAATAGGATCCCGTTCCAAAAAAGAAAAAATGAGTAGGTTCAGCTGTTGAAGAGCATACTTCCGCTCCAACACAATAATTCATGGAGCGGGATCCCTTTCTTCAAGACCGGGCTTGAGCATGAACATTTTTTAATGGAGATATGCACGACAAGAGTTGTTAAACCGTCCATAGTTTAAGATTTTTTTTTTGTTAATTATTTTTAAGAAATTAAGGTGAATTAACGGCGGGGTTAGGTGAGATCATAAGTCATCCCACATGATCGATGGCTCACCACAATATGTTTTAAATGCATTTATTTTTAAGGTCATTTTTCATAGAAGTAATTGTGTATTAATTAGTATTTAATTATCCAATTAGTGTGCAAATGGGATCTTATTAAATTGTACAACATAATTTGTACCCTCTCTGAGCTAAAAGAACAAAAATGTTTCCAAATTCTATGTTGGCTGACCTTTTCTTGAAGTACTCTAACAAGAAGGCTATTTGATCTGAATACTTTTTTTCTTCTACAAAAGTTATTATAATGTCGTGACTTGGAGATGAGCCTAGACATATAAATGCATAGTCAACGCACTCTTTTATTTCTTATGTGTTTGTATGTATTGGTATTTGTTGCCCAGCTAATTTATTTAACGCTCTGTTATTTCATAATTGGTCATCTCTAAAAATCAAATCGTTCAATTAAAGGATTGTCTTAAGCTTACCCATAGGTCGTGACATATAATATATCAAAATCATGACTAAATACTAAATGTTTTTAAATCTAAAGAATTTGAAATAGTTATTGTTTAAATACTTGCAGATAATTGTAACAATTGACATGGGATTAAAATTGAAAACGATCCACGAGAAATGAAATAAAAAAGTTTAGTTCGTTGTAAATTAAGAGTACTCCAAAATCTAATTCGAGTGTTCAATGGTTCAAGTTGATCTCTTTTAGATAAAACCACTGGCATAACTTCTTAACCTACTTTTTTAGTTTCAATTGGTTCGGATGATTCTGTTCGACGAGTCGTTCGAGTAAAAGGAAGAAAAATGGGGGGAGAATGAATATGTTGAACAATTAGTGAAAATAACAATAGTTTGACATATAATTTAGGATAAAATGGAATGGAGACTTTAAAAGCAAAATTTAAAGCAATGAGGCAAAGCTTTCATTTTTTTCCTTTTATTATTACCTACCACTTTCTACTCTCCTTCTCTTACAGTCTCACCCATTCCACTCCACACCCATTATTTAATTTTTTTTAAATTTATTTTATTATTTATGATAATTTTGTTTTTTCTTTTTCTGAATGATTTCAAGCTTTTATTCCCATATTTCATCGAGTGATCTCCGGTCTCAAATCAGAAACTTGGGATAGTGTTAACCAGAGAGAGAGAGAGGTTGAAATTTGAAGGGCCGAAGTTTGAGAGTTTCAAAGTTCCAACACTGTTTCTTAAGACCCTCGTTTCTTTCTCTCTTTCTGCTATTACAATTTTCTCCTTTTTTTTTTTTTGTTCTGATTGTCAGTTAGCTTACTTGATCACGATTCTGCGTCAGCAAAAGCTGGCTTTTTTCTTTCCTTCTTCGATTTCTTAATTGAAGGGATTCCAGATTTGGAGAGAATATTTCGATTCTTCTTCAATTTCCCAATAACTAAACCTCAGTGGGTTGTTTCTTCTCTTTTCTAGAGTGAAGTCTGCAGTAAGAGGTGTGTTTTTTTGTTTGTCAGCCATGGCTAAGGACACCTCCGGACTATGCATAAAGCTCAAAATACCGAATAGGCTGAAACCACCTGAAAATCTCCGAGAAGATGAAGATTTGTCGCAGAAATTACAAGCTTTTTCCCGAGTCTGCCATATCTGCAACAAAGGGTTCAGCTCCGGAAAAGCTTTGGGAGGCCATATGAAAATGCACGTTCAGACCCAGAAAAAGATCGCTGACGACCAAGAAACCTGCTGCGAACTCTATAATAATGGTGGTCGGAGTGGAAAACATGTTTGTTTTTCTTGCCGGAAAATTTTTCCGTCGAGGAAGTCGCTGTTTGGACATATGCGGTCTCATCCCGAAAGACCGTGGAGGGGAATTCAGCCGCCGGCGGTTGCGAATCGGCACAGTTCTTCGTCGACTCTTTCTGATGTGGATTCGCCAGAGTTTAAATTCGATGATCGGATTGATACAGCTGGTACTCCAAGAGCTCCTGCGATGGACTTGTCGAGGTCACTTCTGGGTTGGTCAGTCACGGCCAAAAGAGGCCGGAGAAGCATTTCTTCCGCAGCCTCTTCTCATTCCAGCTCCAGTTTGGAGGATCAGATGTACGACGCTGTCAACGATCTCATGCTTTTCGCCGCCAATAACGAAACATCGCCAAATAATGACCAAAATTCCGGCAATCCAGATTGTTTACCGCAGAAGAAGATGAGAAAAACATCTCTGGGAGATTATACCGGGAACTCTGAGCTTTTCAAACCAGAAAAGTCGGCTGAGACTAGTTGGGTTTACGGAGACGGAGAAGACGATTCAGAGAGGCGCAAAAACATCTCCGCTAAACAGATTTCAGACAAAATACAAGATGAGAAACCAGAGCTTAATATGGCCAGAAGAAACCTACTGAAAAAGAAGGGTAAGAAAATGAGATTAGTTGATTTGGATATACAAGAAGCTGTCGCCGAAGAACCGAAGAAGAAGATTCTGAAACAACAGCAGAATAACAACAAATACAGATGCAGTACTTGCAGTAAGATATTTTCAACCCACCAAGCCTTGGGGGGCCATAGGTCGAGCCACAACAAAGGGAAGAACGTTTCCGACATTGAAGCTCAAGCTGAAGCTCAAGTGAGAGAGGAAGAGAGCGAAAGAGGTAAAAAGATCTTAGATTTCGATCTCAACAAGCTTCCATCTCTGAACGAAGAAGAAGAAGAAGGTATTAAAAATGGCGATTTTTATGGTTTTTTATCCGATCATAGTTGATCTTTTTAGAGAATTAAGAAACCAATCTAACAAAACGTTCGTAGTTAATCATCAAAAGATACTCATTTGTCAAGGCAGGGGGAAGATCCAGGCGGTGTTCTTCATGTAGGAAATAGGTTGGTCAGGTTCAGTAGCTTGCTGGAAAATTGAGAAATATTTGATTACTTTCATATTAAGTCTTTCTTCTTTCTTCCTTTACTAATCTTGCTTTAATTTTAATAATTCATACAAATCTGGATAAATAAGTTGTTTTAACTTTTAAAATTATCAACTACTAAAATTTATTCGCATCTAAAATTAGTCACGAAATAGTTATAAGATGATGATCTTAAATTATATTACTGTTTGAATAAGAATAATATTATATTTACGGTCTATTTTTATCTCATAAATATCGATTACTTAATTCGTGAGGCAAAAGAAACTCGTTTGTGACAATATTTTGTTGAAGATGAAGTTTTTATTTATTTATTACATTAGAATGATTTCATAAATACGTAGTTATAAATAGATTTTACAGTCAAATTATATGGCAAAGAATCGGTCAAATGATTTATGAAAAGGTCGTGGAAAAAACAACTTTTGTTGGAAATTGTTGAGAGAGAGAGAGAGGCCATGGGAGAGGAATAGAAACACAGAATTTTTAGGAGAGAGATAGAGAATGAGGAGGTATATAAAAAGTCAAAAAGATTTCATTATTTTTTGTGTGTAATATGCAACTCACGAATTTGACTTGCAAGAATAAACCTATTTAATTCTCTTCTTTTTTGGGTATTTCAATACTCGACACGTGTTGCATGATAAAAATAATAATAAGATAAATACATATTTGTCTTTATACTTGTTAGACAATTAATCTATTGAAGTTTGGGAGAATTGACAATTAAATCTCTATCATTAAAGCTGCAATCAAATAAATTATTTTTTTGTTGAGTGATCTTCTTTATTAATTGTTTCTGAGAGAAATATCTCATGATTTAATAGCTTTGGTGATTTTAACTATTTTAAAACAAAAACAACTTTGAAAACTCAATGCATGAGCCAATTTATGTGACGATACCAAACTCCAATAGTAGATTTTTCTCTGAAATCGCAGATAAAAAAGATCACATGACAACATCATTAATGACAAAGACTTAATTGATAATAAGAATCTACTTGTCTTACACCCTTGAGTTTAAAGACTGATAAATAAGTTATCCTAAAATAATATATGATTTGTAATATATAACTCCACACGTGCAAATAAAAGCAATTTGGGATGGAACATTTATATTCCACTACGTGCATCCTTTGAGTGGGTCACTTGGAACGAGTCTTCAAAATGGAAGGGTACGTAGACATAAAGATGAAGGAAGGCTACCTCCATTAAATTAATGAAAATGATAAATAAAAGGGAAAAGTTCAATTTAGACCCCAACGTATGGGATCAGTGACCATTTGGTACCTAATATTTTTTTTTACCTAATCAAACCATAACATATAAAACGTTTGTAATTTAAACCCTACCGTCAATTTTTTAGTTAAATTTAACAGATTTCTTTCAAATTTTTTTTTTTTTTTTCTCTCTCTCTCAGACGAAGCAGAGTACGTCTTTAACTACCAGATAAAGTGCAACAATGGCTAACCTACTGGTTTTCGCCTTGCCTGTAAGTCTACAAGCTAAAACTCGATCAAGAATGCAAAGCAACTGGTTCAACTTCTCCAATACGCGTTCAGGACGCATCTCTTTTAATGGCGTCTCTCCCACTGATTCGTTTGCGTTGTTGTACAATTTAGACCTTCTCGATCTCCCGTAATCAAAATTATCTTTGCTATCATCGTCAAATTTACCATCAATTTCTTTCGATCTCTTCCCATAAACCATAGATTCAACCTTGTTCTCGAGATACGTTGCATAAAACCTAACAAAACAAGAGTGATCCCACGAATTCAAATGCACCTCATCTCTAAAATTGAAGAAATTCAATATTCGCATACCGTTTCGATTCGCATGAACAATCTCCTCCTCGAACGAGAAATGTCCATCAATCAAGACTCTATGGACAAGAATTAGTGCCTTAAGGGCTACAATCCAGTCGCGGGTTTTGCTTAACCGTTTCGAAATCGCAGTTACAAATGCAGTCACGTATCCCCTCGAGCAGGAGGACAAATTCAGAATTTCACCGATGTGTTTCTCGTCGACTGGGTCTTTGTCGTGGCTCGTCGCTTTCACGACCAAGACGTCTACGTCTGGGGCTACTGTTCCGGCCACTTTAGCGATGCTGATGCTCGTTTTATCTTTCACTACCCAGATTGCCCTGCGGATTGAACTCGACGCCATTACAAGATCAACCAATTCCCCCCCCCACCCCCCCCCCCCCCCCAAAAAAAAAAAAATAGCAGCGTTTATCTTTCTTTTCCTATTGTCAACCCAAAACAAGAACTATAAAATGGCTGTTTGAAGTTGACAATGTAGATGGGTAGCCTCAGACTCGGTCTTCCACTTAGTCAAAGGTCTAAAAGAGAATCCGCGGGGAAAGAGAACAAAATTCTCTCAGCTGGGTAAATATTGTTGACGATGTAGAAGAATTCTGGCGATCATAGGAGTCCAACCTGATCGGAATATTCCCCCCAATGACGTTGTGTCAGCAAGACTCTGTTTTACGAGAGTGCAAGAGAGAGAGAGGGTAGTTTGAGAAATTTGAAAGAAATCTGTTAAATTTAATTAAAAAATTGACGGTAGGGTTTAAATTGTAAACGTTTTATACGTTAGGGTTTGATTGGGTACAAAAAAAACGTTAGGTACTAAATGGTCACTGACCCCATACGTTAGGGTCTAAATTGAACTTTGCCCTAAATAAAATTGTCAACTCACCCAGTAATGGATTTATGAGAGGTCATATATTTTGTGGGGGCCATGAAACATGTTTTGCTCTTTCATCAAAAGTCAACACGAGAGAATTTGGAAATTTGTGGCTTGAACAAATTGTTTGGTCTTTTGATTCTATATTTCACGATTGATTATGTTTGAAAGTGCTTGATAACTTTTGAAAAATGATTATATTATACGAATTATTTATATTTTTGCTACGAAATGCTAAAATGTCATGTTTAGATATATAAAGGGGTCTCTCTCTGTTATATTTTTGTCGTCCCTTTCAAAATTATGTTCCTTCAAGAGACATCTTTTTTCTGCTTCTCTTTCTCCTAGTTCTTTGATAATCTTGT
The DNA here is from genome assembly GCA_022432975.1 of Begonia masoniana. Taxonomy (NCBI): domain Eukaryota; kingdom Viridiplantae; phylum Streptophyta; class Magnoliopsida; order Cucurbitales; family Begoniaceae; genus Begonia; species Begonia masoniana. The sequence goes on along the minus strand of CM039511.1, from coordinate 9,063,743 downwards.
AAACCGGATCGGAAAAGTAGCTCAGAGTAGTACCGGAGTCGATGATCGTTCCTCCGCCTCCTTCCGGCGACAATTCCCAAGTTTCTACCGGAATATCCAGCGTTTCTCCCCCCACTGATATGGATTTTATCTGAACGTAGTAGAACGTGTCGACTAGATTTTCCTTTCCGGCGACTAATGAGGTGAAATTCAAATCCGGATGGTTAAGCAAATCTTCATCCTCGCCGAAAATCAATTTGCTGCTTGAGTCACTGTTTCTGTCGACGAGACAGTAGGAGAAAGAATGGCCGTAGTGCGATTGGAGCTGAGAGGAAAGGAGAGAGGGCCTCTTCCCCTAATAATCCAGCAGCTCCATGAAAGAGGCCTCTGTTCCAGTGACCGCAACCAAACATCACATTCTCCACCTGTTTGAACTCCGATTTTCCATTTTGCGAGGTTAGATTTACAGTGAAAGTTTCGAGAGCGAAATCTCCAGTCGTGTTAGAACTATCTCCATACCGGTAGAAATAGGGGCACGATTGATTCACAAGTGATTTACTTTCTCGGCGATTTAGGCAGCGACTATAATCCCTTCGTGACATCCATTGCAAACCGAGCAGATTAACCGCCTTTGGAGGAAATTCACAGCCTCCTCCAGAGCTATGATTTCCGTCTGGAAAAACAGAACGCCGTCGTCTCTCTTCCGCTGCCGAGTCAAGCCCAGGCCAACGTTGCTGCCTTAGTGCCATTTTCGACTGGCATGGAATCCTCGGTCACCCCCAAATTTTCCCTTCTGACCTAAGCTTCAGTCGATCGACCAACAGACTGGATTCGAGGCCCCATCTCTCAACTCACCATCCTGACATCCAAACTGCCCCAAGCCTAAATGCCAAATCTGTAAGAAGATGGGTCATACAGCTTCAGCCTGCTATCACAGGCTTAATCTGTCTTACAGGGCTACCCGGCAAATAGCCCAATACCCGACCCATCTAACCCCATACCCATCCCACTACCCAACCCATTCAACAACCAGGTTACCCGCCCAAAACCCAAACCTTTTAACCGCCCATAACCCGACCCATTTACCCACCCCTTCCTCCCTGCTCAGTTACCCGACAACTCAAGCTAATTTCGCAAGCATTCTACCGAACCCACCCATCTCGGATCAAGCTGCTCCCTGGCTACTCGATTCAGGTGCCACAAATCACTTCACCTCTCAACCGGCTGTGCTCAACTAGCCACGCCCATACAACTGACCAAGTCAAATCTCCACTGCCGACGGTACTCTCCTTCCTATTCTTCTCACTGGTTCTGTTGAAATTTCGACACCAAGTCGATCTCTCAATTTAAATTCTGTCTGTTACAGTCTACTTCTCTCTCATAATCTGATTAGTGTTTCCCAACTTTGTCGTGAAAATGTTGTGTTCATTGAATTCTATTCAAATTGTTTTTGTGTTAAGGATCGAATTTCTCACTGGACTCTCCTTCGAGGTTCACTGCATGATGGACTCTACCTATTTCCTCCTATCAATTCGGCTTTCTCCCTCATTGCTCGGCTGCCAGCACTCACTACTAGTTCACAACACCTTTGGCATCTTAGGTTAGGTCACCCTTCCTCTTCTATTTTGAAACATGCATTAGAATCATGCAATGTTCCTTTTGTAAAACCAGATAGGACTTTTGTATTCCCTGTCAAATGAGTAAAACTCATCGTTTGCCTTTTCAAATTTCAAATTCTCATGCTCGTTCACCTTTTGATATTGTACATACTGATGCTCCTCTAAAGTTAAAAAATAAAGTTTATACTTCTTTTGTGGCTTTTCATAGAATGGTTTCAAATCAATTTTGTACCACTATTAAAATCATTCAGTTGGACTAGGGAGGAGAATTCCAATCCCTCTCTTCTCTTTTTAAATCGTTGGGTATTCATCATCATATATCAAGTTCATATACCCTTAATCAAAATGCCCGTGTAGAACGTAACAACCAACACTTCGGTCAGGTATTTATTTCGAAGATTACTTTTGGGGTGGTTTGTGGAATAAGAAAAATAACGAGGATCTATTGACGAGTATTACTTGTTTTAAGAGAAAAGTAGGTTTAGTGGCAAGATTGTAAATAAAGTTAATTTTAATTGATATATATAGAAAATGGAAATTCTAAAACCTCACTAAAACCTCCCACCCGATCCTGTAGCCGACTTTTCCTCTCCAGACGAGTTCCTCCAAAACCTTCTCTCCGGTAGCAGACACCGATTTCCTCCACCATTGATCAGCTCTTCCTCCACTCTTTTCGAAATCTTAAGCTCTAGGTAAGGTTTAAGTGATTCACTCATTAAATTTTTGATTTAAGGATGATTATTGGTTGATGTTTGAAGATTGAGAATCAGACGATGTTAGAATAATGATAGTATTTTTAAATTTTCTGATTTATGGCATTGGTGATAGGATTCTAGATGTTGTTGATGTTAGGTTTGAGAATCTGACATTGGTATGAATCTGGTAGTTTTAGCACACTAATGCCATCAATGCTAGTGAAGATTAAGCTACGCACACAAGGTGCTAGACTAAATGACTTAGAGGTTTAAACTAGATTCTATGATGATTTCTTTAGTTAGGATTTTACCAGCTTTGAGTTTAGATTATTCAGGATATATTTAACATTGGAATATGAAATGTCTTAGGTGGAGAATAATTCAAGTGAAGACACGACATTACTAAGGAGTTCAGGTAAGTGAGTGTGTAGGGACTCGGCTATTAGGGCTCTACATCACAAGGATACTAGGATTATGGTTTTAGTGATTTGTTGATGTCTATGACCCGTTGAATGTTATGCTGTGATAAGTATAGTTTCATGACATGTTATACGATGATGGTTTGCTTTCTGTAGTGTGTTCTTCTACTCATTCATGTACATGCAACATGTTTCCTCCACTGATACACGAAAATGTTTTACATGTATGATTTATGTAAAAATCGAAAAGAAGAGACCAAGGTTATGAAATGTATGTAATGATTAAGTGAGGGTTGGAGTGGTCTGGCCATGTCACTGTCCATGCAATGGACCAAGATTACTGTCTGTGAGGACCATGTACACGCACTCTGCCTACCCTCCAGCACGACCCCCCCTCCTTAATCCATGTTATGTGAACGATGAACAAGAACATGATTCCCATGATATGATCAAGAACACGAACATGAACATGACTCCCATGATCTGAATAAAGAATGTGAACATGATTTTATTAAGTATACATTCATGAGCACTTATGTATATGTTGCACTTCTTACTAAGCATTAGGCTTATAGTTTAAACCTTATGATGTAGGTGACAAGTTGGAAGGTGAGGACCTCAAACCGAATGAAGATGTTTAAGTCTGGTTGCTGGATGGTGCTCAAGGCAGAATTTGTGGCTGGGCGGCGATTTAACCCGTGGATGGTGCTCCTAATTAGTTATGGTATAAGACGTTGATAAAGAAATATAAGTAGAAAAGAATTTTATATGTTAACAAGTATTTGACTTATTCAGTACATGTTTAAGCTCTAAGAAGTTTTATGATTAAAGAATTTCCCTTCTGTGTTAAGTTTTTCGCTGCGAGTTTATGTCGAGGTTAATGGTGCTTAAGTGTATGACGAATCTAGAAATAGGATTTAAGTTTATAGAAGACAGGGAGTTAGCCGATCGATCGGATAAAGTGGCGATAGTTCGGCGTAATAATTTATGTGAAGAGAGGAAAAACAGAGAGTTGAAGTTAAAAGACTAATAAGTCTGGTCGATGTAGTCTGGAAGATGTAGTTTGGATGCTATAGTCTGGACGATGTAGTCTGGTCGATGAAGTTGGGACGACGTAGTCTGGACGATGTAGTCTGGTCGATGTAGTCTGGACGATGTAGTCTGGACGATGAAGTCACGTGGACTGGGGACGATAAAGTCACGTGGTCTGTGGATGATAAATTTAAGTAAGTCCATGGACATTAGTCTGTGGACGATGAGTCTATGTAACCGTGAGTGATGAAGTCATGTGAACTGTGGACGATAAAGTCACATGGTCTGTGGACGATGAAGCCACTTGATCAGAGAGCGATAATGTTTAACAGTCAGTGGACGAAAATGTCAAAGTAGTCCGTGGACAATTAAGTTTATCGATCTTGTGAACAACTCTGAGGACTATTATGATGTCCGATATATGAAAGATTTAAATTCTGGGGGTCTGAGGTATCAACCTCCTCGGAACATCCAGTTATTGCCTGAGTTAAATGTCCACGAGTTTTCTTTATAATGTAAAAAAAAAAATGATATATTCTTAGCCCTCACATGTAAATGTATAAATCAAGTCATGAAGTCATGTAATTTGTCTTGACCCAGCTTAGGTCGTTACAGTAAAAATCGTCATGTTGTCGAAACTGAACTTGCTTTGCTTTTTCATTTTTCAGTTCCTCAAAGTTTCTAGCCTTGTGTTTTTGCCACTGCAACGACTTTAATAAACTTTTTATCTACCCCTATTCTAAATCATAAATCACCTTTCAAATGCATATTCAACTCTATTCCAAACTATTCAGCTCTACGTGTCTTTGGCTGTTTGTGCTTTCCTTTTCTTCGACCTTTCAACAGACACAAACTACAGCCTCATTCTCTACCTTGTATTTTTCTGGGTTCCAGCCCTCATCATAAATGTTACCTATGCCTCGATCCTAACTCTAATAAAGTGTACATTTCTCGTCATGTCACCTTCGATAAATCTAGTTTTTCCTTCTCTTCCTTTCATTCTCCTACCTCATAAGAACCTTCCTTTTCTATTCCGATCTCTTCCATCCTTTTTCCACCAAACCCCATCCAACCCACACCTTTTCTGTAACGACCTCTTCCTAGACCAGGGCTCACCCCGCATCCGAGGCCAGGCAAGTTGTGCAGTTCCGGCTCACACAGGGCCCTGCCACGTGGCAGCCACACAGGCCCACTACGTGTACTCACGATCTTCTCCCCCCCCTGATGGGAGTTTTTACCTTCCCCCCACAAGTGAGGAGTACCACTTGAGCTAGGGGAGGTCGTTACAAAAAAAAAAGGCACCTTTTTTTTTGCCCATTATAAACTCATTACTATTGAATACTGAAATATTCAAAGTTGAATTGCCTAAATCCAAGAAGTAAAAGATTTCACATACTAATGATACATATCTATGACTCTATAAACTTGGTCATATTAACCTTGATAGAATTAACAAACTTGTTAAGAATGGTCCTTTAAAAGATCCAACTATTAGATCTTTACCGGTTTGTGAATCTTATCTGGAAGGTAAAATAACTAAAAGGTCCTTTATTGGAAATGGCCAAAAGGCTCAACATATACTTGAGCTAATACATTCAGATGTATGTGGCTCAATATCAACATGGGCAGAGGTGACTATGAGTACTTTGTGACATTCATAAATGATTACTCAAGATATTGATATATTTACCTAATTTACCTTAAATCTGAAACTTTTTAAAGTTTCAAGAATTTAAAGTTGAAGCTAAAAACCAATTAGGTAAGACTATCAAGTGCCTTTGACTAGATCGAGGAGGTGTACCTTAATAGTGAACTCAAGGATTATCTATTAGAACACGAGATAATATCTCAACTAACAGCACCACAAATGCTGATAAGTGTGTATTTTACACACTTATTCGTACTCTTTTATACTTGATTCGATAAGTTTTTCTCAAGTGTTTGAAAGAATTTGATATTTTTAGTGTAAGCACAGATAAATTTACAAAAAACAGGCTGGTTCAATAAATTTTTTTTTTTGATGCATTATAAGGAGAAGACGAGAAGAAAAGGAAAGGGAGAACAGAAGGACCACCGATCGGTCACCATATTTGGGCGATCGATCGGCTGAAATATTGAAAAATTGAAGTCCGAGAAAGAAAATAGAATGCATGTCGATCGGTCGCCAAAAATTGGGTGATCGATTGGCTAATGAAGAGAGTAGTAATTCTTAGGCAGAAGCCGTGTTGATCAGTCTCCATTTCCGAGGTGATCGATCGGCTAAAAAAGCAAAAAAAAAAAAAAGGGAAGCTTTAAGAAGAAAACCAGAGGAGGTGCTGATCGATCGGCTACATTCGGGCGATCGATTGGCTGAAGCGAGCAGAATTAAAACTGAAGACAGTGGCTGTGCCGATCGATCAGAGGCTGGAAGCGAATGATCGACTGACGACGTTCCAAGGGCAGACGCTAAGCAGATTGATCAGCCATCCACATGTGATCGATCGACTGTCATTGAATGAAAAATAAATTAGATTTTAGGTTTTGATTGTTTCAATCTCAACCGTTGATCGTGGACCCGAATACCTAATTCAAAATTAGGTTATAAAACCAAGACTAGAGGCTGAAACAAAAGGGAGAGAGAACTGCTGAAAACAACAGAGATTGGAACGGAGCAAGAGCATCGGGAAAGGAGAATTTGGATCGACAACCATAGTTTTTTTTTCTTCTCCTTCTCTTCTCAATTATGAACATCTTTACTTATTTTATTTGTTCTCGTTATTTTAGCATGAACTAAACTTCTTTTTCTAGGGCTACGATATAGCCAGATTATGAATATTTAGTATCTTCTTTAACTCAAATTATTAGTTTTCGGTTTCAATATTGTGTTGAGTCATTTATCCTGTTCTTAAAGCTTGCGATTATCTGATCAACAATAGCATGTTTGTAGGATTGTTTTGAGATCAAAAAGTAATAAATAATCGTGCATTGGATAATTTACCAGGAAAATGATGTAAGACTAGAGATAGCTAATGCGTTCATGTGGTATTTTAATTTATCGTTCCTAATGTACTCAATTAATTCCCAGGGTTAGAGACCGAAAGGTAATAATTCGTTAACTGAATAAGTTTTTCATTACTCGAGAGAGTATGATAGATAAATTTGTGAAATCGCCATCAACACATAAGAATAGAAATTAATAAATTGGATTATGAATACTAAATATGACTAATTTAGGTGAAATCTGAAACCCTAAAATCTTCTCAAATTAACTTCTACAATACATTTAATTTCTGCTATTTAATTAAAGTATTTTGCTATTCTATTTTAAATAAAAAATATCGAAGTTTTGTATTCATTATAAACTGAAATTAATTTTATTTGATCATTAATTAAAAAGTCCTTGTGGATTCGACACTCTATTTATCACTTTATTACTTTTGCGACACGTTCACTTGCGTATGAATTCTATTTTTCTTATTTTTGCTTCCGTGTTATTTCCAGGTGTATGCGTAAAGAAAGAGACGATAATCTTCTCCCTCTTAAATTTGAAATCGAGCGTACTTGTCAAAATAATTGTAAAGAGGAAAGAGAAGCTATTCAAAAATCGTGTGACATCATGGGAGATAACGGGGAAGACAATGCTGAGAACCGGACTTTGTTGGATTATGTCATTCCTATTGTTTTCGGTAATCATTTTGCTATTCGAAAATCGGCCATTGCTGCTAATTTTAAAATTAACCCGGGCACTTTGCATATGATTCAATAGTCTTAGTTCAGTGGACTACCTTCTAAGGACCCCAAAGATTATATTGTAAATTTTTTGGAAGTCTGCGATGCTTTCAGGTTCCACAACTTGAGGGATGATGTCGTGAGGTTGCGGTTGTTTCTGTTTTCATTACAGGATCACGCAAAGAATTGGCTTAACTCCCTGTCGACTAATTCTATTACTACTTAGGAAGAATTATGTCAGAAGTTCCTCTCCAAGTTCTTTACTTTTGAGAAGACTACTAAACTTTGAAATGATATAATCAATTTCAATCAATTCTGTAGCACCCGGTTCTATTAAACCAAATTTAATTTATCAATTATAATGTGCTATTTTTATGAAAGAATTGGGAGAGAAAGTGATTAGGTTAATAAATGAGTGAGTAAGGGCATGATGGTAATTTGAGATATTATATTGGATAACGTATTTAATGGTGGGTTTAATGAGGTTTAGCCACCACTGTTCTCTCGTTTTCCTTTCTCGGTATTCAGCTCAAGCTCAACAGAGTTCCAGGCGATTTTCCTCACCGATCTTCATTCCTTAAACTAGGTAAGTCTACCCTTTCGTTTTCTTGAGATTTTAGTGGCTAAATAGCAGACAGACTGCAATGTGTGTATCTTTGATAATGCGGTGAGTAAGTTGAGTTCGGGTTTAGTGTTGAGTCGAGAATGTACGATGGCCAGGGCCTCCAAGCTAGCTCCTTAGGTTTCTGAATGGCCTAGGATGAGGTTTGATGCTCTGTTTATAATTTGAGGTGATCAGAATCCCAAAGCAACGCCAAGTCGAGCATTTTCCACGAGATTAGGTAAGTGAAGTATGCATGTGCCTTCGGCCCTACATCACAAAACAGTAGGGTTATGTATTGTGTGAATGATTTTGTATGTCATGTATCATGTTTTTGAAAGATTACGAAAATGAATTTTCATGTAAGGAATGGTAAGGCATGAACTGAATGTGACAGACAAACTATTAAGGGAACTAATCCATCCCTTAACTTATGAAGGGATTTATAACATTGGGAGGATTGATCCCACTCCCAAGGGAACAGGGGGATCAGATCAGCTATTAAGGGAATTCATCCGCCCCTTAATCGAGTAGAGGATGTATAACATTGGGAAAATTGATCCACTTCCCAAGGGAACCGATGGATCAGATCAGTTTATGAATGAATGTGAATGCAACTGAGATGAGAAAGTAGAGATTGCATGTTTAGGAATTTACGTTTTAGCATTTCATTTCATTACTGCTTTACTTACTTAGCATTAGGCTAATAGATGAGTTTTGTGATGTAGGTGTTGAGGATACTGCAGGTGATTTCCCTGAGTGCACAGATGATTAGACATGGTTGGAGGGGTACATTCATGTTTCGGCCTGGTAAATTGATGAGGCGGTTTAACTGATATCTGTTGGTGTGAAGGTTTAGTTGACAATGTTTAAATTTAAGAGTGTTGAGTTTCTATGATAATAGTGATTCCAATACTTTGAATACGTTTTGAGATTTTCCGATAACAGTATTCTATTGAGTCTCGAATGTTTGGTTCTTATTGGATTTGAGTAATGCAATGATTCGAATCGTTTCTGAATGGTTTCAGTGAAGTAGTAATCTTCTTTCTGTAGTTAGAGTTGTGTTTGTATAGCAAGGAGTAGTTGAGCCGTTATTTGTTAAACCTATCAGATGATGTCTTCAGTGGAAGCCATCGGAAGATGTAGTAGAAGTTTTGTCGTTTAGTGACCGGTAGATGTCGTGTATTGAACTTACCGGATGATGTAGTAGAAGTTTTGTCGTTTAGTGACCGGTGGATGTCGTGTATTGAACTTACCGGATGATGTAGTAGAAGTTTTGTCGTTTAGTGACCGGTGGATGTCGTGTATTGAACTTACCGGATGATGTAGTAGAAGTTTTGTCATTTAGTGACCGGTGGATGTCGTGTATTAAACTTACCAGACGATGTAGCAGAAGTTTTGTCGTTTAGTGACCGGTGGATGTCGTGTATTGAACTTACTGGATGATGTAGTAGAAGTCTTGTCCTTTTGTGATCGGTGTATGTAGTTTGTTTAAACGGAAGACGTGAGCAAATGTTTTGTCGTTTTTTTTTTTGTGGATGACAGAGGCTGGATGAGTGATTCCTCTGGCTGACGTCACCGGTGGGGGCTTCGGTTGGTTTCCGCCCCCCTTTTGTTGACTTTGTTCAGCGGATGATGTGTTTGACTTTTTAAACTTTAAACATTTCACGTCTAAGCCTTCACCTCTTCCGGCTGAGTCATTTCCTTAATATTTTGGTTGATTATTCAAACCTTATTTTACAGTTTTGCTTAACTTTGCTTTGCTCAAAGATTTTCCGCTGCAAGTTTTCATGTTTTAGTAAACATTCAAATTTAAATTTCGAACGAAGTTTTAAATTTGGTCCGAAATTTTCTTAGTGATGTTCGGGTTTATGAGTAACAAACCGAGCTAAGAAAACTAGGGGCGTTACAGTATGGTATCAGAGACATTCAGTTAAACCGTTCAAAAGATTACTTATCAGTGTTAATCGTTGCATGGAAGTACTTCAACAACTGTAAGTGTTTATGTTAACCTTAGTTGATAGATATTTAAGAGTGTAATTAACCCTGTACAGGAATTTAGTACCATGGCCAGACGCCCAGGGAGACCTAGAGTGCCAAGAGAAATGCCAAATGTGAGAGGAGAAGAGGAGCCTAGTGTGATTAGGCAGCTGACTGATTTATTGCGTCAGCAAACTGATTTAGTGCGCTAGCAGTCTGACCAACTAGGAGTACTGTTGAACCGAGAGGTGCAAGGAAGTGCCAACTCGGGTTCTAGCAATGAACATTCTGGAGATAGATTCCGGAGACTGAGACCATCCACGTTTGATGGACAGTCATCTGATCCAGTTATTGCTGAAGGATGGCTTAGGAAAATTGAGAGTATGTTTAGGTGTGCCAACATAGGAGAAGGAGACAAGGTCACGCTAGCAACATTTCATTTAGCTGGTGAAGCTTAACTTTGGTGGGAAACAATAGAGACCGCCACTGATGTTTTGGCGATACCTTGGTCACAATTCAAGGACATTTTCTATGAGAAGTATTTCAACAGCACTGTCCAGACCGCGAAGAAGTTGGAATTTCTGAACTTGAAGCAGACAGGGTTTGTGGGCGAGTACAGTAGGCAATTTGAGTCTCTGTCTAGGTTTGCTGGACATTTTGCCCACAAGGATGAGGATAAAGTGTTCAAATTTGTGCATGGACTGAAGCCAGAAATCTACCGAGGGGTTAAATTTTGTGGTATTAAAGGCTTGACATTTAGTGAAGTTGTGTCCACTGCTCTGGGAGTGGAAGAAGCTGAAAAGAAGTGTGCTGGACCAAAGGAGGTTCCACAAAAGTTTATCCAGCCACACTAGCAGAGGGGAATGAAGAGGCCTAGTGAAGGCCAGAGTAGCCAAGGAACAGGAAGGAAAGTACCAGATACCAGGAAGTTTCCCCAGTGCCCGAAATGCTTGAAGAATCACTTGGGCGAGTGCAGATTTGGGACGGGAAAGTGTTTCAACTGTGAAGAGTTTGGGCACACACAGAGATTGCCCGAAGCCTAGGATCACCAGATGCTTCAATTGTAACAAGGTCGGCCATATTAGCAGAGACTACCCAGTTCCTAAGAATGGTCCTGCTATGATTAAACCGAGGATATTCTCCATGGTGGAGTCAGGTGAGGAACAACCCGCTGTTGTGTCAGGTACTATATTGATCAACTCTGTGCCTGCTTTTACTTTAATAGATTCTGGTTCAACACATTCATTTATAGCATCTGCTTTTGCTGTTAAGTTAGATGTACAGTTTACCCCTTCCATGCATGTGTTCAGTGTTGCATTACCCTCTGGTGAACGCATACACTCTAATCAAGTGATACTTGACAGTGATGTGCTAGTAGGGAACGTAAGTGTAACACCCGACATTTCGGCCAGGTGATTTTCTGACCATTTTCATTGTCACCCTCTTATTTAACCTTTATGATTTAAATTTAATGTTAAGATAAAATTATTACAAGTTGAGTAAAACTAGGTTGGTTGGCAGTTTTGTAATTAAAATTTATGGGTTAGGTATAAATAGGAAATGGAAACCTTAAACCTCATTTATTACCACTGTAGCCGACATTCCCTCTCGGCGATTCCTTCTCTCCCAAGCTTTTACTCTCGGCTATCAGAACCTCCCCTTGCCGACGGCTGGTTTCAGCCTGCTTTTCTCTGCAATCTGCACCCGAGGTATGAAATGGACAATGTAGTCATTTATTAGTGATTTAAAGCTCTGCTTTCAACTCGGCATTTGAGTTCGGATTTCTAGCACTGGCCGAGTAGTTTTAGACTCTTTTAAGTCTGAGAGTAGAAATGCCATCCCAAATCGATTCTGAACATTTTAAAGTAACCAACTCGGATTTAATCAATGGTAAAACCTGTCCACCTAGTTTCGGATTTCAGACTGCAGTGTGTCAAACAGTGGAATCGGAATGACTTTAGCTGTTAGATTCTAGGATGACTTTCGAGTAGAACTTTTAGGACTTTATTTTAACTACTGTAATGTGGAATGTTTTAGGTGAAGAAGTTGAAGAGAAAGTGATTCAAGTTGCTAAGGAATCCAGGTAAGTGAATGTACTAAGTTTCCGGCCAATAGGGCCCTACATCAAAGGATTATGTTACATTTAGCGAACGTTGTCAGCTATAAGTTCGATGAAATGTCGATGGATATGATTCTGGTATTCTGATATACTCCCCTGTCTTAGTTCGATGATTAAGTGCATTTATGTTATGCATCATGTTTTACTTCTCAAGCATATGAAAATGTTTTGAAATATGTTTTCTCATGAATAAAATAAGAAGATAAAACTTATGCAACGTGGTTAAGTGAGGGTTGGGGGTGGTTCGGCGTATGTCACAGTCCGCAGTAGGACATATGAATACGACCCGCAGTAGGGACCATGATCAAACTCACTGTCGAACCCCCTTTACCAGCACAAATCCTCTCTTAATCCACATAATGTAATGAAGAATACGAATGATGAATATGAGCATGTCCATGAATGATGATTATGATCAATGAATACGAGATACGATTATGAATGATGATTAAGACTAAGTACACGAAAAGAAAAGACTCATGAGCATGTTTTTCTCCAAGTTATGCATTCATGAACTCATAATAGTTTGCATTCCTTACTAAGCCTTAGGCTTACAGTTACACCTTATGATGTAGGTGAAGAAATATCAGGTGAGGATTTCAAGATTGATGAAAGTGTCTGAGTTCGGTTGCTGGAAGTGATCAGGGTGGAAAATCTGTGGCTGGATGGCGAACATGACTCTCTGGTTTAAGCTTTTAAGATTTTAATAATGTTTATGAACAAGGAAGTCTAAGTATGATGAGTTTACTTTCGAATATAGAGTTTTAGGTCTGTCTAATATGAGTACTGAGTCTGAAAATATTTATGAAGATATAGAATGAGTTATTTTACCTAAGTCTTCCGCTGTGTGAGTTTGAATGAATTTATGGATTATTCCGATGAGTTTTGGCCATTAAGATTTAAGTTATGAGGTCTACGTTTATCTAGATAGAAGTCTGAGAAAACCAGGATGTCTTCCGCTGAGGAATATTGGAGGAAATGAGTTTGTCTACCGGCTGACGTCATCGGAAGAGGAAAAGTATTTGTCTTCCGGCTGACGTCATCGGTAGAAGAAATGTGATGGAAGTCGGGAGAGTTTGTCTTTCGGCTGACGTCATCGGAAGAGGAAAAGTATTTGTCTTCCGACTGACGTCATCGGTAGAAGAATTGTGATGGAAGTCGGGTAGGTTTGTCTTCCGACTGACGTCACCGGTAGAGGAAGTGAGTTCCTTGTCGTTTACTCACCGGTAGAGGAAGTGAGTTCCTTGTCGTTTACTCACCGGTAGAGGAAGTGAGTTCTTTGTCGTTTATTGACCGGTAGAGGAAGTGAGTTTTAATGAACCACGCGAAGTTTTAATTGATCACACGGGTTGCACGTGACTGTCGGCAGATGCAAATATGTGTGCCTGCCGATAGATGTTTAATGAATCATGTGGGATGCACGTGCTGACCGGCAGATCAACTAGAAGCTCGTCGTTTAGTGATCGGCAGGAGTGAGAGTTATAATGGATATATTCAGTGAATTGAATGAGATGTTTTAAGTTATGTTAAGTAAAAAAAAAATAGATGAATAAATATGTGGACTATTATGATCAAGTTACGTCACGAGTTTAGTAACAAACCGAGTTTAAGGATTCGGGGCGTTACAATTATGGTATCAAAGCTAAGCCAGGTTCTAAAATCGGTTCTGTAGACTGCCTCCGAGCACAGATTGCCACCTGAATACTCTCCAACAACTGTAAGTGTTTACGATTCTAGTGATGTCATTATGTTAAGATGTGTTTCTATTATTGTTTAGGAATCTCAAGATGGTAAGAGGTCAACAGAGGGAAGACAACGTGGGTAGTACCACCGTTGCTCAGCTGATAGAATTAGTTAATCGCCAATCGCGACAAATAGAACAACTAGTGATTACTAGGGAAGAGCTTGGGAACTCCAGCTCTAATGTAACTCATGATCATGGGGGTGAGCGCTTCCACAGGCTTAGGCCACCAACATTTAATGGCCAAATTTCGGACCCTGTGTATGCTGAGGAATGGATTCGTAAGATTGAGGACATGTTCAAGTATGCAAAAGTAGATGAAGGAGATAGAGTCACCTATGCTGTTTATCATTTGGAGCTGAATGCAAGACATTGGTGGGATTCTCTTCAGAGCACTGTTAATGCAGAGACTATGACTTGGGATATGTTTAAGACTGCCTTCTTTGACAAGTACTTCAATAGGACCGTTCAGGCCAGCAAGAAGAAAGAGTTCATGAATCTGCGACAATCTGGCTCTGTGACAGATTATATATGCAAATTTGATGCTTTATCACGGTTTGCTCCCCGATTGGTTGAGAATGATGAGGACAAGATTTATCAATTTGTTCAAGGACTAAAGCCGAGTTTGTATGTGAAGGTAAAGACTTCTGGGATACACAATGTACCTTATGGCGAAGTGACGGCTAAGGCCTTAGAACTGGAGGAGGCTGAGATGACAGCTTATGCACAGCGTGAGCAACCAAAGAAGTTCACTAAGGAGACTCAACCACCACCACGACAGAACAAGGGATGGCAACCCCAGCAGAACAGGAACCAACAACAACAACAGCAAGGTGTTAAGAGATCCTTCAATCCAAGTGATGACCAAGGAAGAGGAAAGCGACCTTCGGCTCCCCTATGTTCCAACTGCCAGAAGAATCACCATGGAGAGTGCAAGCTGCACTCTGGCCGTTGCTATAGATGTGACAAGGTTGGACACATAGCCAGAGACTGCCCGATGCCATCAGACCCGAATCGAATCAGAGTTGCACCAAGAGTCTATGCTATGATGGAGGATGAAGATGCTGAACCACGCACGGTCATATCAGGTACCATTATGGTTTGTGGCCTTTCTGCTTATACACTTATTGATACGGGAGCCACACACTCATTCATAGCAACCCTGTTTGTGTGTAAACATAAGTTAGAACTTTCACCAGTTGATAAACCGTATAGAGTTATGTTACCATCAGGGAAGTCCTTACATTCTGAGCAAATGTTGAAGGGTGATGTTTTGTCCTTAGGAGATAAGGAGCTATATGTAGAACTGATTATGATTGACATGAAAGGATATGAAATTATTTTAGGAATGGATTGGTTATTTAGGCATTATGCCACGATTAGTTGTAGGTCTGGCCTAGTTGATTTCCGACCCCCAAATGGCGATCGGTATACCTTCCAAGCTATTCCAAAAATGAGTAAGATACCAATTATATCCTCTCTAGTGACTCAACGGTTACTGAAGAGTGGTTGTTTGAGTTATCTAGCTAACATAATGGATGTCCGAGTAAAGAATAAGGTGGAACTACAAGATATTCCTACAGTACGAGAGTTTCCTGAAGCATTTTTGGACGATTTACCGGGACTACCACCCGATAGAGAGATAGAATTTGTGATTGATACATACCCCGAGGCATTACCTGTGTCTAAGAACCCTTATCGAATGGCACCTGTTGAGTTAAAAGAATTAAAGGTCCAACTACAGGTTAGTTGACAAGGGATTTATACGTTCTAGTAGTTCTCCCTGGGGTGCACCTGTCCTTTTCGTTAAAAAGAAAGATGGTTCTCTTAGAATGTGTATAGACTACAGAGAACTAAATAAGTTGACAGTCAAGAATAAATATCCTTTACCCCGGATTGATGACCTGTTTGACCAACTACAAGGAGCTAAGGTGTTCTCAAAGATTGACTTACGTTCGGGATATTACCAACTGAAGGTTAAGGAAGGAGATATACCAAAGACAGCCTTCAGAACCCGCTACGGACACTATGAATTTCTTGTAATGTCATTTGGACTGACTAACGCGCCTGCAGCTTTCATGGACTTGATGAACCGAGTGTTTCGTGAGTACCTGGATAAGTTTGTAATTGTGTTTATAGATGACATTTTAATATACTCACAGACTGAAACCGACCATGCAGAACATTTGAGAATAGTGTTATCAACCTTAAAACAGCAGCAACTATATGCCAAATTGTCCAAATGTGAATTTTGGCTGGATAAAGTCAACTTTTTAGGTCATGTCATTTCTGCTGAGGGCATATCAGTAGATCCAACTAAGGTTCAGGCCGTTAAGGACTGGCCACAGCCAAAGAATGTCAGTGAAGTTCGAAGTTTCCTTGGTCTGGCTGGCTATTATAGAAAGTTCATTAAAGGATTCTCTATGATAGCTAAACCTTTGACTAATTTAACCAAGAAGGACCTCAAGTACTCTTGGACCGAAGCTTGTGAAGATAGCTTCCAATCATTGAAACAGAAGTTAACGACAGCCCCACTATTAACTCTCCCAACTGAAGAAGGAAAATTTAGTGTTTATTGTGACGCATCCAAGATTGGTTTGGGATGTGTTTTGATGCAAGAAGGTAAAGTTGTGGCGTATGCCTCTAGGCAGCTAAAAGGTTATGAACAGAATTACCCCACTCATGATTTAGAGCTAGCTGCAGTTGTTTTTGCTTTAAAAATTTGGAGGCACTATTTGTATGGACGGCAGTGCGATGTATTTTCTGACCACAAGAGTTTAAAGTATCTTTTCACCCAAAAGGAATTAAACATGAGACAAAGACGTTGGTTAGAATTTGTTAAGGACTATGACTTTGAAATCAAGTATCACCCGGGTAAGGCTAATGCTGTAGCCGATGCCTTGAGCAGGATGTCAAAGACAATGCAACCCGCAATGTCAGTTTTGTCTGCACCCTTGAGGACTGAAGTTCAGAAGTTTGAATTGGAACTAGTTCCAGAGTTGTCAGCCTTACTTACCGATTTGACCATTCAACCAACGGTTTTGGAAAAGATCAAAGAGTCACAACAGAAGGATTCCGAGGTGAATAACAGTATGATGAATAAGTTGAAGGATGCCACCTCCGAGTTTAGTCTTTCCAACGATGGAATCCTGAGATTTAGAAATCGATGGTATGTCCCTAGTGATGAAGAACTACGTAAGTTGATTTTGGCCGAGGCTCACTCGTCTTCCTTTTCTGTACATCCTGGTAGCACCAAGATGTATCGAGACTTGAAGTTACTTTATTGGTGGCCTAATATGAAGAGGGATGTCGCCAAGTATGTAGAGTCATGCTTGGTATGCCAGCAAGTTAAAGCAGAGCACCAACGACCAGGGGGTACCCTTCAGCCTCTACCTATTCCCGAATGGAAGTGGGAAAACATTGCCATGGATTTTGTCGTAGGTTTACCTAAGACAACTAGAGGACATGACAGTATATGGGTTGTGATTGATAGGATGACAAAGTCAGCTCATTTCTTACCTGTTAAGACAACCTACACGATGGACCAACTTGCTAATCTTTATGTTCAAGAAATTATCAGATTGCATGGGATTCCCGTATCCATAGTTTCTGACCGTGACCCTAGATTCACCTCCCGATTCTGGAAAAGTTTACAAGGTACCTTAGACACAAAATTATCCTTCAGCACCGCCTTTCACCCGCAGACAGATGGACAATCCGAGAGGACCATTCAGATACTCGAGGATATGTTGAGAGCATGTGTGCTAGACTTTCAGACTACATGGAGTAGACACCTACCTCTGATTGAGTTTTCTTACAACAACAGTTATCAGTCCACTATTGGTATGGCACCCTATGAAGCTTTGTATGGCAGGAAATGTAGGTCACCCTTGTACTGGGATGAGGTTGGTGAAGCGAAGTTATTGGGCCCAGAGATTTTACAACAGATGTCAGACAAGATTACGATTATTAGGAGGAGAATGTTAACTGCACAAAGCCGACAGAAGAGTTATGCGGACCAAAGAAGAAGAGATCTTGAATTTTCTGTTGGTGATGAAGTTTTCCTGAAGATTTCACCATTTCGAGGAGTCTTAAGATTTGGTAAAAAGGGAAAGCTTAATCCACGATTTGTTGGACCATTCCCTGTCTTAGCAAGAATTGGCAGTACAGCCTATAGATTACTTTTGCCCCCATCTTTGGAAAAGGTTCACAATGTCTTTCATGTGTCTATGCTAAGGAAATGCATACGTGATCCGACTCAGGTTGTTGAACCAACAGAAATTGAAGTTGAGCCTAATTTAGTATATGAAGAGAAACCAATACAGATTTTGGAATATGCAGTCAAGACTCTGAGAAACAAAGAGATTCCATTGGTGAAAGTTTTATGGACAAATCACGGCATTGAAGAAGCCACATGGGAAAGACAGCAGGAGATGCTGGACAAATATCCTAAGTTATTTGCTTGAGCAATTTTCGAGGACGAAAATTTTGTTTAAGGAGGGGTGGATGTAACACCCGACATTTCGGCCAGGTGATTTTCTGACCATTTTCATTGTCACCCTCTTATTTAACCTTTATGATTTAAATTTAATGTTAAGATAAAATTATTACAAGTTGAGTAAAACTAGGTTGGGTGGCAGTTTTGTAATTAAAATTTATGGGTTAGGTATAAATAGGAAATGGAAACCTTAAACCTCATTTATTACCACTGTAGCCGACATTCCCTCTCGGCGATTCCTTCTCTCCCAAGCTTTTACTCTCGGCTATCAGAACCTCCCCTTGCCGACGGCTGGTTTCAGCCTGCTTTTCTCTGCAATCTGCACCCGAGGTATGAAATGGACAATGTAGTCATTTATTAGTGATTTAAAGCTCTGCTTTCAACTCGGCATTTGAGTTCGGATTTCTAGCACTGGCCGAGTAGTTTTAGACTCTTTTAAGTCTGAGAGTAGAAATGCCATCCCAAATCGATTCTGAACATTTTAAAGTAACCAACTCGGATTTAATCAATGGTAAAACCTGTCCACCTAGTTTCGGATTTCAGACTGCAGTGTGTCAAACAGTGGAATCGGAATGACTTTAGCTGTTAGATTCTAGGATGACTTTCGAGTAGAACTTTTAGGACTTTATTTTAACTACTGTAATGTGGAATGTTTTAGGTGAAGAAGTTGAAGAGAAAGTGATTCAAGTTGCTAAGGAATCCAGGTAAGTGAATGTACTAAGTTTCCGGCCAATAGGGCCCTACATCAAAGGATTATGTTACATTTAGCGAACGTTGTCAGCTATAAGTTCGATGAAATGTCGATGGATATGATTCTGGTATTCTGATATACTCCCCTGTCTTAGTTCGATGATTAAGTGCATTTATGTTATGCATCATGTTTTACTTCTCAAGCATATGAAATGTTTTGAAATATGTTTCTCATGAATAAAATAAGAAGATAAAACTTATGCAACGTGGTTAAGTGAGGGTTGGGGGTGGTTCGGCGTATGTCACAGTCCGCAGTAGGACATATGAATACGACCCGCAGTAGGGACCATGATCAAACTCACTGTCGAACCCCCTTTACCAGCACAAATCCTCTCTTAATCCACATAATGTAATGAAGAATACGAATGATGAATATGAGCATGTCCATGAATGATGATTATGATCAATGAATACGAGATACGATTATGAATGATGATTAAGACTAAGTACACGAAAAGAAAAGACTCATGAGCATGTTTTTCTCCAAGTTATGCATTCATGAACTCATAATAGTTTGCATTCCTTACTAAGCCTTAGGCTTACAGTTACACCTTATGATGTAGGTGAAGAAATATCAGGTGAGGATTTCAAGATTGATGAAAGTGTCTGAGTTCGGTTGCTGGAAGTGATCAGGGTGGAAAATCTGTGGCTGGATGGCGAACATGACTCTCTGGTTTAAGCTTTTAAGATTTTAATAATGTTTATGAACAAGGAAGTCTAAGTATGATGAGTTTACTTTCGAATATAGAGTTTTAGGTCTGTCTAATATGAGTACTGAGTCTGAAAATATTTATGAAGATATAGAATGAGTTATTTTACCTAAGTCTTCCGCTGTGTGAGTTTGAATGAATTTATGGATTATTCCGATGAGTTTTGGCCATTAAGATTTAAGTTATGAGGTCTACGTTTATCTAGATAGAAGTCTGAGAAAACCAGGATGTCTTCCGCTGAGGAATATTGGAGGAAATGAGTTTGTCTACCGGCTGACGTCATCGGAAGAGGAAAAGTATTTGTCTTCCGGCTGACGTCATCGGTAGAAGAAATGTGATGGAAGTCGGGAGAGTTTGTCTTCCGGCTGACGTCATCGGAAGAGGAAAAGTATTTGTCTTCCGACTGACGTCATCGGTAGAAGAATTGTGATGGAAGTCGGGTAGGTTTGTCTTCCGACTGACGTCACCGGTAGAGGAAGTGAGTTCCTTGTCGTTTACTCACCGGTAGAGGAAGTGAGTTCCTTGTCGTTTACTCACCGGTAGAGGAAGTGAGTTCTTTGTCGTTTATTGACCGGTAGAGGAAGTGAGTTTTAATGAACCACGCGAAGTTTTAATTGATCACACGGGTTGCACGTGACTGTCGGCAGATGCAAATATGTGTGCCTGCCGATAGATGTTTAATGAATCATGTGGGATGCACGTGCTGACCGGCAGATCAACTAGAAGCTCGTCGTTTAGTGATCGGCAGGAGTGAGAGTTATAATGGATATATTCAGTGAATTGAATGAGATGTTTTAAGTTATGTTAAGTCAAAAAAAAAATAGATGAATAAATATGTGGACTATTATGATCAAGTTACGTCACGAGTTTAGTAACAAACCGAGTTTAAGGATTCGGGGCGTTACAGTAAGTCTACCTGCTGATCTTATTATTATGGATATAACGGGATTTGATGTAATCCTAGGAATGGACTGGTTGTTTAAACACCACGCCACCATTGATTGTAGGACTGAAATAGTTAGCTTCCAAACCCCTGGTAACCTGAAACATACCTTTCAAGCTTCAAAGAAGAGTAAGAAAATGTCTGTAATGACTTCTATTAACACTAGACCTTCCCCATACGGAGAGTACTTGTGCTTCTTAGCTAGCGTTTTAGACACACAGCTGCTAGGAAAAGCAAATCCTCAAAATGTCTTAATTGTCCAAGACTTCCCTGAAGTATTTTTAGATGACCTTCCAGGTTTACCACCAGATAGGGAGATTGAATTTGTTGTAGATGTTTACCCCGGCGCCGAGCCTGTGTCTAAAAATCCATATAGACTAGCACCTACAGAACTTAAGGAATTGAAGAAACAGTTGGAGGATTTATTGGAGAAAGGGTTTATACGCCCTAGCTTTTCACCGTGGGGTGCACCTGTCCTTTTTGTCAAAAAGAAAGATGGATCAATGCGTATGTGCATTGATTATAGAGAACTAAATAAGCTAACTGTCAAGAACAAGTATCCATTACCAAGGATTGATGATTTATTCGACCAGCTTAATGGTGCACGTGTTTTCTCTAAGATTGACCTTAGATCCGGTTATTACCAATTGAAAGTCAAATTTGAGGATATCCCTAAGACAGCCTTCCGCACAAGATATGGACATTACGAGTTTTTGGTTATATCCTTTGGATTGACAAATGCACCAGCAGCCTTTATGGATCTCATGAATAGAGTGTTTCATGAATTTTTGGATAAATTTGTCATAGTGTTTATCGATGACATTCTGATCTACTCACGAACCAAGGAGGAACATGCAAGACACTTAAGCTTGGTGTTATGATTACTGAGGCAACACCAACTTTATGCCAAGTTTTCTAAGTGTGAGTTCTGGTTGGATCAGGTTTACTTTTTAGGACATGTCATCTCTGGAGATGGCATATCTGTCGATCCAGCTAAGGTTCAAGCAGTTAAGGAATGACCCCAACCGAGGAACGCTACAGATATCAGGAGTTTTCTTGGACTTGCAGGGTATTATAGAAAATTTATTGAAGGATTTTCGAAGATTGCTACACCCCTTACTAAGTTAACAAGGAAAAATGTGAAGTATATATGGACTGATGAATGTGGCATAGTTTCCAGACCTTGAAACAGAAACTGACCAATGCTCCAATTTTAACCCTTCCAGTTGAAGATGGTAAATTTAGTATTTATTGTGATGCTTCCAAAATTGGTCTTGGTTGTGTGTTAATGCAGAATGGTAAGGTAATAGCCTATGCCTCTAGACAGTTGAAAACACATGAGAAGAATTACCCTACACATGACTTAGAATTAGCTGCAGTGGTATTTGCACTGAAGATTTGGAGGCATTACTTGTATGGACAATCTTGCAAGATATTTTCAGATCATAAGAGCCTAAAGTATATTTTCACACAGAAGGAACTAAACATGAGGCAACGTCGATGGTTGGAATTTGTAAAGGACTATGATTTCGAGATTAAATATCATCCCGGCAAAGCAAATGTTGTGGCAGATGCTTTGAGTAGAGTAACAACATCAACCCCAACTTGATTTTCGATATGTCATTAGCCTTAAAGTCAGAATTCCAAAGGTTCAATCTAGAAGCAGTATCCAGTGTATCAGCTATACTTTCAGCCATAACCTTAAAGCCTACTATTCTGGAGAAAATAAAGGAAGCTCAGACGAATGATGATGAGTGCAACAAGTACAAATTGAGCATAGAATCTACTGTTAATTCGGATTTCAACTATTTCAATGATGGAATCCTTAAGTTTAGAAATAGATGGTTTGTTCCTGCCATTAAAGAACTTCGAGATGAGATCCTTACGGAGGCACATTCTTCTAGATTTTCTGTTCACCCTGGAAGTACGAAGATGTACAAGGATCTTAAACAGCATTATTGGTGGCCAAGTATGAAAAGGTGTGTGGCTGAGCATGTAGGATCATGTTGGTGTTGTCAGCAGATTAAAGCTGAGCATCAGAAACCCTCAGGAACATTGCAACCTTTACCAGTTCTCGAATGGAAATGGGAACAAATATCGATGGATTTTGTTGTAAGGTTGCCTAGGACAGCAAATGGATATGATGCAATCTGGGTGATAGTTGACCGATTAACTAAATCTTTCCACTTTTTACTGATGAGAATGGCTTACTCAATGGATCAGCTTGCTGAATTGTATGTGCAAGAGATTGTTAGATTGCATGGAGTTCCTAGTACCATAGTTTCAGATCAGGATTCCAGATTCACATCTAAGTTTTGGAAGAGTTTGCACAAGGCTATGGGAACACAGCTTAGTTTTAGCACAGCTTTTCACCCTCAAACTGATGGACAATCCGAGAGGACTATCCAGACACTAGAAGATATGCTCCGTGCATGTGAACTAGAATTCCAGGGCTCTTGGAGTAAGTACCTATCATTAGTGGAATTTTCCTATAATAACAGTTTTCAGGCAACAATTGGTATGGCACCGTATGAAGCATTGTATGGGCGAAAATGCAGATCTCCATTGTATTGAGATGAAGTTGGTGAAGCACAGTTGCTTGGTCCTGATATTGTACAACAGACAGTGGAAAAGATTGCCCTCATCCGACAGAGAATCTTAACAGCTCAAAGCCGACAGAAAAGTTATGCCGATAGGAGACGCAGAGAATTGGAGTTTGAGGTAGATGAAGAAGTTTTTCTCAAGGTGTCACCATTCAAGGGAGTTGTGAGATTTGGAAAGAGAGGAAAGTTGAACCCCAGATTTATTGGACCATTCACTATTCTGAAGAGAGTTGGGAGAGCAGCCTATCAGTTGCAGCTACCAGCGTCTATGGAAGGGATACACAATGTGTTCCACGTTTCTATGTTAAAGAAGTGCATAAGGGACCCAAATCAAGTTGTGGAACAGCAGGACATTGAAGTTCATCCTACTCTTGCCTACGCGGAGAAACCAGTAAAGATCTTAGACTATGCAGTGAAGGTATTGCGCAACAAAGAGGTTCCACTAGTGAAAGTCTTATGGCACAACCAAAATGTAGAAGAGACAACTTGGGAGCGCCAGCAAGACATGATGGATCAACATCCAGAATTATTCAGGTACTGAATTTTGAGGACAAAATTCTTGTAAGGAGGGTAGATTGTAGCACCCGGTTCTATTAAACCAAATTTAATTTATCAATTATGATGTGCTATTTTTATGAAAGAATTGGGAGATAAAGTGATTAGGTTAATAAATGAGTAAGTAAGGGCATGATGGTAATTTGAGATATTATATTGAATAACGTATTTAATGGTGGGTTTAATGAGGTTTAGCCACCACTGTTCTCTCGTTTTCCTTTCTCGATATTCAGCTCAAGCTCAGCAGAGCTCCAGGCAATTTTCCTCACCGATCTTCATTCCTTAAACTAGGTAAGTCTACCCTTTCGTTTTCTTGAGATTTTAGTGGCTAAATAGCAGACAGAGTGCAATGTGTGTATCTTTGATAATGCGGTGAGTAAGTTGAGTTCGGGTTTAGTGTTGAGTCTAGAATGTACGATGGCCAGGGCCTCCAAACTAGCTCCTTAGGTTTCTGAATGGCCTAGGATGAGGTTTGATGCACTGTTTATAATTTGAGGTGATCAGAATCCCAAAGCAACGCCTAGTCGAGCATTTTCCAGGAGATCAGGTAAGTGAAGTATGCACGTGCCTTCGGGCCTACATCACAAAACAGTAGGGTTATGTATTGTGTGAATGATTTTGTATGTTATGTATCATGTTTTTGAAAGATTACGAAAATGAATTTTCATGTAAGGAATGGTAAGGCATGAACTGAATGTGACAGACAAACTATTAAGGGAACTAATCCACCCCTTAACTTATGAAGGGATTTATAACATTGGGAGGATTGATCCCACTCCCAAGGAAACAGGGGGATCAGATCAGCTATTAAGGGAATTCATCCGCCCCTTAATCGAGTAGAGGATGTATAACATTGGGAAAATTGATCCACTTCCCAAGGGAACCGATGGATCAGATCAGTTTATGAATGAATGTGAATGCAACTGAGATGAGAAAGTAGAGATTGCATGTTTAGGAATTTACGTTTTAGCATTTCATTTCATTACTGCTTTACTTACTTAGCATTAGGCTAATAGATGAGTTTTGTGATGTAGGTGTTGAGGATACTGCAGGTGATTTCCCTGAGTGCACAGATGATTAGACATAGTTGGAGGGGTATATTCATGTTTCGGCCTGGTAAATTGATGAGGCGGTTTAACTGATGTCTGTTGGTGAAGGTTTAGTTGACAATGTTTAAATTTAAGAATGTTGAGTTTCTATGATAGTAGTGATTCCAATACTTTGAATACGTTTTGAGATTTTCCGATAACAGTATTCTGTTGAGTCTCGAATGTTTGGTTCTTACTGGATTTGAGTAATGCAATGATTTGAATCGTTTCTGAATGGTTTCAGTGAAGTAGTAATCTTCTTTCTGTAGTTAGAGTTGTGTTTGTATAGCAAGGAGTAGTTGAGCTGTTTTTTGTTAAACCTATCGGATGATGTCATCAGTGGAAGCCATCAGAAGATGTAGTAGAAGTTTTGTCGTATAGTGACCGGTGGATGTCGTGTATTGAACTTACCGGATGATGTAGTAGAAGTTTTGTCGTTTAGTGACCGGTGGATGTCGTGTATTGAACTTACCGGATGATGTAGGAGAAGTTTTGTCGTTTAGTGACCGGTGGATGTCGTGTATTGAACTTACCGGATGATGTAGTAGAAGTTTTGTCGTTTAGGGACAGGTGGATGTCGTGTATTAAACTTACCGGACAATGTAGCAGAAGTTTTGTCGTTTAGTGACCGGTGGATGTCGTGTATTGAATTTACCGGATGATGTAGTAGAAGTCTTGTCGTTTTGTGATCGGTGTATGTAGTTTGTTTAACAGGAAGACGTGAGCAAATGTTTTGTCATTTTTTTTTGTGGATGGCAGAGGCTGGATGAGTGATTCCTCCGGCTGACGTCACCGGTGGGGGGCTTCGGTTGGTTTTCGTCCCCCTTTTGTTGACTTTGTTCAGCGGATGATATGTTTGACTTTTTAAACTTTAAACATTTCACGTCTAAGCCTTCACCTCTTCCGGCTGAGTCATTTCCTTAATATTTTGGTTGATTATTCAAACCCTATTTTACAGTTTTGCTTAACTTTGCTTTGCTCAAAGATTTTCTGCTGCAAGTTTTCATGTTTTAGTAAACGTTCAAATTTAAATTTCAAACGAAGTTTTAAATTTGGTCCGAAATTTTCTTAGTGATGTTCGGGTTTATGAGTAACAAACCGAGCTAAGAAAACTCGGGGCGTTACAAATTCGATGGGGAAACTTTATATGAGGCATAGGTGTGATTCATAGATATGCTAAGAAAATGTCATAACCATGGCTTACCGAAGTGGATGCACATCCAAACCTTCTATGTGGGACTTTCATCATCTACTAAAACTCTGGTGAATGCAGCTGCAAGTGGTGCTTTAATGAGAAAAACTGAGGAAGCTGCATATGATTTATTAGAGGAATTAGAACTTAACAATGACCAATGTTCTGTGGAGCGTTCCATTCTGAAGCGTACAACTGGTACCCCAGAGATTGAGGCTATGAAAGCCTTACCATTACAAGTTGCCTCATTGACTAAACAGTTACATGAATATCATATGGAAGCTAGCGTGGAGAAGCACCGATGTCTACTTATCAATGGTGTTAGGGACTGCACCCGAGTGAAGAATATCAAATGGGCAATCCTTTGCCGAATGAATCTACAAAACAAGCTAACTACACGGGAAATTTTAATCGGCAAAGTAATCCCAACTCCAATGCTTATAATTCAGGGTGACGACAACATCCGAATTTCTCATGGCAGAATTTCCAAAATACTATGTCAATGCTTCAAGCATCGCAATCGGGTCCATCTCAACAAGTTGAGAAGAAAAATGATCTCGAGGCAGCCCTTATGCAATTTATGACCAAAACCCATACAACAATGCAGAATCAATCGGCCCAAATTTGAAATCTCGAGAATCAACTTGGTCAATTTGCTAATGTCATTAATGGGAAGCCTCAAGGTTCACTACCTAGCAACACCGAAGTAAATTCAAAAGACCAATGTAATGCAATTACCACTCGTCGGGGAACTATAATTGAACCGGTGCAAAAAGTGCCTGGTGTCCCTAAAGTTGCTAATGAGGTTACATTTGAAGATGAAGCTCAAAAATCTCTACCATCTAATCATTCTCCGGTGCAAGAAACTCCAACTAAAGTGTCATTTCCGCAAAGATTGAGGAATGTGAAGCTTGATAAACAATTTTCTAAGTTCCTTGATGTCTTCAAAAAGCTCCACATTAATATTCCATTCGCCGATGTTTTAGAACAAATGCCAAGCTATGCTAAGTTTATGAATGATATTCTCTCTCACAAGCGGAAGATTGAGAGCGCCATCATTAAGAGGATGTTTCCTCAAAAGCTAAAAGATCCGGGAAGTTTTACAGTGCCATGCAAGATTGGAAATTCTGTGTTTGAAATGGCACTTCGTGATTTAGGGGCTAGCATTAATCTAATGCCTCTATCTATATTTCGGAGACTTGGTCTAAGTAAAGCAAAGCCGACGAGGGTGACATTACTAATGGCAGATCGATCGATTAAGCACCCGAGGGGAATCATTGAGGATATGCTTATGAAGGTAGATAAATTCATATTCCCTGTTGATTTTATTGTGCTTGATATGGAAGATGATAGGGATGTGCCGATTATTTTGGGTAGACCTTTTCTTGCTACGAGTCGCGCTCTTATTGATGTGCAAAAAGATGAGTTGAGCTTGAGAGTTCAGGATAAAGAAGTCACCTTTAATGTGTTCAAGGCCATGAAGTATCTGGGGAAGAATGATGATGTTTTACGCGTTGAAGTAATCGAGTTAGCGGCAGATAAGGTTTTGCTTCAGCCGAAAGATCCTTTAGAAGTATGTATGGTTGGTCAAAATTATTTTCTGGAAGGAGATAATAAAGTACATGGTTATGTGATATGGATGGATTCTTATGAGCCGAATAGAAAAAAATACTATGAAACTTTGGGTGAAGGTCCATCACGCACCTCGCCATCCATTAATCAACCGCCAATGCTCGAGTTGAAGCCACTACCCTCACATTTAAAATATGCTTATTTACAAGCTCCATCTTCTTTACCGGTAATTATCTCCACTGCCTTATCCATTGAAGAAGAAGATAAGTTACTCCGAGTTCTTCAAAAATTCAAATAGACAATTGGATGGACTTTAACAAATATAAAGTGGATAAGTTCTTCATTTTGCATGCATAAAATTCTTATGGAAGAAGATCACAAGCCTTTGGTGGAACACCAACGACGCCTCAATCCCACCATGAAAGAAGTAATGCGCAAAGAAATTTTAAAGTGGTTGGATGTTGGGGTGATATACCCAATTTTTGATAGTTCATGGGTTAGCTCTGTCCAAGTTGTACCTAAAATGAGATGAATGACAGTAGTGCAAAACGATAATAATGAGCTCATTCTAACTCGTACTGTCATCGGTTGGGGCAGTTGTATGGATTATAGGAAACTAAACAATGCTATAAGGAAAGACCACTTCCCACTTCCTTTTATTGATCAAATGCTTGATAGACTCTCAGGGCACGATTTTTTTTATTTTCTTGATGGATACACTGGGTACAATCAAATAGTCATAGCTCCCGAAGATCAAGAGAAGACCATATTCACCTGCCCCATGGTACCTTAGCATTCCGGCGAATGCCATTTGGTCTTTGTAACGCCCCTGCCACCTTTCAATAATGTATAATAGCTATATTTTCTGACATGTTCAAGCATATTATTGAGATATTTATAGATGATTTTTCTATTTTTGGGTCGTCTTTTGATCGATGTCTAGAGAATTTGGATATGGTGTTGCAGCACTGTGAAGAAACAAATTTGGTATTGAACTGGGAGAAGTGTCATTTTATGGTACTTGAAGGAATTGTATTGGCCACCGGGTATCTTCCAAAGGTATAGAAGTGGATCGTGCAAAGATTGAAACAATTGAGAAGCTACCACCACCTGTCTCGATAAAAAGCGTGCGCAGTTTTTTAGGACACACGAGATTTTATCGCAGATTCATCAAGGATTTTAGCAATGTCACCAAGCCGTTGTGTAATTTTCTAGAAAAGGGTGTGGAGTTCAATTTTGATGAGGAGTGTTTAGCTGCATTCAATTTTTTGAAAGAGAAGGTCATTTCTACACTCATTGTTGTAGCACCAGATTGGGATTGTCCATTCGAAATTATGAGTGATGCAAGTGATTTTACAATTTGAGCAGTTTTATGACAGCGCAAAGATAAGATGTTCCGCACTATTTATAATGGTAGTCGAGTCCTCAATGAAACCCAGTTGAATTATGTCACAACAGAAAAGGAGTTACTTGCAGTGGTCGTCGCCTTCGACAAATTTCGTCCTTATATTATCAGCAATAAGGTAATAGTCTTCACTGATCATTCAGCTATTAAATACCTTATGGTTAAAAAAGATGCAAAGTCGCGCCTCATTCGTTGGGTCTTACTACTCCAAGAGTTTGACCTTGAAATTAGAGACAAAAAGGGAAAGGAAAATCTAGTGGCAGATCACTTGTCTAGACTCGAACCTCGAGAACATGTGAGGAATGATGGAGTGCCAATTGTAGATACTTTTCCAGATGAGCAATTTTTTGGCATCGACAATGCACCATGATATGGGGATATTGTCAATTTCCTTGCAAGTAACATTATTCCTACCGAGCTCTCTTCTTTCCAATGAAAGAAATTCTTTGTCACTGTTAAACACTATTATTGGGAGGAGCCCTTTCTTTACAAGTATTGTGCAGACCAAGTCATAAGGCGGTGTGCTACGGAAGAGGAGATAGAAAATATATTGAGACATTGTCATTCCTTGGAGTGTGAGGGTCACTTTGGTGGGAAGCGAACAGCCACAAAGGTGTTACAATGTGGCTTTTATTGGCCTACTCTTTTTAAAAATGCTCACATGTTTGCCGATTCTTTTGATCGTTGCCAATGTACAGACAATATTTCATGGCGCAATGAGATGCCGCTAACCAATTTTATTGAAGTAGAATTATTTGATGTTCGGGGGATCAATTTCAGGGGTCCATTTCCTACCTCCTTCAACAACAAATATATTCTTCTATCTGTCGATTATGCATCAAAATGGGTGGAGGTCGCCGCTACACCTACTAATGACAGCAAGGTGGTGCTCATTTCTCCGTAAAAATATTTTCACACGATTCAGCACTCCAAGGGCTATCATTAGTGATGAAGGTACACGTTTTTGTAATAAGCAAATTTGAAGCTTTATTGTTGAAATATGGTGTGAAGCCGAAGTTTTAAATAGAGAGATCAAACTAATTCTTGAGAAGATGGTAAGCTCGCCACACAAAGATTGGTCACGCAAGCTAGATGATTCTCTATGAGCATATCGAACGGCATTCAAAATGCCGTTGGGTATGTCACCATACCATTTGGTTTTTGGTAAAGTCTGTCATCTTCTAGTGGAATTAGAGCATCGTGCTTTGTGGGCTGTAAAGATTTTAAACATGGAGCTACAATTAGCAGGCGAAGCAAGGGTTCTACAATTAAACGAACTTGATGAATTTATAAGAGAAGCCTATGAAAATGTCAGAATTTATAAAGAAAAGACGAAGACATAACATAATAAACACATTGTGTAGAAGGAATTTGTACCATGACAACAAGTCTTACTATTTAGTTCTCGCCTTCGTTTATTTTCCGGGAAGCTCAAGTCAAGATGGTTAGGACTGTCACAACCCGAAACCCAACGGGTCAAAAATTTCGTATAATCATATTCGTAATCAAAATGTCAACCCAAATTCTTTTTTTTTTTGTGTATATATAAATACGTTTTTAAAGAAATTCCAATCAAATTCAAAGTCATTTAAAATCATTTGGGGAAAATATCAATTTAAGAAGAGAGACAACAGACCATCGAATTAACCTCAGTCGTTCTCATCCACCGGTCGTTTCTATCGAGCATCATCCACCGCTCAACAGTAATATCCCACTTCTATCGATGACGTCAGCCGGGTGACTCCTTCACCCCGCGTCCACCGATCACAAGACGACAAAGCTTACTACCCACATCTACCATTCACATCCACCGATCACAAACGACAAAACTCTCTACTCACATCTACCGATCACAAAACGACAAAACTCTCTACTCACATCTACCGATCTATAACACTCACTGAATACATCTACCACTCAGACCACATGTTACCCACGTGATTTCATTAACTCGGCAGATGACATCCACCGCTCACAATAACACTCAACATCCACCAGTGAATATTAACACTAAACATCCACCGATCACAAAACGACAAAAAACTCGCAAGCCACATCTATCGATCATAAAACGACAAAACCCACAAGCCACATCTACCGATCACAAAATGACAAAATTCACAAGCCACATCTACCGATCAATAACACTCACTGAATACATCCACCGCTGATCGGTTGAAGTTGACATTTCAAAACTCTGTTCTTCTATAAACTCACCCCTTTTATAAAAAAAATCCCCAGACACATAAACATTGAAAATTCTTTACTTAAATACGTAGTGGAAGACTTAAAGAAATCAAATGAACCTTTAGTCCTAAAATCTTCTTTAAATACGAAACCGTATCAAACAATTCCAGTATTTTTCATCATAAGGAAACTTCATCATACTCATGTTTCAATATCTTAGACCTTACTAAAAACATATTACGAGCAACACACCACGGGTTAAAATCATTCCTCAGTCACAAATCATCGCCATGAGCATCAACCAGCAACCAGACCTAAGCATTTTCTTCTAGAGTGAAGTCCTCACCTGCTGTTTCGTCACCTACATCATAAAGTTCAAACTATAAGCCTAATGCTTAGTAATGAGTGCAACAAATACATGCATACTCAATAGAATCATGTTCACATCTCTTACTCCAATGGGAAATCATGCTTATGTTCTCATTCATTTTCAAATCGTGAGAATCATTTACTTGTTCATCGTTTTCATATCATGTATTAAGGAGGAGTTTGTGCCGAAGGGAGGTAGGCAGAGTGCGTGTACATGGCCCTTACGGGCAAGAATCATGGTCCATCCCTGGACAGTGACATGGCCAATACCGCCCCCAACCCTCACTTAATCAAGGTTTCATACGTTTCTTTTTCTTGTTTCATTCATAGAGGAGTATGCGTGTAAAACATTTTGTATACTCTGTAAATAATTCATGATGCATGAACATAAACATTCTCAAAGCACGAGACTATGGAAGGTGTCGTTTATCAGAAAACAGAGCATACACCATTCTAAACATTATACTAAAACAGACAACTTCCCAAACAATAATCGAATATCAGAAACAAACTCAACCTAATGGCTGAAAATCTTAACACACTCACTTACCTGGATTCCTTAGCAATGTATTTCTTCACTTGGAGCTTTTTCCCACTTAAGTCATTTCACGTATTAATGTAAGAAAACAAATCCTAAGTAGTTTAATATTC
Source organism: Begonia masoniana (assembly GCA_022432975.1). Lineage (NCBI taxonomy): Eukaryota > Viridiplantae > Streptophyta > Magnoliopsida > Cucurbitales > Begoniaceae > Begonia > Begonia masoniana. The sequence goes on along the minus strand of CM039511.1, from coordinate 9,031,327 downwards.
CAGAATGGTAGCTCTCTAGCTAAGTATATATCCTAGAAGTCTAACTCATTTCCATTCGAGCATTATATCAGTCACCTAGTGTCATAAAAAAAAACTCAGCTAAACGATACTGGTGTTCGGGTTCACCAACTACTCAAGCTCAGCCAACATTCATTATTTCTACTTATTATCTACGACAATCATAAATGCTATGTTAATAGCTATATCTTCTGTGATACATCAACTTCCTCAGAAAACCCGAATCTAAAACTCTAATCAACTCTCAAATGACTAATCAGTAAACACATTGTCCAAATCTTACCTCAAGCTTGGAGAATCGGAAGAAATCCGAAAGGAGTCGATCGCTGGAGGAAGAGCAGAGAAAGGAGCTGAGGGAAAGAGAGTCGGCTGAGGGAGGTTTTTGTGAGGTTTTAGGATTTCCATTTTCTATTTATACACTATTGAGCTAGGCCTATTTACAAGTTTGCCACCAAACCTAATTTTATAAAAGGAGCAGATTAAACTTTGGCTCCTAAATTTTCAACCAAGGAAATATATGCATGGATGTCAATTAATTCAGTTGCGTTAAAAGAAAGTTCACCTGCCCGAAGTTGTCGGGTGTTACAAGGACTGTTCACGGTAATCAAAGTATTCCCTCATGGGGCCGTTGAAATTCAAGGTGAAGAAAAATCTACATTCAAGGTTAACGGGCAACAGTTGAAACCATATTGGGGTAGTACATTTGAGAGTGCAAAGTTTCTTATCTATCTTGACCCAATGTGAAGAAGCACAATGTCGGGCTGTCGACAATAAATAAAAGCGCTCGGTGGGAGGCAATACATCAAGTATCCTTTTTAGTTTGGTGTTTCAATTTTTGTTTGCCTTAGTTTTGTTTATTTTTTTGAATGGTTAAAAAAAAACAATCAGTAGAGATGGTGCCGATCAATCGGCTATTGCGATTTAAAAATTCCTATTAGCAGAGGTGGTGCCGATCGATTGGCTAAATCAAGCGATCGATCGGCTGTCGTTCAACATCTTACCTTTAGCGAACCCACTCACGAAGAAAAGAAGCCCTTCCGCACCAGCAACTCCTCCAGCTCGGTTTCCAACCAAAGCTCGAGATCACCATCTTCGTCTATTTGCACAAGCTCCAAACTCTCAGCACCAACAGCCCACCTTCGCCTACATTTCCAGCCGCTTCGACTACCCTTCAGACAAATTTGACTTTCTAGGGTGTGTTTATTTCTTGTGTGTAGCAACAGGTTTGAAAAGCATGTGTGAAATTTAAAGATGCCACCAAAATGATTGAAAGCCACTACAAGCTAGTCCCATTCAGTCCAATCAACCACTCATCCTTCATTTGTGAAATCCAATGGACTTAGTGATAGTAACATTTTAGCCATTATTGAACAAAGAATCTGGTGTCCAGTCGTTGTGCTGAGAGGTGAAGCAAACATTAGTATTGTGCGAAAATTCTCTGCCAACCTCAAGGCTTCACATAGAGTTGGGATTGTCAGAGTACGCAACAAAGCTGTTGACTTCTCAGTTGAAGCGATTAATGCCAAGTTTGGCCTAGAGAATTCTCCTAATGATGATTGTCACACAATGATAATTGACCGGCCTGATTAGGAGATGCTTTTACACGAGATAGGGCACTGGGGCTCAACTTGAGTCTATTCAACAGTAAATCTAACTCAACCACTTCATTTGATAACAAGCTGCTTGAACCGTTACGCTCAAGCATGGTGTAGGTTCATAAAGGGTAATTTGATGCCAACATCCAAGAAAACTAAATTCACCAAAGAGCGAGCGGTCCTTCTCTATTGCATCCTAACATGCAGATCTATCAACGTGGGTCGTATCATCCACAGAAATATCCTCGCCTACTGTAAGGGATCTAGCACTGGTGGGCATATACACCTAGTTCTGCTCACTCATCTATGCACTTCAGCAAATGTCCCCATGAGCTCGTCTGACAAACCAAGGCTTCAACAAGCTGTGTATGGCTCTTGCAACATCATCAAAATAGCCAGTTGGCCCTATGGCATAGTTCGAGATAATGGGCTTGGGTTTATCAAACATGATGCTAATGCAGTCGTTCCTCCCCAGCCAATGCCTATGTGTCGGCTTCATCAAAATGCCCTATCTGATAGGATCGCACAACAGGCATATCAAAATCGAGCCGATGCGCTCCTTTAACGGCGATATAAAGACCAAGCAACTGCTCAAGGCGCATCTTCTTCCGCTCCCATACCACCTGATCCCACACAAATGATGACTTAGGACGAATGTTAGAAAATCTCATGGTGCAACAATCACGCATGGAACTCCGTGTTGAGTTATGTAGCCTAATTTAGGTTGGGGGTAATTTGGTCATTAATTACCTGTTATTCTGTAACCCTAAATCGTCTATTATATAAAGACGTGTTTAGGTTATAGAGTTGTATCACAGAAAGACAGAGTGTCTGAGAGGGTGAGGCAAACCGTTGTAACTCGTTTGTTCAATCATAGTGAAATCTGTCAGCGGCCAGTGGACGTAGATCTCGCAACGAGAGTGAACCACTATATATCTGTGTGTTGTTTCTTTTTCGTATTTCCTAATCGTTCGTTACAGGTGGATTAGGGCGTCTAATCCTAACAACTGGTATCAGAGATTCAGGGTTGAAGTGGTTTTCGGAAAATCAGGTTTGATTCTTTGAAGGGTATTGATCGATTTCAGGTTTGCAATTTTCGTTCAGCAAAATTTGCAATTTTTGGAAAAGGGAAATAGAAGGTTTTCTATTGTGTTTCTGCCTAGGAAAAGAATTGAAAAGAAGAAAAACAAAAAAGGGGTATTTTTTCTTTTGGTTCTGTTCTGTTCTTCACCACGAAGAACAGAGAAGCCCAACGAAGAACCAGAGAACCCAAGCCGCGCAAGGAGCCTGAGCATCGCCGCCGCCCTGACCGCGCTAGACCGCGCCATCGCCGACCGCCGCGCGCACAGAACTACGCCGTCTCAAACCCACACGAACAGAGAACGTCTCTGTTTTGTTCTACCCGAGCCGCAACCCACGTGAAGCGCTGCCGTTCTGCCATCACTGCACGCCGCCTCTGACTGAGAAGAAGGCCGTCGTCACACACCCAGAGAGCGCGCCGTCCACCGCTGTCATCTGAGCTCGTTCAGCCATCGCCGATCCAATCTTCCCTGTTTTTTTTCAGTGAAACAGTGACAACAATTAAAATTATTCTGTTGGGTTATTCAGATTTGAGAAATTTTTTTTGTGGTGAAGATTGTCTTTGGGTTGGCTTTCTATTTTTGTTTGTGTGGCAGAGATATATTTGGGATTTTTGGGTTGAAAATTCTGAAATTAATTTGGGCAGATTGGTTCTGTTTTTGAGCGGATTTATTCTGATCTTTTAAAAGGGGAGATCTTTGATAACAATGGCAGGCAACGATAGCACAAGTCACGGTATTAGAAAATTCGATGGGACAGATTTTGCGTTCTGGAGAATGCAAATTGAAGACTATTTATAGGGGAAAGATCTTGAACTTCCATTGAGTGCAAAACTAGAAAAGATGGACGACGTTGAATGGAATCGCCTTGACAGAAAAGTTTTGGGAGTCGTCAGATTGACGCTGACTCAAAGCGTTGCTCACAACGTGGCGAAGGAGACAACTACAGCGAGTCTGATGAAGGCTCTATCTGATATGTACGAGAAACCTTCTGCGAACAACAAGGTGCATTTGATGAAAAAATTGTTTAATCTGAAAATGGGTGAAGGTACTTCTGTAGCTGCACATCTAAATGAATTTAATACTGTCGTGAATCAATTATTATCTGTGAATATTGATTTTGGGGATGAGGTTCGTGCCCTAATTCTATTAGCGTCCCTTCCGAATAGCTGGGAGCCCATGAGGGCAGCAGTTAGTAATTCAGTCGGCAGTGCAAAATTGGTATTTACTGATGTGAGGGATCGTATTCTAGCCGAGGAAGTTAGAAGAATTGATTCTGGAGAAACATCGAAAGGCTCAGCTCTGAATGTGGAAAATAGGGGGCGAAATAATAACAGAAATTCCAATCGGGGCAGGGGCAGGAGCAGATCCAATTCAAGAAATGGAAGGGGTCAATCTAAATCCGGAAAAAAATTTGAGTGCTGGAATTGTGGCAAGCAGGGTCACATGAAAAAGGATTGCAGAGCTCCGAAGAAGAACGATACTGAAAAAGGTGATGGAGCAAATACAGTAACAGAAGAGATCAATGACGCATTGATTCTTTCAGTTGATAGCCCGATAGACTCATGGGTCTTGGACTCGGGAGCATCCTTTCATACCACGGCTCACAAAGAACTAATGCCAAATTATGTAGCTGGAAATCATGGGAAAGTCTATCTTGCAGATGGTGAGCCACTGGATATTTTTGGCATCGGGGACATCAAATTGAAGACGACAAACGAGTCTGTTTGGAGTATCAATAAAGTAAGACATGTTCCGGGTTTGATGCGTAATTTGATTTCAGTGGGACAGCTTGATAGTGAGGGTTACCATGTCAGTTTTGGAACCAATAGTTGGAAGGTAGCTAAAGGAGCGATGGTCGTCGCTCGAGGTCAGAAAACAGGAACCCTATACATGACTTCTACATGCAGAGACACAGTTGCTTTTGTTGATAGTTCGAAGGAAACAGAGTTGTGGCATTGCAGATTGGGCCACATGAGCGAGAAAAGAATGAAGATTCTTGTCAAGAATGGTCAGATTCCGGAGCTGAAGTCTGTTCAGCATCAGCTATGTGAAAGTTGCATTTTTGGGAAACAGAAACGTGTCAGTTTTCTAAAGGTTGGGAAAGAGCTGAAGCAGAAAAAGCTGGAATTAGTGCACACTGACGTGTGGGGACCCGCACCCGTTTCTTCTCTTGGTGGATCACACTACTACGTGACGTTCATAGATGATTCAACAAGAAAGGTTTGGGTCTACTTCATGAAGAACAAGTCTGATGTATTCAGTGTTTTCAAGAAATGGAAGGCTTTGGTTGAGAATGAAACGAATCTGAAAGTGAAGTGTTTGAGGTCCGACAACGGAGGCGAGTATATCAGTGTAGATTTCAGTGAGTATTGTGCTATGAATGGAATCAAGATGCAGAAGACTATTCCTCGAACGCCTCAAGAAAATGGAGTAGTTGAAAGAATGAACAGAACGCTGAATGAACGTGCAAGGAGCATGGGATTGCACGCCGGGCTGCCTAAATGCTTTTGGGCCGATGCAGTCAGCACAGCAGCCTACCTGATAAATAGAGGACCCTCTGTACCTCTAGATTACAAAATTCCAGAAGAAGTTTGGAGCGGTAAAAAGGTAAACTTTTCTTTTCTGAAAGTTTTTGGTTGCTTATCATATGTTCATATTGATGATTCTGATAGAAGAAAACTTGATTCGAAATCTAATAAGTATTTTCTTATTGGTTATGGTGACGCCGAGTTTGGTTATCTTTTCTGGGATAATCAAAATCGGAAGATCATTCGCAGCAGGAACGTCATCTTCAACGAACAGGTTCTTTACAAAGATGTTATTGGTGACACTTCAGACAGTGGGAGTTCTGTATTGAAAGAGTCTACTGTGGTCAACTTTAGAGTTTCTTCAGGTGATATTACTCCGACCAGGAAAGAAGATCAGAGTATTGTTGAAGAAGAAGTTGATGAGAATATAGCTCCAGAAGAAAATCTGCAAATGCCAATTATAGAACCAAGAAGATCATCCAGAGTCAGCAAACCAACTCAGAGATGGTCCCCGTCTCTCAATTACATTTTGCTTACTGACAGAGGTGAACCGGGATGTTATGAGGAAGCAGAACAGTCTGATGATTTGATTGAGTGGGAGGCAGCCATGAAAGATGAAATGGACTCACTGAAATCAAATGAAACTTGGACATTAACCAAGTTGCCGAAGGGGAAGAAAGCATTGCATAACAAGTGGGTTTACCGGATTAAAGAAGAACCTGATGGAAGCAAGAGATATAAAGCCAGATTGGTTGTCAAGGGTTTTCAGCAGAAAGAAGGCATTGACTACACCGATATTTTCTCACCAGTGGTGAAGCTGACGACGATCAGAACAGTTTTGAGTTTGGTTGTGAAAGAAGATCTTCATCTGCAGCAGATGGATGTGAAAACTGCTTTCCTTCACGGCAGTTTAGATGAAGAGATATACATGCGTCAGCCACAGGGCTTTGAGATGAGAGGGAAAGAGGAACTTGTATGTAAGCTTCAGAAGAGCTTGTATGGCTTGAAACAGGCTCCAAGGCAGTGGTACAAGAGATTTGACAGCTTCATGAAGAATAATAGTTTTGTGAGATGTGAAGCCGATCACTGCTGCTACATTAAAAGGATTGATAATTCCTATATTATTCTGCTCCTTTACGTTGATGATATGTTGATTGCTGGAGCAAGCTTGCATGAGATTGACAGGCTGAAGAGGAAGTTATCTACAGAGTTTGCAATGAAGGATTTGGGTGCTGCAAATCAAATCCTTGGGATGAGGATATTCAGAGATAAGGATGTTCTCAAACTCTCACAAGAAGACTATGTGAAGAAGGTTCTTAGCAGGTTCCAAATGCAGGATGCGAAGCCAGTCACTACACCATTGGCCAGTCATTTCAAACTATCCAAAGATCAGTGACCCTCGACCGAGGAAGAGAGGAACTACATGGCCAAAGTTCCATATGCCTTAGCCGTTGGTAGTCTAATGTATGTGATGGTTTGTACACGACCAGATATTGCACATGCAGTGGGAGTTGTCAGCAGGTTTATGAGTAATCCAGGAAGAAAACATTGGGAAGCCGTAAAATGAATTTTGCGATACTTGAAGGGAAGTTCAAAGTTTGCTTTTTTGTTTTCGAAAATCAGACTTGGGTCTAGATGGATATGTTGATGCTGATAATGGTGGTGATATTGACAGTAGTAAGAGCAGGACTGGGTATGTCTACACTTTGGGTGGTACCGCAATCAGTTGGGTTTCGAGACTTCAAGATGTCGTCGCTCTTTCTAGCTGTGAAGCCGAGTATATTGCAGTAACAGAAGCTGCAAAGGAGATGATGTGGTTACAGCCTTTTCTACGCGAGTTAGGCCAAAACTACGATGGGAGTGTATTGCATTGTGACAGCCAGAGTGCCATTCATTTGGCAAAGAATCCAGTTTATCATGGCAAGACAAAGCATATACAGGTACGCTATCACTTTATCAGATCCGCTTTAGAAGATGGAGTATTAGCGCTTGAGAAGATCCCAGGGAATCGGAATCCAGCTGACATGTTGACGAAAGCTGTGACAAGTGAGAAGCTGAAGTTGTGTGCAACTTCAGTTGGACTTCTTAAATGAGATATGGGATTGATGCCGCTGAAGATGGAGAGATGATGAGATTAGTTTCCAAGTGGGAGATTGTTGAGTTATGTAGCCTAATTTAGGTTGGGGGTAATTTGGTCATTAATTACCTGTTATTCTGTAACCCTAAATCGTCTATTATATAAAGACGTGTTTAGGTTATAGAGTTGTATCACAGAAAGACAAAGTGTCTGAGAGGGTGAGGCAAACCGTTGTAACTCGTTTGTTCAATCTTAGTGAAATCTGTCAGCGGCCAGTGGACGTAGCTCTCGCAACGAGAGTGAACCACTATATATCTGTGTGTTGTTTCTTTTTCGTATTTCCTAATCGTTCGTTACAGGTGGATTAGGGCGTCTAATCCTAACACTCCGTTTGAGGGATCTCCATAGCTGCGAGCTGGAGCATGCGACATGCACAACACAATATATGGAGGCCCAGCTTGATTTATATCTTTGCTATATTGCTATATTTTGTGTGGTTTTGCAATCTGAAATCTTGGTCCAGGTATCTATGACTGAAATTTTGAATAAATTTATATTTTAACCATACACATGACTTATAGTAGTTACAATTCACTTGAGCTTACAAAGTAAAACTCAAAATCTTGTGCATGTTTTCATTCTTTTTTGGCTTGAGCTGTTGGTTTCATACACATGTAGTCTATATTTAGCAAGGCCCAAACACTGTAAGGGAGTGTACCTCCAGATAAATCTATTGAGTGATAGTGAGATAATAAAATCTTTCTTAGTTTTTCCCAACATCAACGAATATGAATTGAGGTTTTTCATAAACAAGAGAATTACTTAGGCCATCATTGGTTCTTTTGAACTTTCTTGGCCTACCTTGTTGTGTCATTTAATGACACCCTTTAGTCACCATTTTGAGCCTAATATTTACCGTTCAATTGTCGCCTATTTCAGTCTAGCTTCATATATATTTTTCTACCTTATCTAATGAGCATTGAGTTTTATTGATATATTTAGGGGAGATTAGGAGAAGGTGGTGATGAGATTTAATAGAAACTTATTTGTCGTATGTTTATTTTTACTATATTAAGTTTTTTCTTTATTTCTATTAGTTATATGTATAAAAAAAAAGGAGAGAAAAAGAAAAATGGAAGCAAGATTTAAAAGTGTAGCTTTAATTTCAAATTTTATGTTTGTTTATTTTTACATTGATTTTATGACAAAGGAGTTAGTTTAGATAACGTTGAATGAGATAAGTTTTGAGGGGTGAGTGAATAAAAAAAGTTTGAGTGAGTTCAATAAGGGAGTGAGTGATTAGAAGAAAATCTTGAGTGGATGAAATAAGGAGGGATGAGTTGTGCTCAAAATAATCGCTTGAATCCAAATTATTCCTACCTTTGAGCCACGCCTCTCATTACAAGCTTATAAAAAGACCTATCGACTTTTGTTGTGATTTACTAATACTTGCTACTAGTGGATGATGGGCAAGATCGTTGAACGATTAGAGTGAATGGAGTGATCCCAAGTGAGGTGTGAATGCATTCATTTCCCGTAGCTGCATTAGTTGAACCAACAGTTAAAGAAAAGAAGAATGGAGCCACACACACACTCGAGGATTTCCGAGTCAGTAATTGTCAATGCTCTAGTAAGAGTTAATTTTCTATGAAGTGTTTATCTTGGTGGCTTTAGTATGAAATTTGTCAAGCTGAGACAATTACCATTAACTTTGATTGAGATTGCATTGTCATAGTTTATTGATTATTGTGAAATGGGGTTGGGATTGAAATCTTTAGTGATAGTCGTACTTAATCTTGTTCGCTTGAGGACAAGCTTTCGTTCAAGTTTAGAGGTGTGATAAGTGTGTATTTTACACACTTATTCATACTCTTTTATACTTGATTCGATAAGTTTTTCTCAAGTGTTTGAAAGAATTTGACATTTTTGGGGTAAGTGCGCAAATAAATTTATATATAACAGGCAGGTTCAACAAAAAGAATTTGATGCATTATGAGAAAAATACGAGAAGAAAAGAAAGGGAAAACAGAAGGACTGTCGATCGGTTGCCATATTTAAGCGATCGATCGGCTGAAGTATTGAAAAATTGAAGTCTGAGAAAGAAAACTGAATGCATGCCGATCAGTCGCCGAAAATGGGACGATCGATCGGCTAATGAAGATGGTAGTAATTTTGAGACAGAAGCCGTGCTGATCAATCGCCATTTTTTAGGCAATTGATCGGCTAAAAATGCAAAAAAAAAAAAAGGAAGTTTTAAAAAGAAAACCAGAGGAGGTGCCGATCGATTGGCTACATTCAGACGATTTGTAGCACCCGGTTTCAATTAAACCGAATTTAACTTGTCAATTAATGATGTGCAATTTCATGGTAATATTGAGAGAGAGTTATTGGCTAGGTTAATGGGTGACTAAGCAAGGGCATTTATGTAACTTGACAATTTAAAAGTGGATAACGTATTTAAAGAAAGAGGGATTGGGTTTAATGAACTGTAGCCGCCACCATTTCACATTTTTCCTCTTCGGGTTTTCAGCGAGCAGTAGAGCTCTCTTGGCGATTCTCTCGCCCGATTCTCCTTCAACTTAGGTAAGTCTTCCATGTTTTTCTTGCATTTTAGTGATTAGATAACTGAGAGAATACAATGTGGGGATTTTGAGGATGCTGTGATTGAGGGTAGGTTCGGGTTCTTGGTGATAAAGGGGAATGCTCGGGTAGTAGAGTTTCAAATCGGTTTCCTCGAACATATTAATGATTTTTAGTAAGGTTTAGTGAGAGTTGGATTAATATGCTGTTATGAACTTAGGAGAGCAGATTACCGAAGAAACTAGCAGCCAGACAATCCCCAGGAATCCAGGTAAGTAAAGTATACATGTGCCTTCGGGCCTACATCACAAAACAGTAGGGTTATGCATATTGAGAATGATTTTGTATGTCACGCATCATGTTTTTGAAAGATTACGAAAATAAATTTCCATGTAAGAATAGTGAAGTATGAACTGAATATGACAGACAAACTATTAAGGGAACTAATCCGCCCCTTAATCGAGTAGAGGATGTACGACATTGGGAGAATTGATCCCACTCCCAAGGGAACAGAGGGATCAGTTCAGCTATTAAGGGAACTAATCCGCCCCTTAATCAAGTAGAGGATGTATGACCTTGGGAAAATTGATCCACTTCCCAAGGGAACCGAGGGATCAGATCAGCTTATGAACGTATGTGAATGCAACTGAGATGAGAAAGTAGAAATTGCATGTTTAGGAATTTATGTTTCAGCATTTCATTTCATTACTGCTTTACTTACTTAGCATTAGGCTAATAGATGAGTTTTGTGATGTAGGTAGAGAAGTTACAGCAGGTGAGTCCTCTGAGTTCATTGAAGGATAGGCTGGTTAGGGGAGTGCACCCATGCCATGGACCTGGTACTTGATGAGACAGTTTAACTGATGTCTGATGGAGTGAAAGTCTAGTTGACAGTGTTTAAAATTTAAGTATGTTGAATTTTCATTACAGTAGTCATTTCAATGTGTTGAATATGATTTTCGAGATTTTTCCTGATTAATAGTATTCTGTTGGGATTTAATGTTGGCACTCACTGAGTTTTTAGTATGTAATGGTTTGAATTGTTTTCTGGATGGTTTCAGTAAAGTGAGTAAATTCCTTTCTGTAGTTAGAAGTTGTCTTGCGTAGTAAGAAGTTATTGGTATATTGCTCTGTTCTCCGTCGGTAGATGATGTCTATCGGCAGAGATCGGGTTATAATTTTATTTCTATCGGAAGATGGCTTCAGTAAAGTCATCGGATGATGTAATTTTATGTCTATCGGATGATGACGAGTGTTTTAGTCATCCGGTGATGTCAAGTGTTTTGCTCGTCGGATGATAAGGGTTAAGTCGTTTGTCGTATAGTCACCGGATGATGCTGGTATTTACAATACCGGGCGATGTGAGTGTTATTTTGTCGTTTAGTGCTCGGGTGATGTGAGAGTTGAAGTGTGTTTAGTTACCGGATGATGTAGAATAGGTTTTTGTCGTTTAGTCATCGGTAGATGTAGAATAAAGTTGATCGGATGAAGGAAATCATCCGGCTGACGTCATCGGAGGATGTAGAGGGTATTTTGTCGTTTTGTGATCGGATGATGTTTTCTGTTTTCTGAAGGAAATCATCTGGCTGACGTCATCGGAAGATGTAGAGGGTATTTTGTCGTTTGTGACCGGATGATGTTTTCTGTTTTCTGTCTTCCGCCTCTTCCGTTGACTTGGTTCAGCGGCGGATGCGTTTGACCTTCGCCACCTTTAAAGTAAATTTGCGATTTAAACTTTTATTTTCTCTTGGTCGACTATTTCTAACATTTCATCCAATTATCCAAGTATTTTTTTTTATTTTGCTTAACTCTAATTTTATTTAAATAAATTCCGCTGCAAGTTTTTATTAAAATATGGGTGAAATATTTAGTCATGTACGGAGTTTGTGTGACAAACCGGGTTCAGATAACTCGGGGCGTTACACGATTGATCAGCTCAAGCGAGCAGAATTAAAACTAAAGACAGTGGTTGTGTCAATCGATCGCAGGCTGGAAGCGAATGATCAGCTGACGACGTACCAAGGGCAGACGCTGAGCCGATCGATCGTCCATCCACAGGCAATCGATCGGTTGTCGTTAAATGAAAAATAAATTAGATTTTAGGTTTTGATCGTTTCAATCTCAACCATTGATCGTGGACCCAGATACCTAATTCAAAATTAGGTTATAAAACCAAGATTAGAGGCCAAAACAAAAGGGAGAGAGAACTGCTGAAAACAACGAAGATCGGAACAGAGCAAAAGCATCGGGAAAGGAGAATTTGGATCGACAACCCTAGTTTTTTTCCTTCTCCTTCTCTTCTCAATTATGAACATCTTTACTTATTTTATTTGTTCCTGTTACTTTAGTATGAACTAAACTTCTTTTTCTAGGGCTACGATATAACTTGATTATGAATATTTAATATCTTCTTTAACTCAAATTATTAATTTTCTATTTTGATATTGTGTTGAGTAATTTATCCTATTTTTAAAGCTTGTGATTGTCTGATTAACAATAGCATGTTTGTAGGATTGTTATGAAACCGAGAAGTAATAAATAATCGTGTATTGGATAATTTATCATGAAAATGATGTTAGACTTAGGGATGGGCACGGTCCGGTCTGGTCCGGTCTAGTTCCCGCTTAGAACTGGATCGGATCGGGCATTTCGGGATTTTGGTTCTTAGGACCGAAACCGGTTCCTCCCGAATGTTTTTTTATTTTTTATTTTTTATTTTTATTAAAATTGCAAAATGCAAAAACACATAATCAGAAGCATTCTGAATGCTTCTTTTCGACTACGTTTTCTTCTACGTTAGAGAGAGTGATATTCATATAAGAGATGAGCAGAGAAAGAGGTACAATAGGCTTTCATTCTATGTTATTCTAGAATAAAACCTATTACAGCAGCAAACCAAAGTAAATTCTCAATATAAGAGATTGGTCCATGCTGGTAGATTGAACAAGCAACAAACGCTCCTGCCTTTAGCAGTGCCTTAGCAAACAAACTTCATCTGATTAGTCTACTACCTGCAAACATGATGATTATGCAGTACCTATTTCTTCGTGATGCACATTGAATAATAATAATCAAGATGAAATCAATTACTGATTTCCAAGTTGACAAGCTGTAAAACTAGGATGCAAACATTCCAATTAAATCCAACAATCCAATTAAATCCAAGTTATCCAACTAAATTCAACATTCCAATTAAATCCAACTATCCAACTAAATCCAACAATCCAATTAAATCAAACTATCCAACTAAATTCAAGTTATCCAACTATCCAACTAAATCCAACAATCCAATTAAATCAAACTATCCAATTAAATCCAAGTTATCCAACTAAATTCAGCATTATCAAACAGTAAATAAAAAAGTACATAACAATCACCAGGTCCATATCAAGTCTTTGATGACTGGTCATCTTCTACAAAATTTTCATCGATAGCCGAATCTGCAAAAATAAAACAAATTAAAAAGATTAGTTAATAATTAGAGATAAAGATGTAAAACAACTAAATATTTGAATGCTCGAACCTTCTTCTGTAGTTGTCATGGTACTATCTTCTGAATCTTCATCAATAATTTGAGGAACTTTAAAAGGGTTGAATGTTTTTAACCAACTTTGAGAGTATATAAGAGCTTCAACACTTTGAGGAGATAAAGAACTGCGAAAGACATCAAGAACTCGACCACCACAACTAAAAGCAGATTCAGAAGCTACTGTAGAAATTGGAATTACCAATATATCTTTTGCAATTTGACTCAAAATTGGATATTTAACGGAGTTCCTCTTCCACCAAAACAATAAGTCAAAATTGTCTGAAAAATTCTCCAATTTTTCAGATAAATATTGATCAATCTCTGACATATTAGTTTCTTCGTTGCTCTCAAAAGAATTTCCAGACCCATAAAACATCGAGTACGCTGCACTTGAACGAATTTGCACCGAAGAACTAATTGACTTTGGAGACTTTCGTCGAATATTACTGCTACTTGGAGTATGATCTTCATTGGTATCACCTTTATATTCAACATACAATTTTTCAATTACATCTTCTACATGTTTTAAATATAGTGCCGCTCTTTCACTGTCAAATAAAATGGTTAAACAATGCCGTAAAAATCTAGTATTGTGGCTTGGATCAAGAACAGCAGCAACATATATAAGCATGTTTATTTTATCAAAAGAACCAATATTTGTCAAACTTCTTTTGCATCTCAAATGTCATTCTTCTTAGAGTCATGTTATCGCCATTAGCATGTGTCTGAATAGCAATCTTCAAATTACACACTTCACCTATGTACATATTTGCAGTAATATGCAGAGACGCAGAAACATGAATTGTTATAGAGTGAAATGTTTCTAAAAATTTCATGTATTCACGAATGCATGACCAATCTTCAGTTGTGGATGGACCTTCTCCTCCCATTTCATGCAAAAAAGAACCATCATTCTCTGTTAATTTTTCGAAAGATTTTTCATACTTCTCAGCGCTTGTCAACATCAAATACGTGGAGTTCCAATGTGTAGGAACATCAAGCGACAAATTACTTTTGCAAGTAATTTTAACCGCATCAACACAAGCTTTGAAATGTTGCAATCTTCCCAGAGAAGACCTTAAATACTTGACAACTTTGTGTACCCTCTATATGGACTCATCATGTTCTTTCAAACCATCTGAAACAATCAAATTTAAAACATGTGCAAAACACCTCACGTGCATATGATCACCATTTAAAATTAACCCCTCCCAATTTCGAACCGTCTTCGTTAGATGAGAAATAGCAACGTCGTTGGAAGACGCATTGTCAACAGTTACAGTTGTAACTTTTTCAATCTCCCAATCAAGTAGACATTTTTCAACTGACTTACCAATAGATTCACCTTTGTGGTTCAGAATTAAACAAAAGTTCAATATCTTCTTGTGCACAATCCAATTTTCATCAATATAATGACATGTTAGTACCATGTAATTCAAATTCTGAATTGATGTCCATGTGTTGGTGGTCAAACATACCCTTTGTGATGTTGAACAAAAATTGTTCTTCAATTTGGTTTTTTCTTGCAAAAAAATCTTTCGAATATCTCATGCAACCGTTCTTCTAGATGGCATAATAAATTTAGAATTTAAACACTAACAAAAAGTTCTGAAACCAATTTCTTCAACAACTTTCATTGATAATTCATCCAATATAATCATCTTTGCGAGCATTTCTCGCGCAACCATTAATGTAAATATGGGTACATCATCAGAAATCTTGCTCGCAGGAGGTCTAAATGTCAAAGTTGATTGCTTAGTGTCTAAATTTTGTGGACACATTTTGCATACTTTAATATGCTTTAGTAAACTAGAAGTCCCATTTTTTGTCGGGTGTGCAGCGTAAAGTTGTCCACAATAATTACACTTTGCTGAATTAGTGTTTGGTACCCTTTTGTAGTGAATCCAAACATTAGACTTAATTCTTTTCGATTGAGCATGCAAATTTTTACCAACATTATCCATCCTACCATAATGCAACAACATATTTTCAGCAATCATCATTCAACAAACAACGGTACAATCCATTCAACAATCAACATTACAATCTAACAATCCAATGTAATATATGAAAGCTAAATTTATCAACATACACACTACTGATTACACAGTAAATTCAAATTGTAGCAAAAGCAAAATTCAAAAGGACAGAGGGCATCGGCGAGAAATTCACACCTTCAACAAGTGGTCTCTGCTCTTCTGTTCTCTTCACTCATCAGTCTCCAATGTCAAAATAAAATACCTATTGGAGAAAAAGAACGGGATATATCAAATTAAAATACAGCAAAGGTGATATAAAACTCAAAAGGATAGAGGGCGAGAAATTCATACCTTAGAAATTCTAAGGACAGAGAGCTGAAGACTCGGGACTACTTTGAACTTCAGAGTCTGAAATCTGAAGAGAGATTCGAGAGAGAGACGGGAGGCGGGAAGGGCTGAAGATTTCCCGAGACAGAGAGTAGAGTCACCACTCCAACTCTGATTTTAGGGCTCCTGAACTTGAAGTAGAGATTGGAGAGAGAGACAGGAGTCGGGAAGGTCAGACAGATTCGAGAGAGAGACGGGAGTCGGGAACTTCAGACTTCAGACTTCAAAGTCGGAAAGATGAGGTTCGCGTCTCACAGGAGTCGCAGTCACCAGTCGCCAGTCGCCAGTCGGGAAAATTGTTGAACTGAACTTCTAAAGCCAACAGGGATTCAGGGAACAGAACAATATTTAGTCGGTATTCCCGCGGTTCCCGGTTCTGTGATCAACAGAACCGGGACCGTTGACCGCGGTTCCGGTCCCATGGGTGTGGGAACCGGGAACCAGTCCCATAACTCAAAACACCGCCCAAGAATTGGACCAAACAGACGGTTTAGTCCGGTCCACCGTGTAACGACCCTTTTTCCCAATAAGATATTGTTCGCTCTAGGGATTGGGCTGTAGCCCAATATCCTCCCCTCACGGCTTTGTTTGGCGAGAACTTCCCGGAAGGTCACCCAACCTGGAATTGCTCTCGCCGAAGCACTTTTAACTTCGGAGTTCTTATGGAATCCGTTGCCAATTGTGCTCCAAAACGCGTCTTACTATGATGGGACAGTCTCTTTACATATGTTTCATTTCCATATACTTCCCCAAGCGATGTGGGATTGTGACGACCCCCTCTTTACAACCTGGGATTCGCTTATACTCGAGTCTGGGATTCACCTACACTCGGCTTAGGTCCCGAGGTTTGCCCCGCAACTCGAGGTCTGCCCCGCAGTCGCACTCACAATCACCCCCCCCCTCGGGGGCCCAACATCCTCGTTGGCCACATTTCTGGTTGGGTACAGGCTCTGAAATCCAGAGGACTTGGCGATCGATCGCCCCTCCTTGAATGATCGCCTGGAGAAGGCGATCACTTGCAAAAAATGGTGATCGCCGAAGGGTGATCGATCGCCCCTCTCCTCCTTTAGCCGAATGACATCTTTGCCCCTGCTTTGATTTTAATTGTTTAAAATGATTTTAATAGTTATATTTCAATTGTTTATTATTTGTTTTAAGTATTGTTTAAATAGTTTAACAACTTAGATTTAAATGATTTTTTCAAACAACGTTAACTATTTTGATTTTAGTTTAAGTTCCGCTTAAACTGTAAAATAAAATGAAAAATTTATACGGTAAAATTAGGATACGGGTAAGGGTCGCTACAGCCAAATATCCTAGAGCGGACAATACGGGAAAAGGGGTCGTTACACACCGGTTCCGGTCTGGTTTTGCCCACCCCTAGTTAGACTAGAGATAACTAATGTGTTAATGTGGTATTTTAATTAGAAAAACTAATAAAAATATTCAAATAGAGAAAAGTTGAAAAGTAGAAGAAGGAGAAGCTTGGTTGACGTCTCTGCAGCCCAAAAGCCTCCTCTCCCTAATTTTCTTCTTTTTTTCTTCTCGCCTCGTCTTTTTTTTTTTTTTTTCCTCCAGAGCTCTTTTGTTAAATTTTTCTCTTTCTTACTTAAATTCAGCAGCATGATCCGCCTCTCTCTCTCTCTCTCTCTCTCTCTCTCTCTCTCTCTCTCTCTCTCTCTCTCTCTCTCTCTCTCGAGATCTGTTTGTTTTTAAACTTCTGCATTATTATTGCCTCCTCTCCCTCTCTCTTCATAATCTTCTGAAAAAATTCACAGCCACGATTCCTTGATTTTTGCTTTATTTTTGGTAACCATCATCTCTTTGATTTGCTAATCTTCAGCCCTTGAATTCGATTTTCCCACTATTACTTTGCATTCAAATAAGAAAATATAAAATTCTGATTAATGTTAAAAATATACTTTTAATAAAGAATATGCATGGAATATATTAATTTTAATTAATGCCTTAATGCTGCAGCATCATGCATCATTTGTAGTAAATTTCATTATTTTCTTCTCACATTCACTCAATTCATATAAGTTCTTTCAACTAATTACCGTATAAAATAACTCTAATTTAAGAGTTATCAAATATCACAAAACTTAAACCATTACTCGTCCTCGAGTGATGCCAAACAAAAATAAATTTCCAAAGTAACATTAACAGAATTTATAAAATATTTCGCAACTTGTAAATTATTGAAAAATTTCACTATCACAAATAAAGCAATCAATATGGATTTAATTCCTAATAAACTAATTTTCAAAGTGTGTGTGTGCCCAAACTCCTCTTAATTTACTAAGTTCAACCATCAACACTAAAAATCACAATACATATCATAAGATCCATTAGCTTTCAAAGGTTCTTCTTCTTTCTTTTATTTTTTAAATAAGTGAGGGGGATATATAATAATTTTATTTATTTATTTTTTACATTGACTTTATCTATAAGTCACACAACCTTTTTACGCGATTGACAACATTGGTGATAAAGTCCTCTGGTTACTCAGTAGTGTCACCTCAAGATATATACTCATATCAAATAGAGGAGTATAGCCAATAAATATGCAACGGAGTTCCTCCCAAAGTTCGTCTAATTTATTTCCACCCATCGAGTATCCAAAAGGCTAACTCGAAATTGAAAGTAGATTAAAAATTTTTATTTTTTATTTTTTATTTTTTATTTTTTATAATATATAACCCCCAAACTTATTATTTATTATTTTTGTTTTATATATTTTTTAGAAGAAGTCTTTCATTACTAATTTCTTTTATCAAACACTAAATTATTGACACTTAGATATAATTCTAATGTCTAATAAGAATGATATTCCTACACAACCAAAAGGAGTTTGTGTGTTAGGAACAACTAAGCTTATGGAAATAAATCTTAATTAATTTATAATGATGTGGGATAATGACATTATTCAATAACTTACTGAATTAGGAGATATTAAGAAATTGCATTGTTATTCATCATTTTTTTATCAATTTTTTTTTTTATTTCGGAGACTAAACAGAACAAAGAAAACAGACTAAAGACTAAACAAAATTAAGCAGAAAACTAAACAGAATTAAGCAGCCAAACACTAAGTTCTCTTCTACCCTACCCATTTTCTTACCCCCAAACTTAACAATTGGTAGTGTCCCCACTGTCACTACAGAATAAGAAAACTAGAACAAAATAAAGCCAGGGGGTTAGGACTTCCCTGGTATTATTCTTCCTGCTCGGATTCAGAATCCGAGGTGTAAAGTAGTGCTGTTGGGAATCGGGGAAAAATTGGAGATGGGTCCTTCGCTTTCTTGGTGAAACTTTCTGCCAAAGCTCGATCCCTTAACTGAGTATAGCTCCAAAATAATTTACTCTTGCGCTTTAAACTCTTCAGGGATTCCATTATCCGATGTTGTTGAATCTCCAGAAGATGAAGTTGCTGCTTCACTGCCTCATTGTCATGTTTGTGTCATTCTATTTTGGTGTGCAAAAGCTCTAGACTATCAAGTACTTGCTGCTAGAAATTGTTGCTGCTAGATGATGCTGCTACTGTGCTTGCAGCATTGGCTCCACCTTCCACTAGAATTTCCATGTTGACTCCTTCTTCCAGCTCTTCAGTTCCTAAAGCAATCATCTTGCTTATGCCTATGGTCATTGGTGGGCCTGGTGTGTGATTTTCCTCATCCTCTTCAAATATAACTCCTACCTACTCACACAAACCCGAGACCAAGGATGGAAACAAAAATTGCCCTCTTTGTTTTAGAGCATTAGCACACATCGTTTTAAATATAATAGGCCCAATATCAATCGATTTCTCAGTCAACAAACAGTACAGCAGTACCACCCTATCTTTCGTAACATGTTGTCCATGAGATGATGGTAATATTCTACTTTTTCAGAAAGTGATACCAAACCTTAGCTCTTGGTAGTAGTGCGAGTCGGGGAATTGAATAATAACCGATCAGTATCAATTGTAAGAAAGCAGGGGAAACGTTGTCGGCATTCTCATAGTATTCTTCTTCAACTCCTTCCAGCTCATAGAAAGAGTTTATCATTGATGGATCCATCGACACTCTGACGGTTCGGACCTGAACCGCGTTAGGTGAGTCTTATTGGAAATTCACATAGAACTCCCTTACAAGATTCTTCACTGCCGGCTTTGGTACCGCGCAAAAGTTTTCTCATTTTCGACTTTTTATTAAATCGGCGACATAACCTAGATACCTGGCTAATTGTTCATCCGTGGTGATGAATCCCTTCTCTTGGATGAAGCTCTTCTGTTCTATGCCCTGTTCATACCTTAGCTTCGCCTCTTTGGAGATAAAATTCTCGCGGTATACCTTCTTTTAATTCTTCCTTGCTCGCTGCTTCCCTCTCATCCTTAGGCTAAAAAAAAATTTAGCAACTAGATCCCGAGCGCTTATAGGAGCGGCAGATGTAGGTTTAACTGCACCTTCGGTGGTAATTTCGCGGCGGTCAAATAACCCTAACAACAAATTCCAGAGAAAATATGGTGATAAACATAAAAGTAAAAATCAAAATAAACTAATTCAAACCTAAAAACAATAAAAATGTAAATAAAATTAAAGGATATAATAAAAGGATATTATTGAGGGTTGCCTCCCTAATAGCTCTAAGTTTTTCAAGTCTTCAGCCAGACTTCCCATCTGTTCATTATTCTTCAAGATCTTGTAGAGAAATTGACATAATTTTTGTCAATTTTTCTCCAAAATAGTGTTTGATTCGTTGGCCATTTACCTTAAAATTTCTTCCACTTTTTTCATCATGCAACTCAACTGCTCTATATGGAAATACCTGTATGATTTCAAATGGTCCAGATTACCTTGATTTTAACTTTCCTGGAAAGAGTTTCATCCTAGAATTAAAGAGCAACACTTTTTTTCCTTTCTCAAATGTCCTTGCCTGCAACATTTTATCATGCCATTTTTTTACTTTTTTCTTGTAAATTTTTGTATTTTCGTACGCTCTCAACCTTAACTCTTCCAACTTTTGCAACTGCAAAAACCGATGTTTTCCTGCTCCTTGTAAATCCAAGTTTAGGGTTTTGATTGCCCAATATGCTTTGTGCTCAAGCTCTACTGGCAAATGGCAAGCCTTTCCATAAATTAAATTGTAAGGTGTAGTGCCCAGAGGTGTTTTATATGTTGTTCGATATGCCCACAATGCATCGTCCAATCTGATCAGGTGCCGTGATTACTGGTGCTTTGATTAACTTCAGCTTTAGTAGATTAAAGGCTTCCAGGCAGTCCTTGTCGAAATTAAACGAGGTATTCTGCTCAAGTAATGTACACAGAGGTTTAGAAATTTTTGAAAAGTCTTTAATAAAACGGCGATAGAATCCCGCATGTCCCAAGAAACTTCGGATTCCATTCACTGTTTTTGGTGGAGGTAGCTTCTCAATAATTTCGATTTTTGCTTTATCCACCTCTAAACCTTTTGCTGAAATTCGATGCCCCAAGACTATTCCTTCAACACCATAAAATGACACTTTTCTCAATTCAAAACGAGATTAGTTTCCATACATCTCTTCAAGACCCGCTCTAAATTTATTAAGCATGCTGCAAAAAGAATCTCCAGCAATCGAAAAATCATCCATAAAAATTTTCAAACCTTCTTCAATCATGTCTGAAAAAATGGCCATCATGCAGCGCTAGAACGTTGCTGAAACGTTGCTGGAGCATTGCACAAACCGAAAGGCATTCTCCTGAAAGCGAAAGTTCCATATGAGCAAGTGAAGGTGGTTTTCTCCTTGTCTTCGGGTGCTATTGTTATTTGATTATACCCTGAATGCCCGTTCAAAAAGAAATAGAACTTCCTCCCAGCCAACCTGTCCAACATTTGATCTATGAAAAGCAATGGAAAATGATCTTTTCGAGTGGCCTTGTTAAGCTTTCTGTAGTCCATGAAAATCCTCCAACCTGTAACCGTTCTTTTTGGAATTAATTCATTTTTCTCATTAGCTATTACAGTTGTCCCTCCTTTCTTTGGAACACAATGGACTGGACTAATCCAAGAGCAGTCCGAAATGGGGTAAATTATTTCTGCATCCAACCACTTGAGTATCTCCTTCTTTACAACTTCTTTCATAATGGGGTTTAGTCTTCTCTGCTGATCAATTGTTGCAGTAACTCCTTCTTCCAATCTGATCTTATGCATACAAATGTTTGGGCTTATCCCTTTTATGTCTTTCACTGTCCATGCTAAAGCTAGCTTATATCTTTTTAGCACCTCCACTAACTCTTACTCCTGCATGTTAGATAAAGTGGCAGAAATAATAGCAGAAAATGTTTCTTTAAGTCCAAGAAATACATACTTCAAATGAGGCGGCAACTGTTTGAGTTCCAATGTGGATGCTTCTTCGCTGGATGGTTGCCAATCTTCTTTGCCATCTTCGGTTCTAATTAATGCTTCGAACTACCTTCTATACCCACTTGATAATTGTTTTATTTCTGCTGCTTTTATTTCTTCAGAAATATTGAAACCCTCTTCTTCATTATGGGGACATTTCATGGCTTTTAAAACATTGAAAGTAAGTTGTTGGTCATTAACTTTCATTGTGAGTTCTCCTCTATGTACGTCGATTAGGATTCTGCCAGTGGCTAAAAATGGCTGACCCAAAATTATTGGCACCTCCCGATCTGCTTCATAGTCAAGTATGATGAAGTCTGCAGGGAAGACGAACTTGTCCACCTTTACCAACACATCCTCTATCTTTCCTTGAGGGTGAGTTAGTGATCGGTCGGCAAGCTACAGAGTTACTGTTGTTGGCCGAGCTTCTCAAATTCCCAGTTTCTTAAAAATATACGCGGGCATCAAGTTGATACTAGCTCCAAGATCACATAGAGCTTTTTGTGAAATAGTTATTGCCGATTGTACAAGGAATGGTGAAACTTCTAGGGTCTTTCAACTTTAGTGGAATCTTGTTTTGCAATATGTAGGTTGTTTCTTCAGTCATCGCCACCATCTCATACTCTCTCAATCTCCTCTTTTTGGATAAAATATCTTTCAGGAATTTCGTGTAATTGGGCATCTATTCAAGAGCTTCCACCAAAGGTACGTTGATGTACAGTTGCTTCAGAACGTCCAGAAATTTTTTAAACTGTTTTTCCTGGTTGTGTTTTTGTAGCCTCTGTGGAAACGGTGGAGGAGGTTTCAGGATTCGTAATTCTGCGGGTCGATGCTGTTGTGGCGCTGCGGGCGGAGCTGTAGCATTGATGTTTATTTTTCCAGATTCCAGGTTATTTTCTTCGGCCTCCTCAATATTATCTTCCTCAATCAACACTTCTCTTTCCCAGTACTGGGTTGCTTTTCTGTTTCCTTTTTTTGGCTATTATTCTTTGATTTCTCTACCCTCTGTGGCTTTTCTAGAATCTCTACCTCTCTTCCATTTCGTAATAAGCATTGTTCCATTCTCGGTCTCTGTGGAATTTCCGTACCACTTGGTAATTGTCCCATCCTTCTTGAATTTGCAGATTGAGCTAGCTGTCCCAGTTGGGTTTCAATATTCTTTATGGAAGCTGCTAAATTCTGCAATATTATATCAGTCTTCGAAGCATATTCCCTTGCAAAATTATCTGATTTTTTTTAGCTACAGTTTTCTGATTTTGTTGTGTGAAATTCTAGGCATAATTGTCGGTTGATCTTGTAGATCCTACGTTATTCTGTTGCTGAGAATTCCATTGGAAGTTCGGATGCTGTCTCCATCCAGGGTTGTACGTCTGTGAGAAGAGATTATTATTTCTGTTACACCCCACATAGTTTGCAGACTCTGGGTTGGTGGGGCATGAGCTATCCTCATGATTTTCTCCACAGAAGATACATGACACTTCTCTTGTTTTCAGTTGAGGTTGTTTGTTCATTGATTTTATTGCATTCTCTAATGAGGCAATTTTTGCGTTTAAAGCAGCTACTTCATCTATATCATAAACTCACGGTGCACGCCTTAAAGATATGTTTCTATCTGAAGGCCACTGATAGCTATTTACTGTCATTCTCTCCAGTAAGTCATATGCTTCATTAAAAGATTTTGACAGAATAGTTTCATTGGCTGCTGCATCAATAATTGATCTTGTTTGACCGTTTAACCCATTATAGAACGTCTCTAGTTGAATCCACTGAGGTATCCCGTGATTAGGACATTGCCTTAGTAACTCCTTGAATCTATCCCAAGCTTCGTAAAGTGATTCTCCATCTTTCTATTGGAAGCTAGTGATTTCATTTCTCATTCTTGCATTCCTCACTGGTGGGTGGTACTTCATAATGAATTTCTTAGCAAGATCCCCCCAAGTAGTAATTGTGTCTGAAGGAATATTGTTCAACCAATCACTGACTCGATCTCTCAAAGAATATGGGAAGAGTTTTAGCCTCAATGCTTCTGCAGATACTCCAAGGAAGGTTAATGAGTCACTAACTTCTCCAAAAACTTTAAGGTGACGGTGAGAGTTGTCTGTAACTGCTCCACTGAATTGTCCAACTGTTTGAAGCATCTGGAACATAACCGGTTTAAGCTCGAATCGAATAACATGAAGGTCTGGTCTCACGATGCCAGGATTTAGATCATTGAGTGTGGGTATAGCACAGTCTTGAATAGGTCTATCTCTGTCATCGATAACACGTTCGACATTGTTTCTTTCTCCCTCTGTATTCGTCATATTTTCTCCCTCAATAAACTGTTGCTGTTGCTGTCTTCTTCTTGCTCTAAATGTCCTTTCGATTTCTGGATCTATGGGTATAAGATCCTGGTTGTTTTCTTCGTCAGGCATCAAGCAGGGATACCTGAAAAAGAAATAAACAAAAATAATTATAAAAAATTATAGTAAAATAAAATAATTAAGAAATATCTCCGACAACGGTGCCAAAAACTTGTTAGTGATTTTATACACCATAACGTAAGTGCACGTGTCGCTATCAAGTAGTATATAAAATATCGATCCCACGAGGATATTTTTAACTATGTTTAAATTGCTATAAAAATTCAATTAAAATATTTAAAATGATATTTAAAAAATAAAAATAATTAAAGTATGAATGCTGAAACAATGAAAGGTAGCAAAATAAATTGGAGAGAATCGAATGATGAGAGTCTTAGCTAGGAGCGATTTCTTCGTTACTTGTATTTTACTGCTGATGCTGTAGAGTGCTGCAGTTGTAACGACCCGGGGAGGATCGCCACGTAAATCGTGACATATTGGCACTCTTTTCTCCTTTGCTGTTATTTTTTTTTGTTTTTAACGATATACCTAACAGGCTTAAGAACTTCAACTTAACAAATGGAAATTTGTCCCTCGTGCATGACTTCTTCATCGACGTTCAGTAGAAGACATCTATCGATGAGCACGTGCGTCACTTGTGAACGTCTAAAACATCATCCGGTAGTGGACATCTACCGGTAGACACGTGCACACAACATGACTCATTAAAACATCTACTGATAGCTTACAAGCTCTATATCATCCGATGGCTAAACACTCTACATCTGCCGATCGCTAGACGACAAAATTATACTTTCATCATCCGATGGCTAAACACTCTACATCTGCCGATCGCTAGACGACGAAATAACATTTTCATCATCCGATAATATAAACACACTACCTCTTCCGGTCACTAGACGACAAAATAACATTTTCATCATCCGGTAACATAAACACACTACCTCTACCGGTCACTAGACGACAAAATAACATTTTCATCATCCGGTAACATAAACACGCTACATCAACCGGTCACTAGACGACAAAATAACATCTTCATCATCAAGTGACTTAAACACGCTACATCAACCGGTCACTAGACGACAAAATAGCATCTTCATCATCCGGTGACTTAAACACGCTACATCAACCGGTCACTAGACGATAAAATAACATTTTCATCATCCGGTGAAGAAACTTACTACATCTTCCGGTGACGTCAGCCGGATGAATGTCTCATCCAGCTTCTATCTTACAGCAGTAAAACACTATAATCATCAAACATCCTCATCCGACAGAAAATACTACAACTCACCCAAATATTAACCTGGGAATTATAAACCCTAATGAGTAAAAACCATAACTCATTCAAGATACGCATAGCGGAAGACTTGCATGACATAAATCTTTTACAAGGAAACATATCCTCATATCCAATCCCAGACTCAAAGTTAACTCAGACAAATACAAACACTATCCTACATAATTCCAGTTCTTATATTCTTACTGACATAAGGGAGCAATAACCAGGGGTCATAATCGCCTTTCCAGTCCCGCACTGTCACTTTGAGTATCCTCCAGCAACCAGCTTTAAATATCCTCTTTGAAATCAGTATCTTCACCTGTAGTCTCTTCACCTACACCGTAAGGTTCAACTATAAGCCTAATGCTTAGTAAGGAATGCAACACTAACATGAGTGCATGAATGCATAATTCAGAGAAAACATACTCATAGATCATTTCTTGTTCATATTCTTGTTCATATTCATCATTCATAATCGTGGGTCATATTCATCAATCATTTCATAATCATGGAACTTATCCATCATTCATTATCATTCATCATCATTCATAGTCATTCGTAGACATTCATAGTCATTGATCATGTTCTTCATTTGAGTTGTGTGGATTAAGAGAGGATTTGTGCCGGTAAAGGGGGTTCGACAGTGAGTTTGATCTTGGTCCCTACTGCGGGTCGTATTCATATGTCCCTCTTTGGACTATGAAATACGCCGAACCGCCCCCAACCCTCACTTAGTTCACGTTGCATCAGTTTTATCTTCTTACTTTATTCATGAGGAAAAACATGCTCTTAAAACATTTTCATATGCATAAAACTTTCATGATGCATGAACATGAAAACTCTTAAAACATCAAGTTATAGAGCAGAGCATTATCCATCATGGAATATTGCTTTCGAACTAAACGTCATCAAGAACACTAGACATCAGCATAAGGAAGTTTCAAATCATCACATAGCATTCTACTTAGTATCCTCTGATGTAGGGTCCTAATGACCGAAGAACCTACACATTCACTTACCTGAATTCCTTAGCTGAGCAGCACCTTCACTTGAGCTTTCATCGCCTATGACATTTCATATTCGTAGTTAGAATAAAATCCTAAATAGCTTAAACTCAAAACTAGTAAAGTCCTAACTAGATGTCATCCTAAAATCTGTATTTCTTAGTCCTTTCTGCAAGCACCTTGTGTGCGCGGTTTAAGCTCCAAAACTCCGGGCATTCAGATTCAACCTAGCCGCTACTTACAATCGGTTGTCAAAGTTCAGATTCGAATCGGTAATACTATTATCAAACTAAGATTAACAATGTTCCTATTATTACTCTATCAATACAGAATCGGGTTTCTAACTGAAAACAGAGCTCTAAATAACTACTCAACAACTACATTGTCTGAACCTTACCTCGAATGTGGGTTATCGGAGTGAATACTGGAGAAATCATTCGTTGGCGAGGAAGACACTGATTGCAGAGAGCGGGGGCTTGGGAGGGAAGAAATCGCCGAGAGTAGGGGAATGTCGGCTACAGTGGCTTGAGTGACATTTAAAACCTTTCCATTTTCTTTATATACCGAACTCTAACCTCCATTATTACAACATTGCCACCCAACCTAGTTTAAAACACACATGTAATTAATTAAACTTGTCATAAAATTCTAAACTGCGAAGACTAAATATTCATGACCGTTAATACAGTTAGGAAAATTACCTAGTCGTATCTCGGGTGTTACAGTAGTATTATTCATGAACAACAAGAATAAAAATAGGGAAAAGTTCAATTTAGACCCCAACGTATGGGGTCAGTGACCATTTGGTACCTAATGTTTTTTTGTACCCAATCAAACCCTAACGTATAAAACGTTTACA
The DNA here is from genome assembly GCA_022432975.1 of Begonia masoniana. Classification (NCBI taxonomy): domain Eukaryota; kingdom Viridiplantae; phylum Streptophyta; class Magnoliopsida; order Cucurbitales; family Begoniaceae; genus Begonia; species Begonia masoniana. Next base: position 9,003,678 of record CM039511.1, on the reverse strand, counting down.
ATTTAAACCCTACCGTCAATTTTTTAGTTAAATTTAACAGATTTCTTTCAAATTTCCCAAACTACCGTCTCTCTCTCTCTTGCACTCTCGTAAAACAGAGTCTTGCTGACACAACGTCATTGGGGGGAATATTCCGATCAGGTTGGACTCCTCTGATCGCCGGAATTCTTCTACATCGTGAACAATATTTACCCAGCTGAGAGAATTTTGTTCTCTTTCCCCGCGGATTCTCTTTTAGACCTTTGACTAAGTGGAAGACCGAGTCTGAGGCTACCCATCTACATTGTCAACTTCAAACAACCATTTTATAGTTCTTGTTTTGGGTTGACAATAGGAAAAGAAAGATAAACGCTGCTATTTTTTTTTTTGGGGGGGGGGGGGGGATTTGTTGATCTTGTAATGGCATCGAGTTCGATCCGCAGGGCAATCGGGGCAGTGAAAGATAAAACGAGCATCAGCATCGCTAAAGTGGCCGGAACAGTAGCCCCAGACGTAGACGTCTTGGTCGTGAAAGCGATGAGCCACGACGAAGACCCAGTCGACGAGAAACACATCGGTGAAATTCTGAATTTGTCCTCCTGCTCGAGGGGATACGTGACTGCATTTGTAACTGCGATTTCGAAAAGGTTAAGCAAAACCCGCGACTGGATTGTAGCCCTTAAGGCACTGGTTCTTGTCCATAGAGTCTTGATTGATGGACATTTCTCGTTCGAGGAGGAGATTGTTCATGCGAATCGAAACGGTATGCAAATATTGAATTTCTCCAATTTTAGAGATGAGGCGCATTCGAATTCGTGGGATCACTCTTGTTTTGTTAGGTTTTATGCAACGTATCTCGAGAACAAGGTTGAATCTATGGTTTATGGGAAGAGATTGAAAGAAATTGATGGTAAATTTGACGATGATAGCAAAGATAATTTTGATTACGGGAGATCGAGAAGGTCTAAATTGTACAACAATGCAAACGAATCAGTGGGAGAGACGCCATTAAAAGAGATGCATCCTGAACGCGTATTGGAGAAGTTGAACCAGTTGCTTTGCATTCTTGATCGAGTTTTAGCTTGTAGACTTACAGGCAAGGTGAAAACCAGTAGGTTAGCCATTGTTGCACTTTATCTGGTAGTTAAAGACGTACTCTGCTTCGTCTAAGTGAGAGAGAGAGAGAGAGAGAGAGGTAGTTTGGGAAATTTGAAAGAAATCTATTAAATTTAACTAAAAAATTGACGGTAGGTTTTAAATTACAAACGTTTTATATGTTAGGGTTTGATTGGGTACAAAAAAAATGTTAGGTACCAAATGGTCACTGATCCCATACGTTGGGGTCTAAATTGAACTTTTCGCATAAAAATATTTATAGGTTTCGTTCGAATTGCATATGTAAATCTAATTTAGAATTTCTCTTGACTTTGAAAGAAGGTAACTAACATTGAATTTCTATAAACTATATTCTTAATGCAAATTAAATTAACGTTAACTACTTTGCAACAAATTAATCCAATTAATCGTTCGTACATCTTAACATTTATATTTACCCGTCGATATAATATAAATAAGAAACATCAATCTATCTATCGATATGAATTGAATTAGACAAGGAATATCACGAAAAATTATTCCAAGCAAAATGCATTAGCAAACCGAGATCGTAGCAAAATAAGTAACGAATACTAACGTCCTAACCAAGTAGACAAGTTTAGCTAAAGTTCATGATAATAGAAAAACTAATAAAAATATTCAAATAGAGAAAAGTTGAAAAGTAGAAGAAGGAGAAGCTTGGTTGACGTCTCTGGAGCCCAGAATCCTCCTCTCCCTAATTTTCTTCTTTTTTTCTTCTCGTTCTTCTCGCCTCGTCTTTTTTTTCCCTCAAGAGCCCTTTTGTTAAATTTTTCTCTTCCTTCCTTAAATTCAGCAGCATGATCCGCCTCTCTCTCCAGATCTGTTTGTTTTTAAACTTCTGCGTGATTATTGCCTCCTCTCCCTCTCTCTTCATAATCTTTTGAATAAATTCACAGCCACGATTCCTTGATTTTTGCTTTATTTTTGGTAACCATCATCTCCTTGATTTGCTAATCTTTAGCCCTTGAATTCGATATTCCCGCTATTACTTTGCATTCAAATAAGAAAATATAAAATTCGGATTAATGTTAAAAATCTACTTTTAATAAAGAATATGCATGGAATATATTAATTTTAATTAATGCTTTAATGCTGTAGCATCATGAAGCCTTTGTAGTAAATTCCATCATTTTCTTCTCACATTCACTCAAATCATATAAGTTCTTTCAACTAATTACCGTATAAAATAACTCTAATTTAAGAGTTATCAATTATTATCGGGTATAAAAGCTGCAATTCCAAATGAAAGATTTGGGTTAAGCAAGCTATATTCTTAGGATTCGTTTATTTAGAGATCACAAGAATAAGTTGTAAGTCTTATCTCAAACATTGTATATTGACAAGATGGTTGTCAGATATTCAATGCAGAACTCTAAGAAGGGTAATCTACCTTCTCGTCATGGAGTTAATCTTTCTAATAAGCAGTGTCCAGACACTCCTCAAAAGGAAGAGGATATGTGACGCTATCCTTATGCATCAGCAGTTGGTAGCTTGATGTATGTTATGCAAGACCTGATATTTGTTATCCAGTAGGGATAGTTAGCCATTTTAAGTCTAATCCAGGATTAGATCACTAGATAACAGTCAAGCACATTCTCAAGTATCTTTGGAAAACGAGAAATTATATGCTTGTATATTCTAATATGGATTTGATTCCTACAAGATATACCGATTCTAATTTTTAGACTGATAAAGATGATCGAAAGTCGATATCTGGATCACTATTTAATCTTGGTGGTGGAGCCATTGTTTGGAGAAGTACCAAACAATGAGGAGTTTCTGACTCGACTATGGAAGTCGAGTACATAGCTGCCTCAGAAGCAGCTAAAGAAGCTGTATGGCTCTAGAAGTTCTTTACTGATCTAGAAGTTGTTCCATGTATGAATAAATCACTCACATTTTATTGTGATAATAGTGGAGCAGTGACGAATTCTAAAGAACCTAGAAACCACAAAAGGTCAAAACATATAGAGAGAAAATATCATCTAATAAGAGAGATCGTGCAACGTGGAGACATCGTCGTTTTAAAGATTCCAGCTACTAAGAATCTTGTTGATCCCTTCACCAAGACGTTGTCTGCAAAAAATTTTGATAAACATCTAGAAGGATATTAGAAACATGTCTCTGCTTTAGGACTAGCTGGAGATTGTTGGGTATAATGTGCTCAACAAACAAATGTTATGAACATTTTTATTATAATAAATAAATAAATTTTATGATTAATTTTTATGTTTGCAAATTCAAAGAAAAATCATTGATTATTTGTGCAATTTTAAATTTACATATATGTTGATATATGTGAGATTAAATTCAAAAATAAATAATCACATTAGTTCATGACTTATATTTGAAATATATTATCTTCAAATTAATAAAGTCATAAATACAGTTCACTTCTGTAACACCCGGCATTTTTGCCACGTAATTGTTTCCCCGAATTGTATTTAAATTATTTAAATACAATGTATGTTTTGGTTGAAATGATGGAATGTTTAAGGGAGAACCAAACTAATGGCCAACTAACCAAAACAAGTAAGTTTAGTTAAAAACCAATGGAAGGGTAAAATAGAGAACTAATTAAGGTTGGTGGAAGCAAACCAATGAATGGATGACACCTGGCGACTTGTTGAAGAAGATATGTCTTCTCTTCTTCCTACGTGAAGCTCACTTCTACCTCCCCTTTCTGTTTTCTCTTTTCCAGGCGACCAGCAGCGATTTTAACCTCAACCTTTTTCCTGATTTCCTTCTGTCTCTCCAGCAAAGGTAATCATCTACTAAAGTTATCGATTTTGGACAAGTTTAATGCGAGTTTTTACTGAGGTTTAGGATTATTATTTCTGTGAAAACTCACTGTTTTGGATGAAAACACGTTAGTGTGTTTTCTAATGAGTTGAAATGAGCTTGCTGCATATTCTATAAGTTATTAGTTAGCATTTGCAGCTTGTTTAATTTCACTACATTGCAGCAAACAGGTTCGAGCATTTTCGAGACATTTCAGCTTGCTACACCGCGGAAAAACAGGTAAGTTCATATCCGTAGATTGGCCCTTAAGGCCCTACATCACGGAGGTACTAGGTATTTCAGTTCTGTCGGGTTGTTTTGGGTAGAAAGGTTATAGTTTATGTTTCTGAGTTGTCTGTGTTCTTCTTCATAGTATGTTCTGTTATTTCTGTTGTCTGCCAGTTTAAGTTCAGGCACCGTTCATGCATACACGATTTTCTCTGAAAGCTCATGCAAAACTGTTTTCTGTACACTGTTTGAAACTAAACAAGATAAAATCTGACTGTCTGTAATGTACTGGTTAAGTGCGGGACGGGGACTGGCCCTCTGGTTTTATCCCTCCCTGGGAATCTGAAAATAAATTGTCCCTAGCAAGGACCCTCTGGTTTTATCCCTCCCTGGGAGTCTGAAAATCTGCTGTGCCTGATAGTGCACCATCTGTTTGCCAGTTCCCCTATAAGCCCCACTTATACCCCTCTGCCACTGTAACGTAAAGTTCTGTTCTGTCACTGTATTCTGAAAACTGCATGCATAGCATTTTGCATCACTGCATCTGTATTATGTTCTTACTGAGTTTTAGACTCATAGGTGAACTCTCTGATATAGGTATTGAACCCGAAAACGAGGATTTTGTGCCTCAGTCTGATGATTAGGTGCTGGTGGATCGAGTTCATGGGGATTTGGTTGCTGCAGCCAGACATGAAATTTGTTTAGAGGTTTCTGTAAAGCTTTCTGAAATTCTGGTTTTGTGTTAAAAACTCTGTAGAAAACTCCCCTTTTGGTAAATTCTGTAATTTATATGTTAAGTCCTGTACTGTCTTTGAGATTTTAAAACAATGTATGGGTTCTATGTCGATATTTAAAACCTCTGTATTTGATAGTTGAATTACATTCTGAAGTATTCTGGAATTGTTTGGAATATTTTCTGATAGTCTATGCATGGATGGTCTCTGGTTTTAGAGCTATCCATGCAGTGTAATTCTTCCTAAGTTTCTGTTATGCCTTCTGTTGTGTTCGAGAACCATGTTTTGAATTGGTTTGAGAATCTGAGATTTTATGTTTTCTGTTTTTCTGCTCTCTGTTGGTATGTCTTTCTGTTAAAGAATTGTCAAATTCTGCTTTGAAAACTTAGTCATCCGCCCCAGTTTTTGCCTTAGTCATCCGCCCCAATTTTTGCCTTAGTCATCCGCCCCAGTCAAAGTCAATTCTGTCATCTGCCCCAGTTATATGCCTTAGTCATCCGCCCCAGTCAAAGTCAATTCTGTCATCCGCCCCAGTATATGCCTTAGTCATCCGCCCCAGTTTTTGCCTTAGTCATCCGCCCCAGTCAAAGTCAATTCTGTCATCCGCCCCAGTTATATGCCTTAGTCATCCGCCCCAGTTTTTGCCTTAGTCATCCGCCCAGTGTATTTGTCTTCCGGCTGACGTCAGCATAAGTCTTCCGCCCAGTTTAAAACTCTGTCTTCCGGCTGACGTCATCCAAGTCATCCGCCCAGTGTATTTGTCTTCCGGCTGACGTCAGCATAAGTCTTCCGCCCAGTTTAAAACTCTGTCTTCTGGCTGACGTCATCCAAGTCATCCGCCCAGTGTATTTACATCTTCCGGCTGACGTCACCCAAGCTCTTCCGCCCAGTTTTACCCAGCCTCTTCCGCTGAACTCTGTTCATTTTTGTCTTATCTGAATCGATCACTGCTTCTAGTTTTAAACTAAGTCTTCCGTCAGCCTTTCGCCTACGTCTTCCGCCCAGCTTTAAATTTCGTCTGTTTGCCTCAGTTTATTTCTGTTCTTCCTGTTTTCCCTGCTTAATTTCGTTTCTTATTTTAAGTCGCCCATTTCCGTTTCTGTTTTCCTCCTTGCCTGATATTCTGAATGTCTCGAGTCTTGTTTACTTAAGGTTTCGAAAACGTTCAGATTGTCCCTAATGTTCTGCTTCCTGTTTTGTCTATGTTCAAAAAAAAATAGTCCCCGTTTTCTGTCCACTGTCCCGGAGTGATGGCTCTGATCCCGAACCCTAATCGGGTTCGATTTCGGGCTGTCACAACTTCGTTGAAAACATATATTCATATCCCGACTATATATGTAGTAACAGAAAGTAATTGTATTTTATATAATTATTTGTTGATATATGTAAGATTAAATTTAAAAATAAATAATCACATTAGTCCATGACTTATATTTGAAATATATGATCTACAAATTAATAAAGTCATAAATACAGTTCACTTCGTTGAGAACGTATATTCATATCCCGACTATATATGTAGTGACAGAAAGTGATTGTATTTTATATAATTTTATTATATAGAATTGGACAAGATAAAATTATATTGTTCTTATAAAATCTGTTACATTAAGAACAATTAATTTTATCATAATGATGGTTATATATGTATGATTTTAAATTCATTGTATTGAGTAGACTCCTATTTTATTTCAATTTATTCTTTGATTTAATCGGTATAGTTTTGTATATGTTATATTACATAAGTCTTGTATTTTGAGAATAAATTAAATAAGTAGCTGAAAATATTAACATTAATACAATGAAAATCATAATACAAGATTCCATTGTTTGTTAGTTCAGAAATTGAATAATTAGTGCACAAATTCATAATGTTATGAATTAATTATCAATTAATAATTAATGATAGTCGATGATAAAGATGTAATATGAAAAGTTAACGGATTTTATATCTAGATCTATTACGAATCTTAATGGATGATTAATACATATGTAATAACTATATCAATTGACATTACTTTGAATAAATATACTCTATAGTTCTAAGAGTGCAACTCTATGTATTTAGTGGAATTACTCTAGAGTTAATAATTGTGATAATTCATATTTTGAATTCAAAATTAAATGTCTCATTAGATGAGATTATTTTAAGGGATTTAAAATAGATTTAAAGAATCTCATCAGTTGAGATTTTATCTTCAAATTTAAATTGAAGTTTGTTATTTAACAAACTGTCAAATCTGATTTTTGAAATTTGATTTAAAAGTAGAAATGAAGAATATGATAAGATGAGATTTGATATTCAATTGAATTTCTAAAAAATATTTTTAGATTATATGATTAGTCAATAAATTAATTTATTAGATAAATCAACTGCTAATTAAATCTTGGAGATCTGATTAAACAAAATTTATTTTTTAAAAATTAGTTTTTATTAAAATAAATCTTAAAATTGTTTTAAAAATAGATCTATAAAAATCTCAAATGGGATTTGACAAAAAAAAAACAACAGAAAAAATAGAGAGATAGAGATCTAATCCTTTTGAGAGAAAGTGTTTCACGTTTTTCGTATTCAGTTTTAGGAAAATATTTTTCAAGATCGAAGAGAGACGTCTTATGTGTTGAGAACACGTCTCTTCATAATATAAGAGTGTGTTATTCTCATAAGTTGGACGCTCACATGTCAAGAAATTAAAGTGAAAAGATCTTCAGAGAAGACTCGACAGTTTCAAAGTCTTCAGAAAGCACTTGATTCTAAGTTAAGTCGGTTAAGATCAGATAAGAGTACCTGATTAAAAGCATATCTCAAAAGGGTATTATCTTTTATTCTTATAAAATCTAAATCTAATATTTTTTTTAATGTAAATTGTTTATATTTTGAAAAATACATATTTCTCAAAAATATTTTCTTTTATACTAACGATTCTATTTATGGTTATTTGTGATTTTAAAATACTTTTAAAATCAATATGGTAATGAATGTCACTATTATTATGAATAAAGAAGATCGCATAATAAAAACTTAATTTTTTTTACAACACGTTAACGACAAAGACTTAATTGCTAACGCCCCTAAATTCAAAAGGTTACTTACCTAAAAGATAAATATAACATTACTCGCAAAAAATATATGAGTAAAGGCAGAGCAACTGGGCTTATCTAAGATCAGCAGTGATGTGGGCAAGGATGGCATTAAAGAAGAATTGGGCCAAGAAGAATACTTAATGGACTTGAAAATACCAAATGGACCTATCACTAGAGCTCGGGCCAAGAAGCTTCAAGAAGAAGTCCAAATTAACTTATTTCAAGAACCAAGACCACTGGAAGAAATGGGCTTTAAAGTTATTAATGTGTTACAAATACAAATGGAGTTTGATTAGGCCCAAATGATCACCAATTCAGCAAAGAAGGCTCTAGAAGGAGTAATTTTGAAGTGACATCCACTAGGCATTTAATATTGTCATAGAGAAGGCCAAAGGGTGTTTTGATGGTTTCCAAAGAAGGCTGAACCTAGACCATATTAGTAGCAAAGTTCTTTCTTATGTTTTCAAGTCTATTTAATGTCTATTCTAGACTATTCTTGTAAGCCTATAAATACTTGGGAGTTCTTCATTGTAAGACACACTAGAATGAGAATTATCTTGTGAGAATTTCCTCCAAACTGTTCTTCTGTAGAACTTGCGGAAATTTCAAGTGCAACCACTTGATTTCCAACCCTTATAATATTGGTTTCTTGCTCTTCCATAGCAACGGGGTCAATATTCCTTTCTTGATACTATTGGTTTCTGGTTGTCATATAACCACGGGGTCATTAGTCTTAAACTTTGAAACTACTATTGGGCGATCCTGAAGTTGATTCCATCTATTGACGTTGGGTCTCACAACAAGTTTGTTGAGGTTTGCATCAAGCAGGCTCTTTGACATGCCACAGAGGCCCATCACAAGATCTCAAACACGGGCCCAAAATTTACTTAACCAATTTTCTAATGATCTTGTTCTTTTTGCAGGTATTGATCCCATTGTGGATTTCACATGGGAGCCGACTTTGGAAAATATGGACAAGCCCCTACATAGCCTCATTTGGAGCAATCAAATGGAGACGTCAAGTGGCCCAATAGGAATTTGTTTTCCCGGCCCTCTAAATGTGTAATTTTATTTTTGAACTTATTTGGCATACATTAGTCTTTTTGTATGGATTATTATATTTGCATCATGCATTAGATTGTGTGGTTAGGGTTAGATGAATGTTGGTGGATGATGGGTTGAAGATTTATTCAACAAGGAAAAAAGCTACTTCAACAAATGAAGCTCAAATCAAGCCTTAGCCCAAAGAAGAGCCCAACTTTAAGGTATGGATTTTGTAGGTACAAGTGTTAGTGTCAACATGGATCAAAGACTTGGCAAAATTTCAGCCTTTGATCAAGAAGTGGCTCGGCCTTCATCAAAACCGCACAGCTGGCGCGCGCGGGGCAGTAGCGTGAGGCGCGGGCAGCAGCAACGTGAGGCGTGGGCAGCAGCATCGGATCGTTGAGCTGGCGCGCGCACGAATGGCAATCTGAGCCGCTGGTTAGCGCGCGCTGGAGCTTGTCTGCGCCATTAGATCGCGCGCACCCAGATCGCTGATGTGGCGCGCTGCTGGACTTCAGATGGCACGCGCGGTAGCGCTTGATTGGATGAAGGCGCGCGCGCGGGGATCTCCCTCCTTAGCCATCCGATTGGTTCTTCATCCAATGGCCACCATTCCTTCTTCAATCCTTGCCAAACCCTAATTATTCACCTAGGTTGTCTATTTAAGCATAGCATTGGTGCATGTATTGAAACTTTTGGCCATTTATAAAATTTCTATTTTCCTAACTAAGGTTAGAAGCCCTTCGGGTGATTTTCCTCGATTCTTGAATCGAGTGGAGAGGTCCTCCATTGTTAGCCTAGCTCAAGGTTGCTAGGTTAACTCTTAACTTTCTCTCACCTTGCTCTCTTGAGAGTAAGGGCTTCGAGGAAGAAATCTAGGCCTACGGTGGTCGTTTTCCTTTGAAAAATCGTTTATCCAAGAGCCCCACGTAAGATAGCTCATTGGATCCGCTAAAGGTATTTCATTCCATCACATTTTCACACACACTTCACCCTTTAATTTCGGCTCACACTCTCACACACTTCACCTTTTATTTTCTTGCATTTTCTCTTCATCTTCATCTCATCTTTCTTCACGGTTTTCACACACTCAATCCACCTTCATCTTGTTCATTTATCTTTTGCATTTCTTCCATTTTATCCCCTTTAAAACTCGGCCATCATAAACACATACCTTCACCTTCATTTACTTGCATTTTATTTTTCAATTTTTGTTCTCTTTATTCTCAGTTTTTCCCTCTGGGCCTAGAGCTCAGTAAGAACATGCAATACAGTGATGCATATGATGTACATGAACATTTTCAAATACTTGAACATTACATTACATTTCACTGGACAGAGAGATATAAGTGGGGCTTATAGAGGAACTGGTATAACAGGAGTACACGACAGGTACTTAACAGGGATAATAGGAATAACAGGATACTTAACAGGGATAACAAGAATAACAGGATACTTAACAGGGATAACAGGATACTTAACAGGGATAACAAGATGTCAATCCTCGTCCACACTTAACCATACATTACATTCGCATTTTAACTTTCATAACTTCAAATCTGGTGCTGAAAAATATTTACATGGTTTTCCAGAAAACATGTATGCATGAACATATATGGTGCTTAAACTCAACATATACAGGCGACAGAATAAAAGCAAGACGTGAAACATAACACGTTTAACTTAAAACATAATCTATGACCTAACTACCCGAACCAAAACCTAATACCTCCATGCTGTAGGACCTTAAGGGCCAACTTATACACATGAACTTACCTGTTATCCGTGAAGTTGTAAGTCTTGATCGTGTTGCCTCGGTGATGCACGAACCTAAACATGCACGCAAGGAAAATAAACAGAGCTGCAAATGCTAACTAATAATTTAGTAGGACATGCTCAAAACTCCATTCAAACCTTTAGAAAACTAACCTACGTGTTTTCATCCAAAAACAGTGAGTTTTCTCCAAAATATCTTAACCCTAAACTTCAATAAAACTCACATTTTAACTTGTCCAAACTTGTTAACTTTAGTAGATGCTTACCTTAGGTAGAGAAATAGAAAGAAGCTGAGGAGATCAGAGGAGCTTTGATGATCGTTCGTCGTCTGGAAGAGAAAACGCATAGAGGAGTGGAGAGAAACAGAGAAGAGAAGTGTGAAAGTGGAAAGTGGAAAGCTTAACGTGAAAGATAAGAGAAAAGTGGTATTTGGCTTCTTCCACAAGATTTGGACAAGTGGCATGCCCTCATTGGCTCACTCCCACCAACCTTAATCTACTTCCTAAATTGCCCCTCTTTTGTTTCCAACTAAATTGTTATTGTAACGCCCCGAACCCGCCCGGCTCGGAACGCTACGTTAGCAAATCAAAACCGCTTTTAAAACATCGTTTAAAATAGTTTTCGTAAATTTTACGACTCGTTTTCGGGTTTTACGAACCCTCAAAACTTATTGGAAAACGGGCCCAAAATACGTTTAAAATACGTCGGAAAATGTCGGGTCAAAACATCGTAGAAATTGGGAAAATTTCAGAAAAAAACGAAATTTGGACTCAAATGGGCGCTGGGCGCCACGCTGGGCGCGTGCTGGGCGCTGCGCGCCCCTAAGCAGCGCTGCTGCACGCGCTGTGGGCGCGCGCCTGCATGCTGCGCGCGCGCCTGCACACTGGGCGCGCCCCGTGCGCGCCAGCCACGATCGATCGCGGTTTTAGCCCGATCGATCGGGCACGCTCGGGCCATTTTCACCCAACAACCTCCCGACCACGACCGGTCGCGCCCCGGGCCCGATCGATTGGGCCGGCTCGGGTTTTCTCGACCCAAAACACCCTAAAAACTTCCATTTTGACCCCCTTTGACCTTTCCCCACTATTTCTCACATTTTACTATCCCGAACACCTCCAAAAATCACGAAACTTTAACCATGCCTTCCCGACACTCGAATCTTCAAATCCCATAAAAATTTTAGAAAACCGACTTAAAACAGATATTTCTAAAAATAGCTAACTTAAACCCGATGTTGTTTGTTTTAAATCAAAACGGACGGCATAACGCCTAAAATTCTTTAGTTGAACTCCCTGTTGTAGGTATGGATCCTCCAGATGAGGACTTTGTGCCTCAAGCTGATGATAGATGGAGTTGGCGGATCGAGCTCATGGGGATTGGTTGCTGCAGTCAGACGAATGTTATTTATATGAGGACGTATTTTTCTAAAGTTATGTCAAGTTCTGTTCAACTTTTGTGTTTTCTTTCTAAAAACGATGTACAGACTTAGTTTTGATGAATTTAAAACCTCTGTTTGACAGTTGAATGTATGTTTTTAAAATATTCTGGAATTGCTTGGGATTTTCTCTTTTAGGTTGTGCATGGATTATCTCTGGTTTTAGAGCTATCCATGCATTTTTATTTCTTAAACTTCTGTCGTGTTTTCTGATGTCCAAAATTATATTTTGAATCGGGTTTTAGAAGTTCAAAGTTTCTGTGTCAAAAGAAGTAAGTTGTCAAACAGAGAGGTAACCGATCGATTGGCGGAGTATATGTTTATGTTTTCAAGTTTTCAAGTTTTTCCAAAAGGAAACATTCATCCACGCCCTCTGTAAAATAGTCATCCACGCCTTCTGTAAAACAGTCGTCCATTATGCCTCCAGTTTCTGTTGTCTATTTTTCCTTCGGTTTCTGTCTTTTATTCGGCTAAGTGTTATCATCCAAAGTTATCGTCCACGATAACATCACCGAGAGTATGCCTGTTATTTTAAAAGTCCAAAGTATGCCTGTTATTTTAAACGTCTACGCTGCCTTTGAAAATAGTCGCCCACGCCTTCTGTAAAACAGTCGTCTATTTTGCCTCCAGTTTCTGTTGTCTATTTTGCCTTCGGTTTCTGTCTTTTATTCGGTTAAGTGTTATCGTCCAAAGTTATCGTCCACGATAACGTCACCGAGAGTCTACCTGTTATTTTAAAAGTCCAAAGTCTGCCTTTTATGTCAAAGGTCCACGGTCACTGCCCTTTTATGTCAAACGTCCACGGTCACTGCCCTTTTATGTCAAACGTCCACGGTCACTGCCTTTTTGTCAAACGTCCACGGTCACTGTCTTTTTGACAAATGTCCACGGTCACTGCCTTTTATTTTAAACGTCCACAGTTTTCGATTGTCCACAGTTTTCGATTGTCCATAGCACCCGATTGTCCACAGCTCCCGATTGTCCACGGCTTCTGTTTGTTCACAGATTTTGCCTTTTCTTTTTAAACGTCAACGGCTTCTGCTGTCCATAGTAAGTCTTCCACGGCATGATTCCCGTTTTTGTTTTCCATTTTATTAAGTATTCAACTGCATGTCTGTCGTCTATTTTGCCTCCTGTTTTCCAAAGTCCATTCTGCTTCTTATTTTAAACGTCCAAAGTATTCTGTTTTTCTTGTTTTCATTTCTCCCTGTCTTCCTGCTCTCGTCCAGAGTACTCGTCCAAGTTTTTAATATTCATGTCTTCCTGTTTTTCTTCTGCCATTTATTTCTGAAGTCTGATTTTTAAATATGTCTTCCAGTTTTCAATTTCGAGAGATGGTTTTTTCTGTGTAACGTTTTAAAAGATAAAAAAAAATATGTCACATTTTAAAATGTCCAGAGTGAGGCCCTTCAACCCCGATTGGGTTTGGGGGCGTCACATAGTAACTCAAATTTTTCCACTAATTTCATCTTAACGTTTTTTTAGATATATGTTGTTCAAAATTAGACCTTAATGTTAATTCATTAATTTGTGTGTTCAAATTTACCAAGTATCTCCTACTACTTGGTAAATTTGAACACACAAATTAATGAATTAACATTAAGGTCTAATTTTGAACAACTTAGATTTCAAAAATTAAACGTTAAGATGAAATTAGCGGAAAAATTTGAGTTACTATGATCAAAATTTGGAGGATAAAGAACTTCTAGAGAAAAGTTATAGAGTTTAAAGTTTATAACAAATTTGTATGAAGAACTATAGATATGAGAAAGTTGTAGAAGACTTGACTAAATTTTGAGAATATAGGTAATCCAAAATAAAATTGAGGTCTTTAACTATGAAATAAAATTTTGAGGAAATAGGATAATCATCGCTTGAGGAATATAATTAATCACAAAGAAAATAAAGAATTAAGTCTGAAATTCTATATTCTAGTGTTTATATTTGGGAATAAATAAATTAGATTATATTGAAGAAAATATTAGTCTTCTTATTATAATTGATCGAGATGAATTGAGGATATGAGGTAAACTTTTATACTTAAGTGCTAAGTTTACATCAATCATAGTTTGTGAGAACATAAAGGTTAGAACTTACTTAAGAACCTTAATACTCCAACTAATTAAAGAAAAGTAGGGAATCTTAAATTTAAAAGTTATATTTGGAGGTTTAATACGACATGAACATTGCTAGAGGAATATATGGAAGTTACATTTCAGTGTAACATTATAAAACTAACGAGTTGAGGATTAAAAATAATAATCTTTGTTTGGAGAAGACATATATATGAAGTTATAATTGATGACTTTGAAAATTTTAGGATTTTAATTTATTGAAGTGAAGTAGGGGAACATAGATATGAATTATGTGTTTAAGTATGTAGTTTAGAATGATTTTGTTTAAGGATATAAAAATTAGATTATAATTGATAAATTATTAAACATTAAGGTTTTAGTTGATCAAATTGAAGTCAAGAATCTTAAGTATGAGATTTATATTTGAGTGTGTGCTTAGAGAAATTAGTACTTAAGGGACCATAAAGACTAGATCATGATTGATGAAATTATTGAATTTGAGGTTATAGTTTAATAAGATTAAATCAAGACATTTAAGTATAAACTTATATTTAAGTATGTAGTTTAAAATAAATATTATTCGAGGAGTAATACAATTTAGACATTAACTGAGATATTAATCAAAATTTTAAAAAATATTTTGAAGATGTAATTGATCAATATGATAGAAAGATCATGTAACACCCGGTATTTTCCGTGTAATTATTTCCTCGAATAATTAAGCGGGATTACTTTGATATCAATGCAACGACTGTTTTTAATAAAATTATCGATGTAATTAATCAAACGAGGGTGATTCGTGAGACCAAATCGATTAACTAAATAATGTTTTAGTTAAAAACCAATGGAAGGGCAAATTAGGAAGAAATTAAGGTTGGTGGGAGGGAACTAATGAGTGTTTGACACTTGGCAAACTTGTTGGAGAAGCCAAGCTCCTCTTCCTCTCTTCTCTTCCTCCTACGTGAATCACTCTTCTCTTCTTTCCTCTTCTCTGTTTTCTCTCTTCCAGACAACCTAGACAAAATTTCAAAACTTCCATTTCTCCTGCTTTCTCCTGTTATTTCCAGTAAAGGTAACCTTTTTTCGTTAGTTAACAAGTTTAGGTTAGTTACTATTTAGTTTTAATGAAGTTTAAGGTTAACGGTCCGATTATACACAAATATAGGTTTGTGAATCATCGGAGGCGTGTGAACAAAGCTTTCAACTCTACAGCAAACAGGTAAGTTAATGCGTATAAATTGGCCCTTAAGGCCCTACAGCAAGGAGATACTAGGTTTTGGTTTGGGTAGTTAGGTCGTAGGTTACGTTTTAAGTTAAACGTATTCTTTGTGTTCTGTTTCCCATAGTTTTTTTTTTTTATTATTCTGTCACCTGTATATGTTGAGTTTAAGCATCATATCTGTTCATGCATCCATGTTTTCTGTAAAACCATGTAAATGTTTTCAACAACAGATTTGAAGTAATGGAAGTTAAAATGTGAATATAATGTATGGTTGAGTGTGGACGAGGACTGACATCCTGTCATGTACTCCTGTTATGTCCTGTTGTGGCATGTACTCCTGTCGCGCCAGCTCTTCCTCCCACTTATACCTTCATGTCCAGTAAAACGTAATGTAATGTAATGTTCATGTATTTGAAAATGTTCATGCACAGCATATGCATCAATTCATTTCATGTTCTTACTGAGCTTTAGGCTCATAGTTGAACTCCCTGTTGTAGGTATGGATCCTCCAGATGAGAACTTTGTGCCTCAAGCGGATGAGTTGGGGAGGTTGGCAGATTGAGCTCATGCGGTTTGGTTGCTGCAGTCAGACATATTTTTGTCCCAAGGTTTAAGTTTTAAAGTGAAGTTCGTGTCTGGAAACTCTGTTGGGATTTTGGTGTTTTCGTTTTAAAACTCTATTGGAAACTCTGTTGAGATTTTTGTAATGTATAGGTTTTGGTGTTCAAGTTTTTAAACCTCTGTAACTGACAGTTGTATAAATATTTTGAAACATTCTGGAATTGTTTGGAGTTTTCCTTTTAGGTTGTGCATGGATGGTCTCGAGTTTTAGAGCTATCCATGCAGTTTGTTTTCTTGAATCTCTGTCATGTTGTCAAGTATGTTTTAAAACTTCGTTTTGAATCGGGTTTTGGAGATTTGAAGCTTTTATGCCTTCTGTTTTCATGCTTTCTGTTTTTATGCCACTTCTGCCCTTTGAAAACAGTTGTCCATTTTGCCTGTAAAACAGTCGTCCACAGCCACTTCTGCCCTTTGAAAATAGTTGTCCATTTTGCTTGTAAAACAGTCGTCCACAGCCACTTCTACCCTTTGAAAACAGTTGTCCATTTTGCTTGTAAAACAGTCGTCCACAGCCACTGCACTTCTGTTGTCCACAGCCACTGCACTTCTGTCGTCCACTGCCACTGCACTTCTGTTGTCCACAGCCACTGCACTTCTGTTGTCCACAGCCACTGCACTCCTGTCGTCCACAGCCACTGCACTTCTGTTGTCCACAGCCACTGCACTTCTGTCGTCCACTGCCACTGCACTTCTGTTGTCCACAGCCACTTCTGCCCTTTGAAAACAGTTGTCCATTTTGCTTGTAAAACAGTCGTCCACAGCCACTTCTGCCCTTTGAAAACAGTTGTCCATTTTGCTTGTAAAACAGTCGTCCACAGCCACTGCACTTCTGTTGTCCACAGCCACTTCTGCCCTTTGAAAACAGTTGTCCATTTTGCTTGTAAAACAGTCGTCCACAGCCACTTCTGCCCTTTGAAAACAGTTGTCCATTTTGCTTGTAAAACAGTCGTCCACAGCCACTTCTGCCCTTTGAAAACAGTTGTCCATTTTGCTTGTAAAACAGTCGTCCACAGCCACTTCTGCCCTTTGAAAACAGTTGTCCATTTTGCTTGTAAAACAGTCGTCCACAGCCACTTCTGCCCTTTGAAAACAGTTGTCCATTTTGCCTGTAAAACAGTCGTCCACAGCCACTGCACTTCTGTTGTCCACAGCCACTTCTGCCCTTTGAAAACAGTTGTCCATTTTGCCTGTAAAACAGTCGTCCACAGCCACTTCTGCCCTTTGAAAACAGTTGTCCATTTTGCCTGTAAAACAGTCGTCCACAGCCACTTCTGCCCTTTGAAAACAGTTGTCCATTTTGCTTGTAAAACAGTCGTCCACAGCCACTTCTGCCCTTTGAAACTGCACTCCTGTCGTCCACAGCCACTGCAGTTCTGTTGTCCACAGCTACTGCACTTCTGTTGTCCACAGCCACTGTAGTTCTGTTGTCCACAGCCACTGCACTTCTGTTGTCCACAGCCACTGAACTCATGTTGTCCACAGCCACTGCACTCCTGTCGTCCACAGCCACTGCACTCCTGTCGTCCACAGCCACTGCACTCCTGTCGTCCACTGCCACTGCACTTCTGTCGTCCACTGCCACTGCACTTCTGTGGTCCACAGCCACTGCACTCCTGTCGTCCACAGCCACTGCACTTCTGTCGTCCACTGCCACTGCACTTCTGTTGTCCACAGCCACTGCACTCCTGTCGTCCACAGCCACCGCACTTCTATTGTCCACAGCTTCTGATTTTCTGTCTTTTGATTTTATTTTCTATTAAAGTTTTAAAAGTAAAGTTCAAAAAAAAAAAATGTCTCGTTTTAAAATGTCCGGAGTGATGGCTTGGCTCTCGGGTCCCGATCGGGACCGGGTCTTGGGCTATCACAGTTATGGTATCAGAGCAAAATCAGGTTTTAAAAGCGATTCTGTAAACTGTCTGACTGCGCAATCCGCCACGTGAGATCGCTCCACCAACTGTAAGTGTTTAAGTTCCCGTAAAAGTTTTGTTTACTAAATTTAGTTATTCTGTTTATAGGATTTACATAGAAATGGTGAGAGGACACCAAGGTGAGCCAAATGATCGACGCCCTTGACCGTTTAACCGAGTTGGTCAGCGTTCAGTCTCGAATGATGGAGCGCATGATGTCTGATAATGGGAACAATAACCGTGCTAATGCTCCACGTGATACTAGTGGGGAGAGATTCCGGCGACTCCAACCGCTTATGTTCGATGGATTATCAACAGATCCTACTCACGCCGAAGAATGGATCAGGCAGATCGAACGTATGTTGAATTATGCAAAAGTGGAGGAAAACAAGAAAGTGATATGTGCCTCGTTTAATCTCACCAAGAGTGCTGAATTTTGGTGGGACACAATGCAGTCAACCACTGTGACATTAAGCTGGGGGGGATTCAAAAGACTCTTCTACGAGAAATACTTTGATCGTAGTATGAGGAAGGAGAAGTTGCTAGAATTCTCTTGACTACGACAATTTGGAACGGTGGCTGAGTATGTTCAGAAGTTCGAATCACTATCCCGTTATGCACCTCACCTAGTGGCCACCGACGAGAATAAGGTACACCAATTTATTCAGGGTATGAAGCTGGACCTCTTACGGGGGATTACAACTGGGGGATTCGATGAGGCCCCATATGCGAAAGTAGTGGCCAAGGCTTATCAGTTGGAAGCCTTAGAGGTGAAGTCTCAGAGATATAGAGATACGTCAAAGAGAATCTTACGTGATGCCCCTCTACAGCAACAACAACAAAGGGGTCAGTTTGGGAAACCACAACAGCAACAGAACAGAGGTGTTAAGAGACCTAATGAGGTTGCCATTTATCAGGACAGGGGGAAAAGACCTATGGGAGCTCCTCAGCTTCTTGTATGCCCACGTTGCCAGAGAAATCATACGGGGGAGTGTAGGCTTTTTACTGGGCGATGCTTCCGATGTGACAAGGAGGGCCACCAAGTTCGGGATTGTCCGGTGCCTGACACGAGGCTGAATCGTGTCGTGCCAAGAGTGTTTGCTATGATAGAGGAAGATAATGACACATAGCACACGACGATCACAGGTACAATATTGATTTGTGATGCACCTGCTTATACTTTGTTGGACACAGGGGCCACACATTCGTTTGTGGCAATAGACTTTGTGGGAAGGGAGAACTTACGTATAGTGCCGTCAGATCAACCCTACAGTGTCATGCTACCATCCGGAGAGTTTATGCACTCCAAGCAGGCAGTGCAGGGTGATATAGTGTCAGTTGGAGACCAGAAGTTGTATGCCAATCTTATCATCATCGGTATGAAAGGATACGAAGTAATTCTGGGGATGGACTGGCTGTTTCGACATCACGCCACCATCAACTGCTGGTCGGGGCTCGTGTCTTTTAAGCGCCCGAATGAGGTAGAGTTCTCCTATCAGGTAATACCAAAGAAACACAGTAGGCCTGTTATATCCTCCTTGAAAGCTCAACAGTTGATGAGGTCAGGATGCGTCGGATTTCTTGCCCAAGTGGTAGATGTTCAAAGGCAAGGTGAGGTGGAACTTCAAAATATTCCGGTAGTACGAGACTTCTCAGAGGTTTTCTTAGATGACTTACCGGGATTGCCACCTGATCGTGAAATCGAATTTGAGATTGATATATATCCTAGTGCTGAACCGGTATCGAAGAATCCGTACCATATGGCGCCAATAGAGCTGAGGGAGTTGAAGGCTCAGTTAAAGGAATTGGTGGACAAGGGCTTTGTGCGCCCTAGTTTCTCTCCGTGGGGTGCTCCCGTCTTATTTGTTAAAAAGAAGGATGAGTCCCTACTTATGTGTATTGACTACCGTGAGCTAAACAAGTTGACTATCAAGAATAAGTACCCGTTACCGAGGATCGACGACTTGTTTGACCAGTTACAAGGGGCTCAGATATTTTCAAAGATTGACTTGCGCTCTGGTTATTATCAATTGAAGGTCAGGGTTGATGACATTCCAAAGACTGCCTTTAGAACCCGATACGGGCACTATGAGTTCTTAGTGATGTCGTTCGGGTTGACTAATGCCCCAGCAGCATTTATGGACTTGATGAACAGAATATTTCAGGATTTCTTGGATAAATTTGTAATCGTCTTCATCGACGACATCCTAGTTTACTCCAGGAGTGAGGCCGAGCACGAGGAGCACTTGACAATTGTGCTATCAACTCTGAAACAACACCAATTATACACCAAACTATCAAAATGTGAATTCTGGTTGAGGAGGATCAATTTCCTAGGCCACGTGGTGTCTGTAGAAGGAGTTTCGGTGGATCCGGCCAAGATTCAGGCTGTGAAAGAGTGGCCGAGATCCAGAAATGCCAGTGAGGTACAGAGTTTTATCGGGCTAGCTGGTTACTACAGAAAGTTTATCAAGGGATTTTCTATGATAGCGAAGCCTATGACCAGCTTAACGAGAAAGGACATCAAGTTCAAGTGGACTGAAACTTGTGAGGTAAGTTTTCAGACGCTTAAGCAGAAGTTAACCACTGCTCCGTTATTAGTATTGCCGGTCGAAGACGGCAAATTCAGTGTGTATTGCGACGCGTCAAAGATTGGCCTGGGTTGCGTATTGATGCAAGAAGGAAAAGTGGTGGCATACGCATCCAAGCAATTGAAGAGTCATGAGCAAAACTACCCTACTCACGATCTGGAGTTAGCGGCAATTGTTTTGCATTGAAAGTATGGAGACACCACTTGTATGGGCAATCGTGTGAGGTGTTTTTGGATCACAAAAGTTTGAAGTACATATTTACCTAGAAAGAGTTAAACATAAGGCAAAGGCGATGGTTAGAATTTGTGAAAGATTACGAAGTTAAGATTAAATACCACCCGAGAAAAACTAACGTGGTAGCCGATGCATTGAGCAGGATGCCAGCTGCTATGCAACCAGCTATGTCGTCCGTATCAATGCCTTTGAGGACGGAGATTCAGAAGTTCGATATGGGGATAGTTTCTGGGCTATCGGCCATGCTAGCGGACTTGACACTACGGCCCACCATCCTGGATCGAATTAAAGAAGCCCAGAAGACCAATTCAAAGGAAATGGCTGATATAGTAAGCAAGTTACCTATGGCCTCTTCCGAGTTCAGCTATTCGGGAGATGGTATTCTGAAGTTCAGAGATAGATGGTATGTTCCAAAAGATGAAGAGCTACGAAAGAACATCTTGTCGGAAGCCCACTCGTCTTCTTTCTCCGTGCATCCTGGAAGCACGAAGATGTATCAAGACTTGAAACTTCACTTCTGGTGGCCGAATATGAAGAATGAAGTGGCCAAATTTGTAGAGTCTTGGAAGATATGTCAACAAGTCAAGGCTGAACATCAACGACCAGGTGGAACACTTCAGCTTCTCCCGATCCCCAAATGGAAGTGGGAGAACATCACGATGGATTTTGTTGTCGGCCTTCCAAGAACGGCTAAGGGCCACAATAGCATATGGGTCATAGTAGAGAGATTGACGAAGTCTGCCCATTTTCTACCTGTGAAGACGACGTTCTCCATGGATCAGTATGGAGAGCTATACATTAGCGAGATCGTCAAGCTGCATGGGGTGCCAGTATCAATTGTATCTGACCGGGACCCTATATTCACGTCGAGGTTCTGGGAAAGCTTGCAAAACTCCTTGGGTACCAAGTTAAATTTTAGCACTGCATTTCATCCACAAACTGACGGACAATCCGAGAGAACGATTCAGATACTGGAAGATATGCTAAGGTCGTGCGTGCTGGAGTTTCATGCTCCTTGGAGTAGATACTTGCTGCTTGTGGAGTTCGCTTACAACAATAGCTATCAGGCTACGATCGGTATGGCTTCATATGAAGCTCTTTATGGTAGGAAGTGCAGATCTCCATTATGTTGGGATGAGTTGGAGAATCCAGACTCGTCGACCCCGAATTATTACAACAGATGTCTGAGGTAGTAGCTGCTATCAAACAAAGAATCCGAACTGCACCGAGTCGGCAAAAAAGCTATGCAGACCATCGGAGAAGAGACTTGGAGTTCGCTGAAGGCGATGAAGTATTCCTGAAGGTGTCGCCTTTCAAGAGCGTGATGAGGTTTGGCAAGAAAGGGAAGCTAAGTCCAAGGTTTGTTGGGCCTTTTCCTATCTTGAAGAAAGTAGGAAGCATGGCTTACATACTTCAGTTGCCAGCGTCTATGGATGGAGTTCACAACGTCTTTCATGTTTCGATGCTGAGAAAGTGTGTTCGAGATCCAACTCAGATCGTGGAACATGTGGACTTTGATATCATGCTGACGCTGACATATGAAGAAAGGCCCATACAGATATTGGATACTTCATTCAAGGTGTTGCGCAACAGGGTAGTCCCATTGGTGAAAGTTTTGTGGTGCAATCAAAACGTGGAGGAAGGCACGTGAGAAAGACAAGAGGATGTTAGAGCTCAATATCCAGAGCTATTTACTTAGGCAAATTTTGGGGACAAAATTTTTTTTAAGGTGGGTGGAATGTAACACCCTGTATTTTTCGTGTAATTATTTTCCCGAATAATTAAGCGGGATTACTCTGATATCAATGCAATGACTTTTTTTAATAAAATTATCGATGAGATTAATCAAATGAGGGTGCTTCGTGAGACCGAATTGATTAACTAAATAATGTTTTAGTTAAAAACCAATGGAAGGGCAAATTAGGAAGAAATTAAGGTTGGTGGGAGGGAACTAATGAGTGTTTGACACTTGGCAAACTTGTTGGAGAAGCCAAGCTCCTCTTCCTCTCTTCTCTTCCTCCTACGTGAATCACTCTTCTCTTCTTTCCTCTTCTCTGTTTTCTCTCTTCCAGACAACCTAGACAAAATTTTAAAACTCAATTTCTCCTGCTTTCTCCTGTTATCTCCAGTAAAGGTAACCTTTTTTTGTTAGTTAACAAGTTTAGGTTAGTTACTCTTTAGTTTTAATGAAGTTTAAGGTTAACGGTCCAATTATACACAAATATAGGTTTGTGAATCATCGGAGGCGTGTCAAACAAAGCTTTTAACTCTACAGCAAACAGGTAAGTTAATGCGTATAAGTTGGCCCTTAAGGCCCTACAGCAAGGAGATACTAGGTTTTGGTTTGGGTAGTTAGGTCGTAGGTTATGTTTTAAGTTAAACGTATTCTTTGTGTTCTGTTTCCCGTAGTTTTTTTTTTATTATTCTCTCACCTGTATATGTTGAGTTTAAGCATCATATCTGTTCATGCATCCATGTTTTCTGTAAAACCATGTAAATGTTTTCAGCAACAGATTTGAAGTAATGGAAGTTAAAATGTGAATGTAATGTATGGTTAAGTGTGGACGAGGACTGACATCCTGTCATGTACTCTTGTTATGTCCTGTTGTGGCATGTACTCCTGTTGCGTCAGCTCTTCCTCCCATTTATACCTTCATGTCCAGTGAAACGTAATGTAATGTAATGTTCATGTAATTGAAAATGTTCATGCACAACATATGCATCAATTCATTTCATGTTCTTACTGAGCTTTAGGCTCATAGTTGAACTCCCTGTTGTGGGTATGGATCCTCTAGATGAGAACTTTGTGCCTCAAGCGGATGAGTTGGGGAGGTTGGCGGATTGAGCTCATGCAGTTTGGTTGCTGCAGTCAGACATATTTTTGTCCCAAGGTTTAAGTTTTAAAGTGAAGTTCGTGTCTGGAAACTCTATTGGGATTTTGGTGTTTTCGTTTTAAAACTCTGTTGGAAACTCTGTTGAGATTTTTGTAATGTATAGGTTTTGGTGTTCAAGTTTTTAAACCTCTGTAACTGACAGTTGTATAAATATTTTGAAACATTCTGGAATTGTTTGGAGTTTTCCTTTTAGGTTGTGCATGGATGGTCTCGAGTTTTAGAGCTATCCATGCAGTTTGTTTTCTTGAATCTCTGTCATGTTGTCAAGTATGTTTTAAAACTTCGTTTTGAATCGGGTTTTGGAGATTTGAAGCTTTTTATGCCTTCTAATTTCATGCTTTCTGTTTTTATGTCTTCCTGTAAAACAGTCGTCCATTCTGCCATTTGAAAACAGTTGTCCATTTTTTCTGTAAAACAGTCGTCCACAGCCACTTCTGCCCTTTGAAAACAATTGTCCATTTTGCTTGTAAAACAGTCGTCCACAGCCACTTCTGCCCTTTGAAAACAGTTGTCCATTTTGCTTGTAAAACAGTCGTCCACAGCCACTTCTGCCCTTTGAAAATAGTTGTCCATTTTGCCTGTAAAACAGTCGTTCACAGCCACTGCACTCCTGTCGTCCACAGCCACTGCAGTTCTGTTGTCCATAGCTACTGCACTTCTGTTGTCCACAGCCACTGCAGTTCTGTTATCCACAGCCACTGCACTTCTGTTGTCCACAGCCACTGCACTCCTGTTGCACTGCACTCCTGTCGTCCACAGCCACTGCACTCCTGTCGTCCACAGCCACTGCACTCCTGTCGTCCACAGCCACTGCACTCCTGTCATCCACAGCCACTGCAGTTCTGTTGTCCACAGGCACTGCACTTCTGTTGTCCACTGCCACTGCACTTCTGTGGTCCACAGCCACTGCACTCCTGTCGTCCACAGCCACCGCACTTCTATTGTCCACTGCTTCTGATTTTCTGTCTTTCGATTTTATTTTCTATTAAAGTTTTAAAAGTAAAGTTCAAAAAAAAAAATATGTCTCGTTTTAAAATGTTCGGAGTGATGGCTTGGCTCTCGGGTCCCGATCGGGACCGGGTCTTGGGCTGTCACAGATCACTTGAGTATGAAGTTCATATTTAAATATTCAATTTAGAAACTCATTACTTGAGGAAATTTGGAGTATAGATTTTATTGATGAATTGTTAGATTCTTGATAATATAGTTTACTAAAAGAAAATGAAGGATCTTAGGGATGAGATAAGATACATTTAAAGTGTGTAGATATTTCAAATATAAAGGAAATGTTAAACAAACCCATAAGGTAGAAGTAATGGAATTGATGACAATCAAACAAAGTTATTTGTTAGTTTATTTCTATAACATATATAGAGAAGTTAATTAAACTTTTAGTTATTCTAAAATTAGTACCTACTTTTATGCCACAAAGTAAAATTAATAGAAGAATCAACATTTAGTTGAGAAATCAAGTTCGAACAGATGGAAATGATACGGCAAACCAAAGAGATTGAGTTGGAATAAAAGCACTTCTACAAAACTTATTCCACAATAAATATTAAATAGTCTATTACGAGAAGTAAATTATATTCTAAGTTGATCAGTTTTACGTCTTCTAGAGAACTAGTAAGTCCTAAACATAATTCAGCACAATCTAGTCAAATCCTTAACTTATACATATTACTAGACTACAATGTTCTAAAAAATACATCGTTAAACCCGTATTACGAGGACATTCTCATAAACTAAATTATTAGTGTGTATAAAACCCAAACTAAGCATACAAAGAGAAAAGATATAATATGAGCACTATCAAATTTCGAGGACGAAATTTCTTTTAAGGAGGGTAGATTGTAACATACAAAAATTTATCCCCAAATTAATCTAAATTAGGTATTCAAATTTCTGCAAATTAATTAAATCTAACCCTAATTAGCAACCAATCAAACTAATTACTTTTCTAATCCCACCTAAAGAAATAATTTAGCATTAATTTCAAAGTGAATATTCTATAAACGTTAGGAAATAATCACAGAGAAAATTCCTTCCTAAATTTGTCGATGAATCTGATAAAATTGAGTGGTCAGATTCGTATCATTCTTCTAAGGAAAGAATTGAAATCGTTCTCTAGAATATTAGGATGCTGAGTAAGAAGGGACAAATCACACCAACGCAACAAATCTCTCTCTCTTGTTCTGTAAACCTAAAAACAACCGAAGAAACAACCACCTCGCCGGAATCGCCACACTTGTCTTCCGACCACCATGAGCTATCCAAACGCGGGCGATTTCTCCAAGGGAGAAGAATCGCAGCTTTGACTCCACCCTCTGGCAAAAACTTACCCTCCCCCCCGGTAGTCGAACTCCATTTCGTGATGACAAGGCTCCTCTCCGACCGGATCTCCAACCATTCTCAGGCGACCTTTTTCTAACGAAACTCTAGCGCATTTTCGCTCTGCCTTCCGTTGACAGACACGCCTTCTGCGTGATTTTGACTCTCATTCTCTCAGCTCGCGTGAAGGAGATGATGAAGTGGAGGAACGATTTGGGTCAGCGTTCAAAGGACCTGTGACGACCCCCGACCCGATCGGGGCCGACGAGCCATCACTCCGGACATTTTAAAATAAACGTGGACTATTTTTTTTTAACTTTTAAAACTTTACACCGTCTCTGGAATGAAGACAGGAAGACATGTTTAAAACCAGGCTACATGAATAAATAACAGAAAAAAACAAGAAGACAGAATACCCTAAACAGGATTTTTACATTGGACGAAAAAAAAACTTTTGCCCTTTTTAAACTCTTAAACCTGAAGACGTGAAGACAGAAAATCATGAAACAAAAATGGACGACTGGAGTGAATAAACAGAATAAAACAGGACAGAACAAATAAACCGAATAAACAGAAAGGCATAGGAACATAAAAATCTGGACGAGTGCAGGAAAACAGGGAGAAATTAAAACAGGAAAAAAAAAAAACAGAATACAATGGACGTTTAAAATAAGGAGCAGAATGGACTTTGAAAATAGAAGGCAGAATCTGTGGACAAACGGGAACTGTGGGCGTTTAAAATCAAAAACAGTGTCTGTGGACAAACAGGAGCTGTGGACGTTTAAAATCAGAAACAGTGTCTGTGGACAAACAGGAGCTGTGGACGTTTAAAATAAAAAAAAACAAACAGTAAGCACAGGAGTCCGTGAACGTTTAAAAATAACAGGCAGAATGGACGACTAACACTTAGTCGAATATTTTAAACAATCACTCGCGAGCGAGTACTGTGGACAATTTGACTTTGGACGACGTTATCGTGGACGATATTTTACAGAGGGCATTGATGACTATTTTCAAAGGCAGCGTGGACGTTTAAAATAATAGGCAGACTGTAACACCTGGTCTCATTGAACCAATTTACCTCATCAACTAATGTTATACCTTTTCTTTTGAAAATTTGGTGAAAACTAGTGATTAGGTTGACGAGTGACTAGGTAAGGGCAAAACTATAATTTGAGGATTTAATAGTGATAACCTATTTAAGGAAAGATGTTTTGTGATTAATGCACTGTAGCCGCCACTATTTTCTATTCTTCCTCTTTCGGCTTTCAGCTCAGCAGTAGAGCTTTCTAGGCGATTCTCCTACTCGATTCTTCTTCAACTTAGGTGAGTTCTACTTCGATTCCTTACAACATTGTAACTATCAAGGGTAGAGGAGAGTATTAATGTGAGTTTTGAGAATGTTGCAAGTGTGAATTAGTTCGGTTTTATGGTAAATCGGGAGTGCACTTTGAGCAGAGCTTTCAAACTAGTTTCTTTAGATTTCTGGAAGGCTAGAGTGGAGTTTAGTGAAGATTTAATTAATGTTCAGTTTATGGTTTTAGGTTTGTGCAAACCCCTGAGGTAGACTTCGACCAAGCATTTTTCGGGAGACCAGGTAAGTAGAGTATGTGTGTGCCTTCGGGCCTACATCACAAAACAGTAGGTTTATACATGTTTGAATGTTTTCTGTATGTCATGCATCATGTTTTTGGAAAGAATACGAAAATGAATTTACATGTAAAGGCATGGTAAGGCATGAACAGATTGTAATAGACCAGCTATTAAGGGAACTAATCCGCCCCTTAACTTATGAAGAGGATTTATAACTTTGGAAAAATTGATCCGCTTCCCAATGGAATATAGGATCAGATCAGCTGTTAAGGGAACTAATCCGCCCCTTAATTTATGAAGAGGATGTATGACTTTGGGAAAATTGATCCAATTCCCAATGAAACTGAGGCATCAGATCAGAGAAAGAACATGAATGCAACTGAGATGTGAAAGTAGCAATTGCATGACTAGGATTTATGTTTCAGCATATCATTTCATTATTGCTCTACTTACTTAGCATTAGGCTAATAAATGAGTTTTGTGATGTAGGTGAAGAAGCCTCAGAAGGTGTGTTCTCTGAGCATGTTAAGGACTAGGCTGGTTGGGGGAGCACTTCAATGCCACGGTTTGGTGTTCTGATGAGGCGGTTTAACTATTGTCTATATATGAAGTTTCAGTGGTTAAGTGTTTTGTGGAAGTGTGCAGAGGGTTTTAATAACATTCGTAGTTTTGATGTTTTTAACAACTTTATGGTTTTCTTGTTCTGAGTATGAAAAACATGATTTGGTTTAGAGGTAGTTGCTTTGCTGGGTATTTTTAGAAAGTTGTGGACTTATATTGTTTTGAATGATTTTCAGTAAAATGTACAAGCTCTTTTGGTAGTCGGTGTTTTTCTTTGTTTAGAGTGAAAATGGTTGATATGCTGTTATATTGAGTGTTACTGTTCACCGATGGATGTAGTCTATCGGTGGATGTAATCTACCGGTGGATGTAGTCTATCGGTAGATGTAATCTATCGGTGGATGTAGTCTATCGGTGGATGTTGTCGAACGGTGGACGTGAGTAATAGCTTTTTGTCGTTTGTGATCGGTGGATGTGAGCGTGGATGTGAGTATTAGGTTTTGTCGTTTTGTGATCGGTGGATGTGAGCGTAGATGAGAGTAATAGATTTTTGTCGTTTTGTGGCCAGTGGAGGTGAGTATTAGGTTTTTTCGTTTTGTGATCGGTGGATGCTGAGGATTACTGTCGTACTTAGGATTTTATCGATGTTTCGTGAGCGGTGGATGTGGGTAGTCGACGTGTCATTTGACTGTCATTGTCTAGCGGTAGATGTCTTTTGTCTCTTGAGCGGTGGATGTGGGTAGTCGACGTGTCGTTCGACTGTCACTGTTTAGCGGTAGATGTCTTTTGTCTCTTGAGCGGTGGATGTGGGTAGTCGATGTGTCGTTCGACTGTCACTGTTTAGCGGTGGATGCCTTCTATTCTCATTTCTACCACCGAGACTATTATGTCTCTACTTCTACCGCTGGAACTATTCAGTGGTGGACATGTTCTGTTTTGTTTTGTTTTCTTTCAACCAATTGTCTTTAATATTTTAATTAGTTAATAAATGTCGTTTTATACAAATAAATTTCCGCTGCAAGTTTTAACATTTTAAGGGTCAAACTTTGACCGTCGAGTGAAATTTTGAAACTTTCTCAGCATGTCATTGTGTGGTTCAGTATTATGAGTAGCGAACCAGGTTTATTTAATTCGGGCGTTACACAGACTCTCGGACGATAACACTTAGCCGAATAAAAGACAGAAACCGAAGGCAAAATAGACAACAGAAACTGGAGGCAGTATGGACGACTGAGACAGAAGGCAAAATGGACGATAACTTTGGACGATTCTCTTTCAGAAGGCATGGACGACTGAATTTGAAAGGCATAAAAACAGAAGGCGTGGACGTGGACGTTTGAGCTTAAGAGGCATAAACATATGCTCTGCCGATCGATCGGTTACCCCAGGCAATCGATCGACAACCTCTCTGTTTGACGACTTATTTCTTTTGACACAGAAAGCATCAAACTTCAAACCCGACTCAAAACACAGTTTTAAAACATGCTTGAAATCATGACAGAAATTCAGGAAAAACCATGCATTCAGACCAACCCATGCACAATAAAATCCCATACAATTCCAGTATATAAAAAGATACAACTGCTAAACAGAGGTTTCAAAAGATCAACACAATTCTATACGTCGGTTTTGAAAGAAAACACAAAAGTTGTACAGAACTTTACATAACTTTAGAAAAACACATCCTCATAGGAATAACATTTGTCTGACTGCAACAACCAATCACCATGAGCTCGATCCGCCAACTTCCACTACTCATCATCTTGAGGCATAAAGTCTTTATCTGGAGGATCCATACCTACAACAGGGAGTTCAACTATGAGCCTAGAGCAGTGAGAACATGAAATGAAGAGATGCATATGCTGTGCATGAACATTTTCAAATACATGAACATTACATTACATTACGTTTCACTGGACAGGAAGGTATAAGTGGGAGAAAGAGCTGGCGCAACAGGAGTACATGACAGGTTGCCAGTCCTCGTCCACACTTAACCATACATTACATTCACATTTTTAACTTTCATAACTTCAAATCCGGTGCTAAAAAACATTTACATGAATTTCCAGAAAACGTGTATGCATGAACAGGTACGGTGCTTGAACATAACAGAGACAGGCGATAGAATAAAAACAAACATGAAACTGAACACATTTAACTTAAAACCTAACCTATAACTTAACTACCCGAACTAAAACCTAGTATCTCCATGCTGTAGGGCCTTAAGGGCTAACTTATACGCATGAACTTACCTGTTGTCCGAAATGCAGCAAGTTTTGTACGCACATCTACTGTGGTTCGCGAACCTAAAGCATGCAAAATCGGACATTAACCTAAACTTCAAGAAAACTAACGTTTAACTTGTCCATACTTACTAACTAGCTTAGAGGATTACCTTAGGTGGAGAAAAATGAAGAAAACAGGAAAAAGGTTAAGGTTAAAATCGCCGTTGGTCGCCTGGAAGAGAGAAACAGAGAGGAGAATGAAAGATGGGAAGTGTTTCACGTAGGAGGAAGAGAAAAGGGCATTGGCTTCTTCAACAAGTTTGCCAAGTGTCAATCATCCATTGGTTTCTTCCCACCAACCTTAATTCCTTCCTAATTTGCCCCTCCATGCATTTCTAACCAATGGTTTGTTTAGTCACACATTAGTTTGGTTTTTATCCATTATTCAATTCAATATAAGCTCCGTCGATTTGTTTTCCAATAAAACATTCATTGTATTAATGTTAAATTAATTCCGTTCAAATAATTCGGGGAATAATTACATAGGAAAAATTGCCGGGTGTTACATTCCACCCACCTTAACAGAAATTTTGTCCCTAAAATTTGCTTAAGCGAAGAGCTCTGGATATTGGACCCTAACATCCTGTTGTCTTTTCCAAGTGGCTTCCTCCACGTTATGATTGCGCCATAAAACTTTCACCAATGGAACCACTCTGTTGCGCAACACCTTGAGTGAAGTATCCAATATCTGTATGGGCCTCTCTTCATACGTCAGCGTCGGCATGATATCCAAGTCCACCTGTTCCACGATCTGAGTTGGATCTCATACGCATTTTCTCAGCATCGAAACATGAAAAACATTGTGAACCCCATCCATAGATGCTGGCAACTGTAGTCTGTAAGCCATGCTTCCTACTTTTTTCAAGATGGGAAAGGGCCCAACAAACCTTGGACTTAGCTTCCATTTCTTGCCAAACCTTATCACACCCTTGAAAGGCGATATTTTGAGGAATACTTCATCGCCTTCAGCGAATTCTAAGTTTCTCCTCCTCCGGTCCGCGTAGCTTTTCTGTCGACTCTGTGCAGTTTGGATTCTTTGTTTGATAGCAGCTACCACCTCAGACATCTGCGGTAATAACTCAGGGTCGACAAGCTTGGATTCTCCAACTTCATCCC
Source organism: Begonia masoniana (assembly GCA_022432975.1). Lineage (NCBI taxonomy): Eukaryota > Viridiplantae > Streptophyta > Magnoliopsida > Cucurbitales > Begoniaceae > Begonia > Begonia masoniana. The sequence continues at coordinate 8,972,050 of CM039511.1, read as the reverse complement.
AAAACAATGGAGATCTATACTTCCTGCCGTAAAGAACTTCATAATGAGTCATGTCAATTGTAGCCTGGTAGCTATTGTTATAAGCGAACTCCACTAGCGGCAAATACCTACTCCAAGGAGCATGAAATTCCAACACGCACGACCTTAACATATCCTCCAGTATCTGAATCGTTCTCTCGGATTGTCCGTCAGTCTGTGGATGAAAGGCTGTGCTGAAGTTTAACTTGGTACCCAAGGAGTTTTGCAGGCTTTTCCAGAACCTCGACGTGAATCTAGGGTCTCGGTCATATACAATTGATACTGGCACCCCATGCAGCTTGATGATCTCACTTATGTATAATTCTGCATACTGGTCCATAGAGAACGTCGTCTTCACAAGTAGAAAATGGGTCGACTTCATCAATCTGTCTACTATGACCCATATGCTATTATGGTCCTTAGCTGTCCTTGGTAGGCCAACAACGAAGTCCATAGTGATATTCTCCCACTTCCATTCAGGGATCAGGAGAGGCTGAAGCGTCCCACCCAGTTGTTGATGTTCAGCCTTGACTTGTTGACATATCATGCAAGACTCCACATATTTGGCTACTTTGTTCATCATATTCGGCCACCAGAAGTGAAGTTTCAAGTCTTGATACATCTTCGTGCTTCCAGGATGCATAGAGAAAGAAGACGAGTGGGCTTCCGATAAAATGTCCTTCCGTAGCTCTTCGTCTCTCGGAACATACCACCTGTCTTTAAACTTCAGAACACCATCTCCTGAATAGCTGAACTCGGAAGAGGCCATAGGCAACTTGCTTACTATATCGGCCATCTCCTTTGAATTGATCTTTTGGGCCTCCTTAATTCGGTCCAGGATGGTGGGCCGCAATGTTAGATCTACCAGAATGACCGATAGCTTAGAAACCACCTCCAAATCAAACCTCTGAATTTCTGCCCTCAAAGGCACAGATATGGCTAACAAGGCCGATTGTATAGTAGCCGGCATCCTGCTCAATGAATCGGCTACCACGTTAGCTTTCTCGGGGTGGTATATAATCTCGATGTCATAATCTTTCACGAATTCGAGCCACCGCCGTTGCCTCATGTTTAACTCTTTCTAAGTAAATATATACTTTAAGCTTTTATGATCAGAAAACACCTCACATGATCTTTCATACAAGTGGTGTCTCCATACCTTCAGTGCATAAACAATTGCCGCTAACTCCAGATCGTGAGTAGGGTGGTTTTGCTTGTGGTTCTTCAATTGTCTGGATGCGTATGCCACCACTTTCCCTTCTTGCATTAATACACATCCCAGGCCAACCTTGGACGCATCACAGTATACGCTGAATTTGCCATCTTCAACTGGCAATACTAACAAAGGAGCAGTGGCCAACTTCTGTTTAAGTGTCTGAAAACTCACTTCACAAGCTTCAGACCACTTGTACTTGGTATCTTTTCTCGTTAAGCTGGTCATAGGCTTCGATATCACAGAAAATCCCTTGATAAACTTTCTGTAATAACCAGCTAACCAGATAAAACTCCGTACCTCACTGGCATTTCTCGGTCTCGGCCATTCTTTCACTGCCAGAATCTTGGCTGGATCCACGGACACTCCTTCTGCAGACACCACATGGCCGAGGAAGTTAATCCTGCTCAACCAGAATTCACACTTTGAAAGTTTGGCGTACAATCGATGCTGTTTTAGAGTTGACAGCACAATAGCCAAGTGCTCTTCATGCTCCACCTCGTTCCAAGAATAAACCAGGATGTTGTCGATGAAAACGATCACAAATTTATCAAAGAAATCCTAGAATATCATGTTCATCAGTCCATAAATGCCGCCGGGGCATTAGTCAACCCAAACGACATCACCAAGAATTCATAGTGTAATACCTGGCTTTTTGGGATATTAATATTTTAATATAAATGACATTTTTATAAATATGTCAAATCAAGCCCGTTTTACAAACAGAAAGTTTCGTTGGGATCCTAACAATTAATAGGAATTTGAAGGAATTTACGAGAATTTTTGGAGTAATAACACTATATTTCGAGTAATTAAGTTTCTCGTAATATAAAGGACGTTTTAGTAAAAATAGTAAACGGGGTCCGTTTTGTGAACAGACAGTTTTGTTAGGACCCAAATAAGAAGATGGATTTATTGGTGAAATAAGGAGATTTGGAGAAACCGAATAGTTAGCCAATTAATGAAACGAAGGACGAAACAAATAGAAAATCAAAGGAAGGGCAAAACGGTAATTTGCCAAACAAAATTATAAAATAAATCCTTTTCTTCTTCTTCATTTCTCCTCTGCCGCGTGAAGAACCAGAGAGCGAAGCTCTCTTCCGTCGGCGATTCCTCAACATTCCGACCTCCGTTTTTCCTTCGTTCGTCTTCCGTTCTTCACGTTTTCTCCTCCAATCGACGCTCTAGGTATAAATCTATAGTTTTAGGGCGTTATTTTTTGGTTTTTAGAAAGTTATACACTTAGGTTAAACGATTAGGGTTTTGTTAAAAACGTAAATTTAGGGTTCGAAATTAATAAGTTTATTGTGATTAAGGATAAAAAGGACGTATTGAACGTTATTGGACGAAGTTTGATTAATTTGTAAAAAATATTAAAGTTTGAGAATTTTTGGGTTTTTGGGAAAAACTCGTTAATGGTGATTTGAGGTATCGAGCGTAGATTGTTCGATAAAACGCCTCGATTAGTTAAATTGGAATTTTAGGAAACCCCTTTAGTTAAGGATTTCATTAATTTGGACATTAACGGTTCAAACGTATATTAATGATAATTGTTATGAATTGCCTTAGGTGAACCACGCTCGTGGACGGAGCTAGCATTCAACGAACGTCAAGTAAGTCTCCACGACTTGTTTGGCCGATTGGCCTACACCATACGATCTTCTGTTGTTCGAGGAAATTGGAGAATATAGATTGTGTTGGGTGAATTGGTTGGGTAGTTAGTTTTAGTTAAGTGTTATATGTTTATGTTCACTGTTTGTATGTTTTAATTATGTTTATAGCATTGCACATGTTCAAGCATCATGTTTCTGAAAAGCACGAAAAAGGAATTTCTATGCATGTTTTTCATGAAAAGAAAAAGGATAATGAAAAGATATGAATGCATGTCATCTGGTCAAGGAGGTGGCGGTGGTTCAGACATGGCTGCTTGGGGAGCATGTTTTCCCCTCGGTTAGATACGAGGGGCTATCCAACCGTAGGATGTGCCGCTCCTATCTAGCGAGAGTGAGGCCACGGTGACATATTTGTAATGTAATGAAATAAAATGAATAGCGAAAAGGTAGGATGCATGTTTTACGAACCGCATGCATAGCATTCACTTGCATTCACGTAGGCTTACTGAGCCTTAAGCTCACGACTTATTTTTATGGTGTAGGTGACCTCTACACAGGTGAGGATGAGATCCCTCCACCCGAGGCATGTACAGTTGAAGAAAGATGGCCCGTGGGAGTGTGTTGGGCAGTCGGTGCGCATTTTGACCCGTGGGGATATGCGTTAGTATTTTGAGGGTGTTGGGTTATATTGAGTAGAATATGTATAAAGTTAGAACATTTTAGGATGTTTGGATCTGGTAGTGGATAGGTTTATGTTTGATGTTTTAAACGTTTCGGAAACTTGTTTTATAAACTGTTTTGGTAAATTTAAACAGGAGGGATTGTCGATTTTTAAACGTATCCACATAGTTCATTTTTACGAAAGTTTAATGTATGTTAGGCCGTTTAGTTGGGGGTTGATAAATGAGAAGTGCACTAAGTTAAATTGTGTTGAAACGTTAGTGATTATAGTGTGCAGGGATGGGAAAATTGTATGAAGAATGTGATGTTTTGCTCTCTGGAATCTCGGATTCCAGAGAGCACTTGTAAAGAAAAAAAAAAGAGAAGAGGGAAAGAAGAAGGCGGAGGAGTGTGGTGACTGGGCGTGGGCGTGAGGGGCGACTGATCGCCCCTCCCTGATTTTGGTGCGGCGACCGATCGCTGGGGCAGCGATTGCCGCCAGCGATCGATCGCTGGGTGATCGATCGCTGTCAGTGATCAATCGCCCATTATTGTCACACGGGCAATGCCTGTTCTGCCCTCCACTTTATTTAAATTGTTTTAATTGTTTGTTTTATGTTTTATTTAATTGATTTTTAAGATTTGTTTTAAGTGATTTTCTAAATGAACTTCAACGTTTTTAATTCTGATTCTGATTCCGGTTTAAACAGTTTTAATTCCACACGAACGTCATTAAAGTTCATAAATGTAAGGATAAAAAAAATAAGACGGTAAAAAAATTAGGATACGGGTAAGGGTCGCTACACATAGTGTCTGTATCGGGTCCTGAATGCGGTCTTTGGAATATCATCAGCTCTGACCTTCAATTGATAATAACCGGAGCGTAAGTCAATCTTTGAGAATACCCGAGCCCCTTGTAGCTAGTCAAATAAATCGTTAATCCTTGGCAACAGGTACTTATTCTTGATAGTCAACTTGTTCAGCTCACGGTAGTCAATACACATACGTAGGGATCCATCCTTCTTCTTAACAAATAGGACGGGAGCACCCCACCGAGAGAAGCTAGGGAGCACAAAGCATTTGTCCACCAATTCCTTTAGCTGAGTCTTCAACTCCCTCAGCTCTATTGGCGCCATACGGTACGGATTCTTCAATAACGGTTTTAGCGCCAGGACATATATCAATCTCAAATTTGATTTCACGATCAGGTGGCAATCCCAGTAAGTCATCTAAGAAAACCTCTGAGAAGTCTCGAACTACTAGAATATTTTGAAGTTCCACCTCACCTTGCCTTTGAACGTCTGTTACGTGGGCAAGAATCCGACACATCCTGACCTCATCAGCTATTGAGCTTTCAAGGAGGATATAACAGGCATACTGTGTTTCTTTGGTATTGTCTGATAGGAGAACTCTACCTCGTTCCGGCGCTTAAAAGACACGAGCCCGGACCTGCAGTTGATGGTGGCGTGATGTCTAAACAGCCAGTCCATCCCCAGAATTACCTCGTATCCTTTCCTACCAATGATGATAAGATTGGCATACAATTTCTGATCTCCAACTGACACTATATGACCCTGCACTGCCTGCTCAGAATGCATAAACTCTCCGGATGGTAGCATGACACTGTAGGGTTGATCTGACGGCACAATACATAAGTTCTCCCTACCCACAAAGTCTATTGCCACAAACGAATGTGTGGCCCCCGTGTCCAACAAAGTATAAGCAGGTGCATTACAAATCAATATTGTACCTGTGATCACTGTGTGTTGAGCGTCATCATCTTCCTCTATCATTGCAAAAACCTTTGGCACAGCACGATTCGGCCTCGTGCTAGGCATCAGACAATCCCGGACTTGATGGCCCTCATTGTCGCATCGAAAGCATCGGCCAGTAAAGAGCCTACATTCCCCCGTATGATTTCTCTGGCAATGCAGGCATACAGGAAGCTGAGGAGCTCCCATTGGTCTTTTCCCTCTGTTTTGATAAACAGCAATCTCATTGGGCCTCTTAACACCCCTGTTCTGTTGCTGCCGTGGTTGCCCAAACTGACCCCTTTGTTGTGGCTGTTGAGGGGCATCATGTAGGATTCTCCTTGATGTATCTCTATATCTCTAAAACTTCGTCTCTAAGGCCTCCAACTGATAAGCCTTGGCCACTACCTTCGTATACGGGGCCTCATCAAATCCCCCGGTCGTGATCCATCGTAAAAGGTCCATCTTCAGACCCTGAATGAACTGGTATACCTTATTCTTGTCGGTGGCCACCAGATGAGGTGAGTAACGGGATAGTGACTCGAACTTCTGAACATATTCGGCCACCGATCCAAATTGATGCAGTCGAGAGAATTCAATCATCTTTTCCTTCCTCACACTGCGATCAAAGTATTTCTCGTAGAAGAGCCTTTTGAATCCTTCCCAGCTCAATGCCACGGTAGATGACTGCACTGTGTCCCACCAAAATCCAGCATTTTTGGTGAGATAAAACGTGACACATGTCACTTTCTTGCTCTCTTCCACCTCTGCGTAGTTGAACATTTTCTCTATCGCCTGAATCCATTCCTCGGCGGGAGCTGGGTCCGTAGACAATCCATCAAATGTAGGCGGTTGGAGTCGCTTGAATCTATCCCCACTGGTGTCACGTGGAGCATTCCCATGATTATTATTTCCATTATCTTTCCTGGCCATCATGCGTTCCATCATGCGTGACTGAACGCCGACCAGCTCGGTTAGACGATCGAGGGCGTCGCCTCTGTCGTTTGCATCACCTTGATTCCCTCTCACCATTTCTAGAAAATTCTATACGAAATAACGAACTCAACTTAATAATAAATTGGGTACAGAAACTTAAACACTTACAGTTGGTGGAGCGATCTCACGTGGCGGGTTGTGCAGTCAGACAGTTTACAGAATCGCTCTGATACAATTACTGTGACGACCCCCGACCCTATCGGGGCCGGCGAGCCATCACTCCGGACATTTTAAAATAAACGTGGACTATTTTTTTTTAACTTTTAAAACTTTACACCGTCTCTGGAATGAAGACATGAAGACATGTTTAAAACCAGGCTACAGGAATAAATAACAGAAGAAAACAAGAAGACAGAATACCCAAAACAGGATTTTTACATTGGACAAAAAAAAAAACTTTTGCCCTTTTTAAACTCTTAAACCTGAAGACAGGAAATCATGAAATAGAAATGGACGACTGGAGTGAATAAACAGAATAAAACAGGACAGAACAAATAAACAGAAAGGCATAGGAACTTAAAATCTAGACGAGTGTAGGAAAACAAGGAGAAATTAAAACTGAAAAAAAAAACAGAATACATTGGACTAAAGTAAGGAGCAGAATGGACTTTGAAAACAGAAGGCAGAATCTGTTGACAAACGGGAGCTGTGGACGTTTAAAATCAGAAACAATGTCTGTGGACAAACGGGAGCTGTGGACGTTTAAAATAAAAAACAGTGTCTGTGGACAAGCAGGAGCTGTGGACGTTTAAATCAGAAACAGTGTCTGTGGACAAACAGAAGCTGTGGATGTTTAAAATAAAAAACAAACAGTAAGCACAAGAGTCCGTGGACGTTTAAAAATAACAGGCAGAATGGACGACTAACACTTAGTTGAATATTTTAAACAATCACTCGCGAGCGAGTACTGTGGACAATTTGACTTTGGACGACGTTATCGTGGACGATATTTTACAGAGGTCATGGACAACGATTTTCAAAGGTAGCGTGGACGTTTAAAATAATAGGCAGACTCTCGGACGATAACACTTAGCCGAAAAAAAGACAGAAACCGAAGGCAAAATAGACAACAGAAACTGGAGGCAGTATGGACGATTGAGACAGAAGGCAAAATGGACGATAACTTTGGACGATTGTCTTTCAGAAGGCATGGACGACTGAATTTGAAAGGCATAAAAACAGAAGGCGTGGACGTGGACGTTTGAGCTTAAGAGGCATAAACATATGCTCTGCCGATCGATCGGTTACCCCAGGCGATTGATCGACAACCTCTCTGTTTGACGACTTATTTCTTTTGACACAGAAAGCATCAAACTTCAAACCCGACTCAAAACACAGTTTTAAAACATGCTTGAAATCATGACAGAAATTCAGGAAAAACCATGCATTCAGACCAACCCATGCACAATAAAATCCCATACAATTCCAGTATATAAAAGGATACAACTGTTAAACAGAGGTTTCAAAAGATCAACACAATTCTATACGTCGGTTTGGAAAGAAAACACAAAAGTTGTACAGAACTTTACATAACTTTAGAAAAACACATCCTCACAGGAATAACATTTGTCTGACTGCAACAACCAATCACCATGAGCTCGACCCGCCAACTTCCACTACTCATCAGCTTGAGGCACAAAGTCCTCATCTGGAGGATCCATACCTACAACAGGGAGTTCAACTATGAGCCTAGAGCAGTAAGAACATGAAATGCAGAGATGCATATGATGTGCATGAGCATTTTCAAATACATGAACATTACATTACATTATGTTTCACTGGACAGAAAGGTATAAGTAAGAGGAAGAGCTGGCGCAACAGGAGTACATACCCCAACAGGACATAACAGGAGTACATGACAGGATGTCAGTCCTCGTCCACACTTAACCATACATTACATTCACATTTTTAACTTTCATAACTTCAAATCCGGTGCTGAAAAATATTTTCATGATTTTCCAGAAAACGTGTATGCATTAACAGGTACGGTGCTTGAACATAACAGAGACAGGCAACAAAATTAAAACAAACATGAAACAGAACACATTTAACTTAAAACCTAACCTATAACTTAACTACCCGAACCAAAACCTAGTATCTCCATGTTGTAGGGCCTTAAGGGCCAACTTATACGCATGAACTTATCTGTTGTCCGAAATGCAGCAAGTTTTGTACGCACGTCTACTGCGGTTCGCGAACCTAAAGCATGCAAAATCGGACATTAACCTAAACTTCAAGAAAACTAACGTTTAACTTGTCCATACTTACTAACTAGCTTATAGGATTACCTTAGGTGGAGAAAAATGAAGAAAACAGGAAAAAGGTTGAGGTTAAAATCACCGTTGGTCGCCTGGAAGAGAGAAACAGAGAGGAGAATGAAAGATGGGAAGTGTTCACGTAGGAGGAAGAGAAAAGGGCATTAGCTTCTTCAACAAGTTTTCCAAGTGTCAATCATCCATTGGTTTCTTCCCACCAACCTTAATTCCTTCCTAATTTACCTATCCATGCATTTCTAACTAATGGTTTGTTTAGTCACACATTAGTTTGATTTTTATCCATTATTCAATTCAATCTAAGCTCCGTCGATTTGTTTTCCAACAAAACATTCTTTGTATTAATATTAAATTAATTCAGTTCAAATAATTCGGGGAATAATTACATAGGAAAATTTTTTGGGTGTTACAGGACCAATTTTTAAAGTTGAACTAGACCAGTGATCAAACCGAATCGGACCCAACCCAAATTCTATCCCAATTTATGCCGAATTGATCTAAAATTTAACCGGTAAGAAATTTCAGCTTAAAATACTTTTGAAATAGATTTGTTCAAGTATGAATTTAATATCAATATTTTATTTAGGTAGAAAAAAGTCCCGAAAGTTGTACAAACTGATTCAACTCGACCCGATTCGACCTAAGAGTACAAGTAAGGAAATTTTGCCCAAACTCTGTCGAAATCGGATTTATTAAAAAAGCATTGCTACGAAGATTTTATTTAAACAAGATATTGTTGGAATACTAGAGTATTGAAAAAATCTTAAAACTCTAATTGCTCGAAATCCAAGTAAGTGAAAATATAACTTTTTCAACGTTTTGGCTATGGCCCTATATCAACAGAAATTATGTTATTTTCTTATAACTGTTTTATCACACGAGTTGATATTTGAACATGCATGTTTAGGTATTGACATATAATTAAAGTAAGATAAAATTGGTAGGACATTTGTATGTATATGAAAATGATGGAATTGACGAAAAATACGTGATAGCAAAAGCCTGAACGACATGGAGATTGTGAGTTTGAACGTAAAAGTAAAAATAAAAGTAAATAACGACAAAGCCTGAACGACAATGAGATGACTAAGTCTTAAAAAAAGGATGGAAAATGAATTCCAATTAATATGTAACAGTTAAGGCAGGATTCGGTAAAAGTAAATGTTTTGCAATTGCACGTATTCTCACTTACTGAGTTTTCTCATAGTTTGTAACTTTGTGACGTAGGTGAGTTTTTATTTGAGAATGAATGAGCACTGATCGAGAATTTGCCAGAGGCGGGCGAGCATACAGATGAGGATGTCGTCGTCAGTTTTGAATAAAAATTTAAAATTATGATTTTATATCGTTTTAAAAGAATATTTTATATTTATTTGCATTTAATTTTAGTTTGAATAATTTATTTCATGAGTTGTTGGATCTTTTAATTAACTACGTTATTGTTTTGAAATCAATAAGTGAGGTTGTATTTGATGTTTGTTTAGTATTTAAATTTTCTAAACATTTATTGATAGTAATTACAAGTTTCCGCTTAATAATTATTTCTGCTATTTTTAAGGATTTTAAATTAAGAAAATTAAGATTTTATAGCGATCCGATTTAACCTAGTTTGTAAATCGATTTGGAAAAAATTTTAAAATTTCAAATTGGGGAAAAATGAAAATAAATTTTGGGATTGTTATATCTTATTAGAGAATTCATAAACCAATCTAACAAAACGTTCATAGTTAATCATCAAAGATACTCATTTGTCAAGGCAGGGGGAATATCCAAGCAGTGTTCTTCGTGTAGGAAGTAGGATGGTTAGGTTCAGTAGCTTGTTGGAAAATTGAGAAATATTTTAGGGTAATTATCGATTTTAATCTTGTACTACGCACTTTATTTCAATTTGTCCTCTGTACTAAAAAAACCAGCAAACCAAACTCTGTGCATTGATACTGTTATCAGTTTTGACCTTCCATCAACAATTTCGTTAAACCCTTATTTAAAAAAATATTAAACGATATTGGATTCACTTAAAATTTTTACCACATGTTCATTACTTAATGATAAGATAATCTTGAAATTTTACGTGACTTTTTAACACATATATGATTTATTGTAATTTTATTTTAGTAATTTATAAAAATATTATAATAAATCAATAAAGTTTTTAAAAAATTACAAAAATATTTCTATTATCTCCCCATAATAGGCGAACACGTGAAAAAATATTCAAATATATCGTTTGGTATTTTTTTAAAAATTAATTTATAATCAAAGAAAAAACTAAGATTAATTTTTTAAAAATACCCAAAGATATTAGATTTATTTAAAACTTTTTCCACATGTTTACCACATCACGGATAGATAATAGAAAAGTTTATGTGTTTTTATAAAACTTGTATGATTTATTATAATATTTTATAAAATAAAAAATAAAATTACAATAAATCGTACATGTGTTAAAAATCACGAATATTTCCAGACTATCTTCTCATTAAGTATTGAACATGTGGTAAAAATGTCAAGTGAATCCAATATCATTTGATAATTTTTTAAATGATGGTTTAATGAAATTGTTGATGGAAGATCAAAACTAATAACATAATCAAAATATAGGGTTTGTGTGACAGCCTAAGACCCGATCGGGGTCCGAGGAGCCATCACTCCGGAGCATTTAAAACGTGAACTTTTTTTTGAACTTTTAATATTTATAAAACAGGGGAAAATATTTTTTGGAGCTGAAAACTCTCACTGGAATTGAAGACTAGGAAACTACAATGAATAACATAAGAAAATAGGAAAACATATAAAAATCTGGATGACAGTTATAAATGGCAGAAGAAGACCAGGAAGACAGAAGGCAGGGAAAACCTTTTCTAGAAATTTAAACTAGAAAACATATTAGAAGTCGGGCTTCGGAAATAAATGGCAGGAGAAAACAGGAAAACAGAAGGCAAAATAGATTTTGGACTTTTAAAATAGCAGGCGGAGATTGGACGTTTAAAAAAAAAACAATAAAATCTGTGGACAAACAGAGACCGTGGACGTTTTAAAATTAAAAAAAAAAAACAGAATCTGTGGACAACAGAGACCGTGGATGTTTAAAATCAAAAACGAATCTGTGGACGACCAAAAGTCCGTGGACGTTTAAAATAAAAGATAAAACAGTAAACCACAGAAGTCCGTGGACGTTTAAAATAAAAGACAAAATGAACAACTATTTTTGAAGAGACGTGGATGACTATTTTCAGAGAAGGCGGGACGTTTAAAATGAAAGGGCAGAATGGACGACTACACTTAGCCGAAAATTTTAAACAATAACTCGTGACCGAGTATGGGGAAAATAAACTTTTGGACAACGTTATCGGGAGATAACTGTGAACGACCCCCCCAGACCCGTCGGGGCTGGGAGAAGCCATCATCCGGACATTTAACAGAAAACGGGGACATATTTTTTTGTTAAATTTTAAACATTTCTAAAATATACACATAGTAGAAGCCGTCTCTGGAAATTTAAGAGGGAAGTAATTTTTTTTTTTTTTTTTA
>CM039511.1:8933278-8959895 GCA_022432975.1 Begonia masoniana | reverse complement strand
CGACTGAGGTAAATGATTAGTCACATAAAAGAGATCGGGCGAACACGTAACAAACATCTGGGCTACAGGGACATTTGATTTGGAAGATCGTGGAGCATCTCAGGTAGCTTATCACTTGAGAGCAAATGGAGACCCGAGATCCGTCGTGTATTTGACAGATTCTTTTGAGTTGGATGGCTAGTCGGATTCGCCGGGTCTTGCTGCTGAAGAAAGAACCACGAAGAAATCAAATACCAAGTTAGCTTTCTCGGGTGGTAATAATATCGAGTCATAATCTTTCACGAATTCGAGCCACCGCCGTTGCCTCATGTTTAACTCTTTCTAAGTAAATATATACTTTAAGCTTTTATGATCAGAAAACACCTCACATGATCTTTCATACAGTGGTGTCTCCATACCTTCAGTGCATAACAATTGCCGCTAACTCCAGATCGTGAGTAGGGTGGTTTTGCTTGTGGTTCTTCAATTGTCTGGATGCGTATGCCACCACTTTCCCTTCTTGCATTAATACACATCCCAGGCCAACCTTGGACGCATCACAGTATACGCTGAATTTGCCATCTTCAACTGGCAATACTAACAAAGGAGCAGTGGCCAACTTCTGTTTAAGTGTCTGAAAACTCACTTCACAAGCTTCAGACCACGTGTACTTGGTATCTTTTCCTCGTTAAGCTGGTCATAGGCTTCGATATCACAGAAAATCCCTTGATAAACTTTCTGTAATAACCAGCTAACCAGATAAAACTCGTACCTCACTGGCATTTCTCGGTCTCGGCCATTCTTTCACTGCCAGAATCTGGCTGGATCCACGGACACTCCTTCTGCAGACACCACATGGCCGAGGAAGTTATCCTGCTCAACCAGAATTCACACTTTGAAAGTTTGGCGTACAACGATGCTGTTTTAGAGTTGACAGCACAATAGCCAAGTGCTCTTCATGCTCCACCTCGTTCCAAGAATAAACCAGGATGTTGTCGATGAAACGATCACAAATTTATCAAAGAAATCCTAGAATATCATGTTCATCAGTCCATAAATGCCGCCGGGGCATTAGTCAACCCAAACGACATCACCAAGAATTCATAGTGTAATACCTGGCTTTTTGGGATATTAATATTTTAATATAAATGACATTTTTATAAATATGTCAAATCAAGCCCGTTTTACAAACAGAAAGTTTCGTTGGGATCCTAACAATTAATAGGAATTTGAAGGAATTTACGAGAATTTTTGGAGTAATAACACTATATTTCGAGTAATTAAGTTTCTCGTAATATAAAGGACGTTTTAGTAAAAATAGTAAACGGGGTCCGTTTTGTGAACAGACAGTTTTGTTAGGACCCAAATAAGAAGATGGATTTATTGGTGAAATAAGGAGATTTGGAGAAACCGAATAGTTAGCCAATTAATGAAACGAAGGACGAAACAAATAGAAAATCAAAGGAAGGGCAAAACGGTAATTTGCCAAACAAATTATAAAATAAATCCTTTTCTTCTTCTTCATTCTCCTCTGCCGCGTGAAGAACCAGAGAGCGAAGCTCTCTTCCGTCGGCGATTCCTCAACATTCCGACCTCCGTTTTCCTTCGTCGTCTTCCGTTCTTCACGTTTTCTCCTCCAATCGACGCTCTAGGTATAAATCTATAGTTTTAGGGCGTTATTTTTTGGTTTTTAGAAAGTTATACACTTAGGTTAAACGATTAGGGTTTTGTTAAAAACGTAAATTTAGGGTTCGAAATTAATAAGTTATTGTGATTAAGGATAAAAAGGACGTATTGAACGTTATTGGACGAAGTTTGATTAATTTGTAAAAAATATTAAAGTTTGAGAATTTTTGGGTTTTTGGGAAAAACTCGTTAATGGTGATTTGAGGTATCGAGCGTAGATTGTTCGATAAAACGCCTCGATTAGTTAAATTGGAATTTTAGGAAACCCCTTTAGTTAAGGATTTCATTAATTTGGACATTAACGGTTCAAACGTATATTAATGATAATTGTTATGAATTGCCTTAGGTGAACCACGCTCGTGGACGGAGCTAGCATTCAACGAACGTCAAGTAAGTCTCCACGACTTGTTTGGCCGATTGGCCTACACCATACGATCTTCTGTTGTTCGAGGAAATTGGAGAATATAGATTGTGTTGGGTGAATTGGTTGGGTAGTTAGTTTTAGTTAAGTGTTATATGTTTATGTTCACTGTTTGTATGTTTTAATTATGTTTATAGCATTGCACATGTTCAAGCATCATGTTTCTGAAAAGCACGAAAAAGGAATTTCTATGCATGTTTTTCATGAAAAGAAAAAGGATAATGAAAAGATATGAATGCATGTCATCTGGTCAAGGAGGTGGCGGTGGTTCAGACATGGCTGCTTGGGGAGCATGTTTTCCCCTCGGTTAGATACGAGGGGCTATCCAACCGTAGGATGTGCCGCTCCTATCTAGCGAGAGTGAGGCCACGGTGACATATTTGTAATGTAATGAAATAAAATGAATAGCGAAAAGGTAGGATGCATGTTTTACGAACCGCATGCATAGCATTCACTTGCATTCACGTAGGCTTACTGAGCCTTAAGCTCACGACTTATTTTTATGGTGTAGGTGACCTCTACACAGGTGAGGATGAGATCCCTCCACCCGAGGCATGTACAGTTGAAGAAAGATGGCCCGTGGGAGTGTGTTGGGCAGTCGGTGCGCATTTTGACCCGTGGGGATATGCGTAAGTATTTTGAGGGTGTTGGGTTATATTGAGTAGAATATGTATAAAGTTAGAACATTTTAGGATGTTTGGATCTGGTAGTGGATAGGTTTATGTTTGATGTTTTAAACGTTTCGGAAACTTGTTTTATAAACTGTTTTGGTAAATTTAAACAGGAGGGATTGTCGATTTTTAAACGTATCCACATAGTTCATTTTTACGAAAGTTTAATGTATGTTAGGCCGTTTAGTTGGGGGTTGATAAAATGAGAAGTGCACTAAGTTAAATTGTGTTGAAACGTTTAGTGATTATAGTGTGCAGGGATGGGAAAATTGTATGAAGAATGTGATGTTTTGCTCTCTGGAATCTCGGATTCCAGAGAGCACTTGTAAAGAAAAAAAAAAGAGAAGAGGGAAAGAAGAAGGCGGAGGAGTGTGGTGACTGGGCGTGGGCGTGAGGGGCGACTGATCGCCCCTCCCTGATTTTGGTGCGGCGACCGATCGCTGGGGCAGCGATTGCCGCCAGCGATCGATCGCTGGGTGATCGATCGCTGTCAGTGATCAATCGCCCATTATTGTCACACGGGCAATGCCTGTTCTGCCCTCCACTTTATTTAAATTGTTTTAATTGTTTGTTTTATGTTTATTTAATTGATTTTTAAGATTTGTTTTAAGTGATTTTCTAAATGAACTTCAACGTTTTTAATTCTGATTCTGATTCCGGTTTAAACAGTTTTAATTCCACACGAACGTCATTAAAGTTCATAAATGTAAGGATAAAAAAAATAAGACGGTAAAAAAATTAGGATACGGGTAAGGGTCGCTACACATAGTGTCTGTATCGGGTCCTGAATGCGGTCTTTGGAATATCATCAGCTCTGACCTTCAATTGATAATAACCGGAGCGTAAGTCAATCTTTGAGAATACCCGAGCCCCTTGTAGCTAGTCAAATAAATCGTTAATCCTTGGCAACAGGTACTTATTCTTGATAGTCAACTTGTTCAGCTCACGGTAGTCAATACACATACGTAGGGATCCATCCTTCTTCTTAACAAATAGGACGGGAGCACCCCACCGAGAGAAGCTAGGGAGCACAAAGCATTTGTCCACCAATTCCTTTAGCTGAGTCTTCAACTCCCTCAGCTCTATTGGCGCCATACGGTACGGATTCTTCAATAACGGTTTAGCGCCAGGACATATATCAATCTCAAATTTGATTTCACGATCAGGTGGCAATCCCAGTAAGTCATCTAAGAAAACCTCTGAGAAGTCTCGAACTACTAGAATATTTTGAAGTTCCACCTCACCTTGCCTTTGAACGTCTGTTACGTGGGCAAGAAATCCGACACATCCTGACCTCATCAGCTATTGAGCTTTCAAGGAGGATATAACAGGCATACTGTGTTTCTTTGGTATTGTCTGATAGGAGAACTCTACCTCGTTCCGGCGCTTAAAAGACACGAGCCCGGACCTGCAGTTGATGGTGGCGTGATGTCTAAACAGCCAGTCCATCCCCAGAATTACCTCGTATCCTTTCCTACCAATGATGATAAGATTGGCATACAATTTCTGATCTCCAACTGACACTATATGACCCTGCACTGCCTGCTCAGAATGCATAAACTCTCCGGATGGTAGCATGACACTGTAGGGTTGATCTGACGGCACAATACATAAGTTCTCCCTACCCACAAAGTCTATTGCCACAAACGAATGTGTGGCCCCCGTGTCCAACAAAGTATAAGCAGGTGCATTACAAATCAATATTGTACCTGTGATCACTGTGTGTTGAGCGTCATCATCTTCCTCTATCATTGCAAAAACCTTTGGCACAGCACGATTCGGCCTCGTGCTAGGCATCAGACAATCCCGGACTTGATGGCCCTCATTGTCGCATCGAAAGCATCGGCCAGTAAAGAGCCTACATTCCCCCGTATGATTTCTCTGGCAATGCAGGCATACAGGAAGCTGAGGAGCTCCCATTGGTCTTTTCCCTCTGTTTTGATAAACAGCAATCTCATTGGGCCTCTTAACACCCCTGTTCTGTTGCTGCCGTGGTTGCCCAAACTGACCCCTTTGTTGTGGCTGTTGAGGGGCATCATGTAGGATTCTCCTTGATGTATCTCTATATCTCTAAAACTTCGTCTCTAAGGCCTCCAACTGATAAGCCTTGGCCACTACCTTCGTATACGGGGCCTCATCAAATCCCCCGGTCGTGATCCATCGTAAAAGGTCCATCTTCAGACCCTGAATGAACTGGTATACCTTATTCTTGTCGGTGGCCACCAGATGAGGTGAGTAACGGGATAGTGACTCGAACTTCTGAACATATTCGGCCACCGATCCAAATTGATGCAGTCGAGAGAATTCAATCATCTTTTCCTTCCTCACACTGCGATCAAAGTATTTCTCGTAGAAGAGCCTTTTGAATCCTTCCCAGCTCAATGCCACGGTAGATGACTGCACTGTGTCCCACCAAAATCCAGCATTTTTGGTGAGATAAAACGTGACACATGTCACTTTCTTGCTCTCTTCCACCTCTGCGTAGTTGAACATTTTCTCTATCGCCTGAATCCATTCCTCGGCGGGAGCTGGGTCCGTAGACAATCCATCAAATGTAGGCGGTTGGAGTCGCTTGAATCTATCCCCACTGGTGTCACGTGGAGCATTCCCATGATTATTATTTCCATTATCTTTCCTGGCCATCATGCGTTCCATCATGCGTGACTGAACGCCGACCAGCTCGGTTAGACGATCGAGGGCGTCGCCTCTGTCGTTTGCATCACCTTGATTCCCTCTCACCATTTCTAGAAAATTCTATACGAAATAACGAACTCAACTTAATAAATAAATTGGGTACAGAAACTTAAACACTTACAGTTGGTGGAGCGATCTCACGTGGCGGGTTGTGCAGTCAGACAGTTTACAGAATCGCTCTGATACAATTACTGTGACGACCCCCGACCCTATCGGGGCCGGCGAGCCATCACTCCGGACATTTTAAAATAAACGTGGACTATTTTTTTTTAACTTTTAAAACTTTACACCGTCTCTGGAATGAAGACATGAAGACATGTTTAAAACCAGGCTACAGGAATAAATAACAGAAGAAAACAAGAAGACAGAATACCCAAAACAGGATTTTTACATTGGACAAAAAAAAAAAACTTTTGCCCTTTTTAAACTCTTAAACCTGAAGACAGGAAATCATGAAATAGAAATGGACGACTGGAGTGAATAAACAGAATAAAACAGGACAGAACAAATAAACAGAAAGGCATAGGAACTTAAAAATCTAGACGAGTGTAGGAAAACAAGGAGAAATTAAAACTGAAAAAAAAAACAGAATACATTGGACTAAAGTAAGGAGCAGAATGGACTTTGAAAACAGAAGGCAGAATCTGTTGACAAACGGGAGCTGTGGACGTTTAAAATCAGAAACAATGTCTGTGGACAAACGGGAGCTGTGGACGTTTAAAATAAAAAACAGTGTCTGTGGACAAGCAGGAGCTGTGGACGTTTAAAATCAGAAACAGTGTCTGTGGACAAACAGAAGCTGTGGATGTTTAAAATAAAAAACAAACAGTAAGCACAAGAGTCCGTGGACGTTTAAAAATAACAGGCAGAATGGACGACTAACACTTAGTTGAATATTTTAAACAATCACTCGCGAGCGAGTACTGTGGACAATTTGACTTTGGACGACGTTATCGTGGACGATATTTTACAGAGGTCATGGACAACGATTTTCAAAGGTAGCGTGGACGTTTAAAATAATAGGCAGACTCTCGGACGATAACACTTAGCCGAAAAAAAGACAGAAACCGAAGGCAAAATAGACAACAGAAACTGGAGGCAGTATGGACGATTGAGACAGAAGGCAAAATGGACGATAACTTTGGACGATTGTCTTTCAGAAGGCATGGACGACTGAATTTGAAAGGCATAAAAACAGAAGGCGTGGACGTGGACGTTTGAGCTTAAGAGGCATAAACATATGCTCTGCCGATCGATCGGTTACCCCAGGCGATTGATCGACAACCTCTCTGTTTGACGACTTATTTCTTTGACACAGAAAGCATCAAACTTCAAACCCGACTCAAAACACAGTTTTAAAACATGCTTGAAATCATGACAGAAATTCAGGAAAAACCATGCATTCAGACCAACCCATGCACAATAAAATCCCATACAATTCCAGTATATAAAAGGATACAACTGTTAAACAGAGGTTTCAAAAGATCAACACAATTCTATACGTCGGTTTGGAAAGAAAACACAAAAGTTGTACAGAACTTTACATAACTTTAGAAAAACACATCCTCACAGGAATAACATTTGTCTGACTGCAACAACCAATCACCATGAGCTCGACCCGCCAACTTCCACTACTCATCAGCTTGAGGCACAAAGTCCTCATCTGGAGGATCCATACCTACAACAGGGAGTTCAACTATGAGCCTAGAGCAGTAAGAACATGAAATGCAGAGATGCATATGATGTGCATGAGCATTTTCAAATACATGAACATTACATTACATTATGTTTCACTGGACAGAAAGGTATAAGTAAGAGGAAGAGCTGGCGCAACAGGAGTACATACCCCAACAGGACATAACAGGAGTACATGACAGGATGTCAGTCCTCGTCCACACTTAACCATACATTACATTCACATTTTTAACTTTCATAACTTCAAATCCGGTGCTGAAAAATATTTTCATGATTTTCCAGAAAACGTGTATGCATTAACAGGTACGGTGCTTGAACATAACAGAGACAGGCAACAAAATTAAAACAAACATGAAACAGAACACATTTAACTTAAAACCTAACCTATAACTTAACTACCCGAACCAAAACCTAGTATCTCCATGTTGTAGGGCCTTAAGGGCCAACTTATACGCATGAACTTATCTGTTGTCCGAAATGCAGCAAGTTTTGTACGCACGTCTACTGCGGTTCGCGAACCTAAAGCATGCAAAATCGGACATTAACCTAAACTTCAAGAAAACTAACGTTTAACTTGTCCATACTTACTAACTAGCTTATAGGATTACCTTAGGTGGAGAAAAATGAAGAAAACAGGAAAAAGGTTGAGGTTAAAATCACCGTTGGTCGCCTGGAAGAGAGAAACAGAGAGGAGAATGAAAGATGGGAAGTGTTTCACGTAGGAGGAAGAGAAAAGGGCATTAGCTTCTTCAACAAGTTTTCCAAGTGTCAATCATCCATTGGTTTCTTCCCACCAACCTTAATTCCTTCCTAATTTACCTATCCATGCATTTCTAACTAATGGTTTGTTTAGTCACACATTAGTTTGATTTTTATCCATTATTCAATTCAATCTAAGCTCCGTCGATTTGTTTTCCAACAAAACATTCTTTGTATTAATATTAAATTAATTCAGTTCAAATAATTCGGGGAATAATTACATAGGAAAATTTTTTGGGTGTTACAGGACCAATTTTTAAAGTTGAACTAGACCAGTGATCAAACCGAATCGGACCCAACCCAAATTCTATCCCAATTTATGCCGAATTGATCTAAAATTTAACCGGTAAGAAATTTCAGCTTAAAATACTTTTGAAATAGATTTGTTCAAGTATGAATTTAATATCAATATTTTATTTAGGTAGAAAAAAGTCCCGAAAGTTGTACAAACTGATTCAACTCGACCCGATTCGACCTAAGAGTACAAGTAAGGAAATTTTGCCCAAACTCTGTCGAAATCGGATTTATTAAAAAAGCATTGCTACGAAGATTTTATTTAAACAAGATATTGTTGGAATACTAGAGTATTGAAAAAATCTTAAAACTCTAATTGCTCGAAATCCAAGTAAGTGAAAATATAACTTTTTCAACGTTTTGGCTATGGCCCTATATCAACAGAAATTATGTTATTTTCTTATAACTGTTTTATCACACGAGTTGATATTTGAACATGCATGTTTAGGTATTGACATATAATTAAAGTAAGATAAAATTGGTAGGACATTTGTATGTATATGAAAATGATGGAATTGACGAAAAATACGTGATAGCAAAAGCCTGAACGACATGGAGATTGTGAGTTTGAACGTAAAAGTAAAAATAAAAGTAAATAACGACAAAGCCTGAACGACAATGAGATGACTAAGTCTTAAAAAAAGGATGGAAAATGAATTCCAATTAATATGTAACAGTTAAGGCAGGATTCGGTAAAAGTAAATGTTTTGCAATTGCACGTATTCTCACTTACTGAGTTTTCTCATAGTTTGTAACTTTGTGACGTAGGTGAGTTTTTATTTGAGAATGAATGAGCACTGATCGAGAATTTGCCAGAGGCGGGCGAGCATACAGATGAGGATGTCGTCGTCAGTTTTGAATAAAAATTTAAAATTATGATTTTATATCGTTTTAAAAGAATATTTTATATTTATTTGCATTTAATTTTAGTTTGAATAATTTATTTCATGAGTTGTTGGATCTTTTAATTAACTACGTTATTGTTTTGAAATCAATAAGTGAGGTTGTATTTGATGTTTGTTTAGTATTTAAATTTTCTAAACATTTATTGATAGTAATTACAAGTTTCCGCTTAATAAATTATTTCTGCTATTTTTAAGGATTTTAAATTAAGAAAATTAAGATTTTATAGCGATCCGATTTAACCTAGTTTGTAAATCGATTTGGAAAAAATTTTAAAATTTCAAATTGGGGAAAAATGAAAATAAATTTTGGGATTGTTATATCTTATTAGAGAATTCATAAACCAATCTAACAAAACGTTCATAGTTAATCATCAAAAGATACTCATTTGTCAAGGCAGGGGGAATATCCAAGCAGTGTTCTTCGTGTAGGAAGTAGGATGGTTAGGTTCAGTAGCTTGTTGGAAAATTGAGAAATATTTTAGGGTAATTATCGATTTTAATCTTGTACTACGCACTTTATTTCAATTTGTCCTCTGTACTAAAAAAACCAGCAAACCAAACTCTGTGCATTGATACTGTTATCAGTTTTGACCTTCCATCAACAATTTCGTTAAACCCTTATTTAAAAAAATATTAAACGATATTGGATTCACTTAAAATTTTTACCACATGTTCATTACTTAATGATAAGATAATCTTGAAATTTTACGTGACTTTTTAACACATATATGATTTATTGTAATTTTATTTTAGTAATTTATAAAAATATTATAATAAATCATAAAAGTTTTAAAAAATTACAAAAATATTTCTATTATCTCCCCATAATAGGCGAACACGTGAAAAAATATTCAAATATATCGTTTGGTATTTTTTTAAAAATTAATTTATAATCAAAGAAAAAACTAAGATTAATTTTTTAAAAATACCCAAAGATATTAGATTTATTTAAAACTTTTTCCACATGTTTACCACATCACGGATAGATAATAGAAAAGTTTATGTGTTTTTATAAAACTTGTATGATTTATTATAATATTTTATAAAATAAAAAATAAAATTACAATAAATCGTACATGTGTTAAAAATCACGAATATTTCCAGACTATCTTCTCATTAAGTATTGAACATGTGGTAAAAATGTCAAGTGAATCCAATATCATTTGATAATTTTTTAAATGATGGTTTAATGAAATTGTTGATGGAAGATCAAAACTAATAACATAATCAAAATATAGGGTTTGTGTGACAGCCTAAGACCCGATCGGGGTCCGAGGAGCCATCACTCCGGAGCATTTAAAACGTGAACTTTTTTTTTGAACTTTTAAATATTTATAAAACAGGGAAAATATTTTTTGGAGCTGAAAACTCTCACTGGAATTGAAGACTAGGAAACTACAATGAATAACATAAGAAAATAGGAAAACATATAAAAATCTGGATGACAGTTATAAATGGCAGAAGAAGACCAGGAAGACAGAAGGCAGGGAAAACCTTTTCTAGAAATTTAAACTAGAAAACATATTAGAAGTCGGGCTTCGGAAATAAATGGCAGGAGAAAACAGGAAAACAGAAGGCAAAATAGATTTTGGACTTTTAAAATAGCAGGCGGAGATTGGACGTTTAAAAAAAAAACAATAAAATCTGTGGACAAACAGAGACCGTGGACGTTTAAAATTAAAAAAAAAAAACAGAATCTGTGGACAAACAGAGACCGTGGATGTTTAAAATCAAAAACAGAATCTGTGGACGACAAAAGTCCGTGGACGTTTAAAATAAAAGATAAAAACAGTAAACCACAGAAGTCCGTGGACGTTTAAAATAAAAGACAAAATGAACAACTATTTTTGAAGAAGACGTGGATGACTATTTTCAGAGAAGGCGTGGACGTTTAAAATGAAAGGGCAGAATGGACGACTACACTTAGCCGAAAATTTTAAACAATAACTCGTGACCGAGTACTGTGGACAATTAAACTTTGGACAACGTTATCGTGGATGATAACTGTGACGACCCCAGACCCGATCGGGGCTGAGAAGCCATCACTCCGGACATTTAACAGAAAACGGGACATATTTTTTTTTTAACTTTTAAACATTTATAAAAACTATACACATAGTAGAAGCCTTCTCTGGAAATTTAAGACTGGAAGGTAATTTAAAAATCAGGCTACGGGGATAAGTAACAGAAGGAAAACAGGAAGACAGATGTAAAACAGGAAGACTGAAGTCAGAAGACATAAAATTCTGAAGACTCAAAACTAGAGTGGTCAATTGAAATAGTCAACAGAAACAGAAAGCAAAATAAACTTTGGATGTAAGAACTTTTGCCGTTTTTAAAACTCTTAAACCTGAAGACGTGAAGACAGGAAATCATAAAACAGAAATGGACGACTGGAGTGAATGAGCAGAATAAAACAGGAAAGAACGAATGTACAGAATACAACAGAAAAGAACAAGAACCTAAAAATGTGGATGAGTACTCTGAACGAGAGCAGGAAGACGAGGAGATATGAAAAACAGAAATAAAACAGGAAATAATATGGGAAAAACATAAACTGAAAGACATACTGTGGAGGAGGGCTACAGTGAATGACAGGATCGGGTGATATAGGGCGGAAGAAGCAAATAAACTGGGCGAAAGAAGCAAGGCGGAAGATGTGACTAAACCGGGCAGAAGAAGCAAGGCGGAAAATGTAAATAAACCAGGCGGAAGAAGCAAGGCGAAAGATGTGACTAAACCGGGCGGAAGAAGCGATGCGGAAGATGTAAACTACAGGCAGAAGTTTACTGTTCACCGGTAGAAGTAAACTACAGGCAGAAGTTTACTGTTCACCGCTAGAAGTGAACTAAAGGCAGAAGTGAACTGTTCACCGGCAGAAGTGAACTACAAGCAGAAGTTTACTGTTCACCGGCAGAAGTGAACTACAGGCATAAGTTTACTGTTCACCAGCAGAAGTGAATTATAGGCAGAAGTTTACTGTTCACCGGCAGAAGTGAACTACAGGCAGAAGTTTACTGTTCACCGGTAGAAGTGAACTACAGGCATAAGTGAACTACATTTAACAGGAAGACATATGAACAGGGAGCATAAAAACAGACGGCATAAAACTTTAAAAACCGATTTCAAAACATGATTTTGGACAGGATGGAAAACATGACAGAATTTTGTCCCCAAAATTTGCTTAAGTGAATAGCTCCGGATATTGGGCTCTAATATCTTGTTGTCTTTCCCATGTGGCTTCCTCCACATTATGATTGCGCCACAAAACTTTCACCAATAGGACTACCTTGTTGCGCAACACCTTGAGTGAAGTATCCAATATCTGTATAGGCCTTTCTTCATATGTCAACGTCGGCATGATATCAAAGTCCACCTGTTTCACGATCTAAGTTGGATCTCGTACACATTTTCTCAGCATCGAAACATGAAAAACATTGTGAACCCTATCTGTAACACCCGGTTTTCGACGGGTTTTCAATTTTCCACATAAGAAGGGTATTTTCATAAATATGTCAAATTAAGCCCATTTTACGAACGAGAAGTTTCATTAGAGCCCTAGTAATTAATGAGGATTTTTAGAAGAGTAAGAAAATTTCAGAAATCCAAATTGACAGTATAACGCCCAAGTGTTCGATTTCCGCTATAAGAGGTAATTTCGTAAATAATTGAAATTGTAGCACCTGGTTCTATCGAACCAGCCTTTTATTATTAAAGTAATACACTTGACTAGGTAATGAATTAAATAAGGTTATTGAACAACTTGTTAAGGGTATTAGAGTAATTTACAATGTTCAAAAGTTGGGTAACGTATTTAAGGATAAGGGTTGGGTTTATTGCACTGTAGCCGCCACCCCCCCTTCTCATACTCTTCTCTTCGGAAACTTTCAGCTCAAGCAGCCGAGCTCTCTAGGCGATTCTCCTCGCTCGGTTCTCCTTCGACTTAGGTAAGTTTCTTTTCCTTATTTCTCTTGTGGTATAGTGGTGAAATGCCTGGAGGATTGCAATGTGAGGATTTTGAGGATGCTGAGATTGAGTGTAGATTCGGGTTTTAGCGATAAGTAGGAATGCTCGGGTAGTAGAGTTTCTAACTAGATTTCTCGAACCGCTGTTTGATATTTTGAAAGGTTTGGTGAAGCCTTGATTTATATTCTGTATGAACTTAGGTGAACAGACCTCCGAAGTAGCTAGCAACCAGACAGATTTCCAGGAGCCAGGTAAGTAAAGTATTGCTTGTGCCTTCGGGCCTACATCACAAAACAGTAGGTTTATGTATGCTTGAATGTTTCTATTGTCCATGCATCATGTTTTGTTAAAAGTTACGAAAATGAATTTCATGTAAGGAATGGTAAGGTATGAACTGTATGCGACAGACAAGCTATTAAGGGAACTAATCCACCCCTTAACTTATGAAGGGATTTAGACATTGGGAGAATTGATCCCACTCCCAAGGGAACCATGGGATCAGATCAAGTGTTAAAGGAATTCATCTGCCCCTTAATTAAGTAGGAGGATGTAGACATTGGGAGAATTGATCCCACTCCCAAGGGAACCATGGGATCAGATCATGTTATGAACGAATGCGTATGCCACTGAGATGAGAAAAATAGAAACTGCATTTTAGGAGTATAAGTTCAGCATTTTACTTCATTCATATACTGCTTTACTTACTTAGCATTAGGCTAATAGATGAGTTTTGTGATGTAGGTGAAGAAGTGTTAGCAGGTGTGTCTCCTGATCGTGTTGAGGAATAGTGGACGTTGGAGGAGAGCATTCAGGCTTCGGCATGGTAACTGATGGGGCGGTTTAGCATGTTGTCTACAGATGTGGAGGTTTAGTGGATAATGATTTAATCAAGTATATGAAGTTTTTAGTAAATGAGATTACAGCTATTTGACTTTGTTTTCGAGAATTTCTGATTTTCATGTTTTACTGAATTTGATCAATACAATGACTTGGAGTGTTATGAATGGATTTTTGGTAAAATGTTTTAAGTCTGTTAGATAGTCGAAGCTTTCTCGGGTTATAGACAGGTTGTTTAGTCCATTGGTAGGAATTGAATAATTTTTTGTATCAGTGGATATGTGTAGAGGTTTATTGCGTTCTGTGGAAGGAAATCGTGTTGATGTCTATCGGAGGAAGGAAGTCTATCGGTAGATGTGGTGTGTCAGTCTGTCGGAAGATGGAAGTCTATCGGCAAATGCCTTAAGGAGTCATGTGAGAAGCACGTGTCGGCAAATGTAGTCTATTCGATCGGAAGGTGTAGAGTATTAAGTCGTCGAGTAGTGATCGGCAGGTGTAGTCTGAGAGAGTTAAGGGGTTTTGTCGTTTAGTGAATCGGAAGATGTAGAGTAATCTGTTTTGTCGTTTAGTGAATCGGAAGATGTAGAGTAATCTGTTTTGTCGTTTAGTGAATCGGAAGATGTAGAGTAATCTGTTTGTCGTTTAGTGAATCGGAAGATGTAGAGTAATCTGTTTTGTCGTTTAGTGAATCGGAAGATGTAGAGTAATCTGTTTGTCGTTTAGTGAATCGGAAGATGTAGTGTATGTTTTAATTCTATCGGAAGGAGTCATATTGTTGTTATCGGAAGATGTCGTGTGTTTATCTATTGAGAGATGAAATTGCGCTGACTTCATCGGCAGATGAAGTTATGTTGACTTCATCGGCAGATGAAGTGGTGTATGAAGTTCTCACGACTTCATCGGCAGATGAAGTTGTGGGTGAAGTCGTGTAGACGTCATCGGCAGAAGCCTTTGGTTTTCTACTTCTGCTTCTTCTGTTGACTTTGTCGTCGGCAGATGAATTCGACTTTTGTAATTCCTTGAGTAGTCCATCACTTAAAACCTTAATTCTTTTGACCGGACACTCGAAATATTTCCATTAATCTTTCCAACAATATTTTCACCGCTAGTTTAACCCCATTGTAGTCTTAAATAATTTTTCCGCTGCAAAGTTTTCAAATGTTTTGAACGTTAGTAAACGTTAAATTTTGTATGTCGAATGAAGTTTTAAATTATTTGAAATTTCTTAGTCATGGTCAAGTAATGAGTAGCGAACCGGGTTCAGATAACTCGGGGCGTTACAGTATGGTATCAGAGACATTCAGTTAAACCGTTCAAAAGATTACTCATCAGTGCCAACCGTCGCATGAAAGTACTCCAACAACTGTAAGTGTTTATGTTAGCTTCAGTTATAAGATGTTTATGAGTATAGATAACTTTGTGCAGAACCTTAGACAAATAGCTAGACGACCAGGGAGACCAAGAGTACCTAGGGAGATGCCAAACTTGAGGAATGAAGAAGATTCAAGTGTAATTAGACAGCTGACGGAGTTGATGCGTCAGCAGACAGATATTGTGCGACAGCAATCTGACCAGTTAGGTGTGTTATTGAGTCGGGAAACACAAGGAAGTGCCAATTCAGGTCACGTCAATGAGCATTCAGGGGATAGATTTCGTAGGCTGCAACCGCCCACATTTGATGGAAAGTCATCTAACCCGATTGTTGCTGAGGAATGGCTTCGAAAGATAGAGAGCATGTTCAGGTGTCCAATGTTGGAGAAGGGGAGAAAGTCATTTTGGCAACGTTTCATCTAGCAGGGGATGCACAACTTTGGTGGGAGTCGCTGGAGATCACCACCGATATTGCAACCATGTCCTGGTCGCAATTCAAGGAAGTCTTCTATGAGAAATATTTTAGCACCACTGTCCAGAACGCAAAGAAGGCTGAGTTTTTGAGCTTGAAGCAGACTGGGTCTGTGGCAGAGTACAATAGGCAATTCGAGTCTCTGTCAAGGTTTGCTGGATACCTCGTCCATAGAAATGAGGATAAAGTGTTTCAATACCTGCAAGGTCTAAAGCCAGAGATTTACAGAGGAGTGAAGTACTCAGGCATTAAAGGCTTGTCATTCAGCGAAGTAGTGTCTACTGCATTGGAGGCAGAAGAAGCTGAAATGAAGTGTGCTGGACCAAAGGAAGCCCCGCGAAAGTTCTTCCAGCCCCACCAACAGAGGGGAATAAAGAGACCCGCTGATGGTCAGAGTGGCCAAGGTTCTGGAAAGAAGGTACCGGACACCAAGAAGTTTCCTCAGTGCATGAAATGTATGAAGAGCCACCCGGGCGAGTGTAAGTTTGGGACTGGTAAGTGTTATAACTGTGAGGAGTTTGGGCATTCGTTTAAGGATTGCCCGAAGCCCAGGGTCCTTCGATGTTTCAACTGTAATAAGACTGGCCACGTCATCAGAGACTGCCCAACGTTGAAGAGTGGCCCTGCTAAGATAAAACCGAGAATATTTTCCATGATGGAGTCGGGCGAAGAGGACCAGCCCGCTGTTGTGTCAGGTACTATATTGGTTAATTCTATGCCTGCTTTTACCTTGCTAGATTCAGGAGCAACCCATTCTTTTGTTGCGTCTGCTTTTGCTGATAAATTAGAAGTACAATCCACACCTTCTAGGTATGTATTCAATGTTGCTTTACCCTCTGGTGAACATTTACATTCCAACCAAGTGTTGCATGATTGCATGGTATTAGTAGGGGACAAAAATCTATCTGCTGATTTAATTGTTATGGATATAATGGGATTTGATGTAATCTTAGGAATGGATTGGTTGTTCAAACACCACGCCATAATTGATTGTAGGACTGGGATAGTTAGTTTCCAACCCCCTGGTGGTTTGAAACATACCTTCCAAGCTTCAGAGAAGAGTAAGGAAATGTCTGTTATGACTTCTTTAAATTTTAGACCTTCACCATGCAAGGAGTACTTGTGCTTCTTGGCATGTGTTCTAGATACACAACTTGTAGGTAAGGCAACTCCTCAAAATATCCTTGCTGTCCAAGACTTCCCAGAAGTGTTTCTGGATGACCTTCCCGGTTTGCCACCGGATAGAGAAATTGAGTTTGTTGTAGATGTCTACCCTGGAGCAGAACCTGTGTCTAAAAATCCATATAGACTAGCACCAACAGAACTTAAGGAGTTAAAGAAACAGTTGGAGGACTTGTTGGAGAAGGGATTCATACGCCCTAGCTTCTCACCGTGGGGTGCACCTGTCCTCTTTGTCAAGAAGAAAGATGGATCGATGCGTATGTGCATAGACTATAGAGAATTAAACAAGCTGACCATCAAAAAACAAGTATCCCCTGCCTAGGATTGATGATTTATTTGACCAGCTCAATGGTGCAAGAGTTTTCTCTAAGATTGACTTAAGGTCTGGTTATTATCAGTTGAAGGTTAAATCTGAAGATATCCCAAAGACTGCCTTTCGCACAAGGTATGGGCATTATGAGTTTTTGGTTATGTCTTTTGGTTTGACAAATGCACCAGCAGCATTCATGGACCTTATGAATAGGGTGTTTCACGAGTATTTGGACAAGTTTGTTATTGTATTCATAGACGACATTCTGATCTATTCTAGAACTAAGGAGGATCATGCTAGGCACTTGAATTTGGTGTTAGGAGTACTTAGGCAGCACCAGCTTTATGCTAAGTTCTCCAAGTGTGAGTTTTGGTTGGATAGAGTTCACTTTCTGGGTCATGTGATCTCTGGAGATGGAATATCGGTCGATCCAGCCAAGGTTCAAGCAGTTAAGGAATGGCCCCAACCGAAGAATGCTACTGATATTAGAAGTTTTCTTGGACTTGCAGGGTATTATAGAAAGTTCATTGAAGGATTTTCAAGATTGCTACACCTCTTACTAAGTTAACAAGGAAAAATGTGAAGTACTTATGGACCGATGAATGTGAGCATAGTTTCCAAGCCTTGAAACAGAAACTGACCAATACTCCAATCCTGACCCTTCCTGCTGAGAATGGTAAATTTAGTATTTATTGTGATGCATCCAAGATTGGTCTTGGCTGTGTCTTGATGCAAGAAGGAAAAGTGATAGCCTATGCTTCCAGACAGTTGAAAACTCATGAGAAGAATTACCCTACACATGACTTAGAATTAGCTGCTGTGGTATTTGCACTTAAAATTTGGAGACATTATTTGTATGGACAATCTTGTGAAATATTTTCCGACCATAAGAGCCTGAAGTACATTTTCACACAGAAGGAACTAACATGAGGCAACGTAGATGGTTGGAATTTGTAAAAGACTATGACCTTGAGATTAAGTACCACCCTGGTAAGGCAAATGTTGTGGCAGATGCCTTGAGTAGAGTAACAACATCAACCCCACCTATGAATTTCAGTATGCCATTAACTCTAGAGTCAGAATTCCAAAAGTTTAATCTAGAAGCAGTAACTGATGTGACAGCCATACTTTCAGCCATAACTTTAAAGCCTACCATTTAGAGAAAATAAAGGAAGCTCAGATAACTGATGACGAGTGTAGCAAGTACAAGTCAAACATGGATTCTACGGACAAGTCAGATTTTAACCATTCTACCGATGGGGTCCTTAAGTTTAGAAATAGATGGTTTGTTCCAGCTGATACCGAACTTAGAAAGGAAATTCTTTCTGAGGCACACTCTTCCAGGTTCTCTGTCCACCCTGGAAGTACCAAGATGTACAGAGATCTCAAGCAGCATTTTTGGTGGCCAGGTATGAAAAGATGTGTGGCGAAGCATGTGGAGTCATGTTTGGTCTGCCAACAGATTAAGGCTGAACATCAAAGACCTGCAGGAACATTACAACCCCTACCGGTTCCGGAATGGAAGTGGGATCAAGTGGCAATGGATTTTGTTACAGGATTGCCTAGAACAACAAAAGGACATGATGCAATTTGGGTAATAGTTGACCGTTTGACCAAATCCACCCATTTTCTGCCGATAAAGATAACATATTCGATGGATCAACTTGCTGAGTTGTATGTGCAAGAGATCATTAGATTACATGGAGTTCCAAGCACTATAGTTTCAGACCGAGACTCTAGATTTACATCTAAGTTTTGGAAAAGTTTGCATAAGGCTATGGGAACGCAACTTAACTTCAGCACAGCCTTTCACCCTCAAACAGATGGACAATCCGAGAGAACTATTCAGACCTTAGAGGATATGCTCCGAGCGTGCATATTAGATTTCAAGGATCTTGGAGTAAGTATTTACCATTGGTAGAGTTCTCTTACAACAACAGTTTTCAGGCGACTATAGGAATGGCACCGTATGAGGCATTATATGGACGAAAATGCAGATCACCGTTGTACTGGGATGAAGTTGGTGAAGCACAACTACTAGGTCCTGATATCGTGCAGCAAACAGTGGAGAAGATTGCCCTCATCCGACAGAAAATTTTGACAGCTCAAAGCCGACAGAAAAGCTATGCAGACAAGAGGAGAAGAGAACTGGAATTTGAAGTAGAGGATGAAGTTTTTCTTAAGATATCACCATTAAAAGGAGTTGTGAGGTTTGGAAAGAGGGGCAAACTAAATCCTAGATTTATTGGACCGTTCCCAATTCTGAAGAAGATCGGGAAAACAGCTTATCAGTTACAGCTACCAGCCTCTATGGAGGAATACATAACGTGTTTCATGTCTCTATGTTAAAGAAGTGTGTGCGGGATCCAGCTCAAGTTGTCGAACAGCAAAGCATTGAAATTCAACCTACACTTACCTATGAAGAAAAGCCAGTAAAGATTTTAGATTTTGCAGTAAAGGTATTACGCAACAAGGAGGTACCATTGGTAAAAGTCTTGTGGCACAATCAGAATACAGAGGAAGCAACATGGGAGCGCCAGCAAGACATGTTAGACCAACATCCAGAGTTATTCAGGTACAGAATTTTGAGGACAAAATTCTTTTATGGAGGGTAGATTGTAGCACCTGGTTCTATCGAACCAGCCTTTTATTATTAAAGTAATACACTTGACTAGGTAATGAATTAAATAAGGTTATTGAACAACTTGTTAAGGGTATTAGAGTAATTTACAATGTTCAAAGTTGGGTAACGTATTTAAGGATAAGGGTTGGGTTTATTGCACTGTAGCCGCCACCCCCCCCTCTCATACTCTTCTCTTCGGAAACTTTCAGCTCAAGCAGCCGAGCACTCTAGGCGATTCTCCTCGCTCGGTTCTCCTTCGACTTAGGTAAGTTTCTTTTCCTTATTTCTCTTGTGGTATAGTGGTGAAATGCCTGGAGGATTGCAATGTGAGGATTTTGAGGATGCTGAGATTGAGTGTAGATTCGGGTTTTAGCGATAAGTAGGAATGCTCGGGTAGTAGAGTTTCTAACTAGATTTCTCGAACCGCTGTTTGATATTTTGAAAGGTTTGGTGAAGCCTTGATTTATATTCTGTATGAACTTAGGTGAACAGACCTCCGAAGTAGCTAGCAACCAGACAGATTTCCAGGAGCCAGGTAAGTAAAGTATTGCTTGTGCCTTCGGGCCTACATCACAAAACAGTAGGTTTATGTATGCTTGAATGTTTCTATTGTCCATGCATCATGTTTTGTTAAAAGTTACGAAAATGAATTTCATGTAAGGAATGGTAAGGTATGAACTGTATGCGACAGACAAGCTATTAAGGGAACTAATCCACCCCTTAACTTATGAAGGGATTTAGACATTGGGAGAATTGATCCCACTCCCAAGGGAACCATGGGATCAGATCAAGTGTTAAGGGAATTCATCTGCCCCTTAATTAAGTAGGAGGATGTAGACATTGGGAGAATTGATCCCACTCCCAAGGGAACCATGGGATCAGATCATGTTATGAACGAATGCGTATGCCACTGAGATGAGAAAAATAGAAACTGCATTTTAGGAGTATAAGTTCAGCATTTTACTTCATTCATATACTGCTTTACTTACTTAGCATTAGGCTAATAGATGAGTTTTGTGATGTAGGTGAAGAAGTGTTAGCAGGTGTGTCTCCTGATCGTGTTGAGGAATAGTGGACGTTGGAGGAGAGCATTCAGGCTTCGGCATGGTAACTGATGGGGCGGTTTAGCATGTTGTCTACAGATGTGGAGGTTTAGTGGATAATGATTTAATCGAGTATATGAAGTTTTTAGTAAATGAGATTACAGCTATTTGACTTTGTTTTCGAGAATTTCTGATTTTCATGTTTTTACTGAATTTGATCAATACAATGACTTGGAGTGTTATGAATGGATTTTTGGTAAAATGTTTTAAGTCTGTTAGATAGTCGAAGCTTTCTCGGGTTATAGACAGGTTGTTTAGTCCATTGGTAGGAATTGAATAATTTTTTGTATCAGTGGATATGTGTAGAGGTTTATTGCGTTCTGTGGAAAGAATCGTGTTGATGTCTATCGGAGGAAGGAAGTCTATCGGTAGATGTGGTGTGTCAGTCTGTCGGAAGATGGAAGTCTATCGGCAAATGCCTTAAGGAGTCATGTGAGAAGCACGTGTCGGCAAATGTAGTCTATTCGATCGGAAGGTGTAGAGTATTAAGTCGTCGAGTAGTGATCGGCAGGTGTAGTCTGAGAGAGTTAAGGGGTTTTGTCGTTTAGTGAATCGGAAGATGTAGAGTAATCTGTTTTGTCGTTTAGTGAATCGGAAGATGTAGAGTAATCTGTTTTGTCGTTTAGTGAATCGGAAGATGTAGAGTAATCTGTTTGTCGTTTAGTGAATCGGAAGATGTAGAGTAATCTGTTTTGTCGTTTAGTGAATCGGAAGATGTAGAGTAATCTGTTTGTCGTTTAGTGAATCGGAAGATGTAGTGTATGTTTTAATTCTATCGGAAGGAGTCATATTGTTGTTATCGGAAGATGTCGTGTGTTTATCTATTGAGAGATGAAATTGCGCTGACTTCATCGGCAGATGAAGTTATGTTGACTTCATCGGCAGATGAAGTGGTGTATGAAGTTCTCACGACTTCATCGGCAGATGAAGTTGTGGGTGAAGTCGTGTAGACGTCATCGGCAGAAGCCTTTGGTTTTCTACTTCTGCTTCTTCTGTTGACTTTGTCGTCGGCAGATGAATTCGACTTTTGTAATTCCTTGAGTAGTCCATCACTTAAAACCTTAATTCTTTTGACCGGACACTCGAAATATTTCCATTAATCTTTCCAACAATATTTTCACCGCTAGTTTAACCCCATTGTAGTCTTAAATAATTTTTCCGCTGCAAAGTTTTCAAATGTTTTGAACGTTTAGTAAACGTCAAATTTTGTATGTCGAATGAAGTTTTAAATTTATTTGAAATTTCTTAGTCATGGTCAAGTAATGAGTAGCGAACCGGGTTCAGATAACTCGGGGCGTTACAGAAATATGTCCGTTTTGCGAATCGAGACCTTTAATGGAACCCTTATGATTCATAGGAGTTTTAAGGGAAAGATGAGAATTTTTGAAATCCAAATCGAAGGTGAAACGGTAAAGTTTCTGTTTTTGCCCTTGTAACGATTTAATTCGTAGAAATAGCAAAATAAATCTGTTTGACAAACGGAAAGTTTTATTAGAGCCCTAGGAATAAGTTGGAATTATTGGTGAAATAAGAAAATTTTAGAGAAACCGAATCGATAGACGAATAATAGGATAACGAAAAGTTCAATGGAGGGGCAAACTTGTCTTTTTACAATTTAATTAATTAAAAAGGGGCAAAGCCCTTCTTCTCCCTCACTTGGCAAATTCCAGAGAGGAATTTGCTTCCCCTTTCTCTGGCGACCAAGCTTCCAACGGCAGTTCTCCTCCGTTTCTCCACCGATTTCTATCCGATCATCAAACGTTCTTCACGTTTTCTCTTCCCCTCGCGATTCTAGGTAAGTCTCTAGCATTTTTCGGCTTTAGTTCTCGACTTTTAGAGATTTAAACGTTTATGGTTTCGTAGGAATTTCGTAGAAATAGCCGGGTTTTGTTAGAATAGGTTATTTATCGCTTTATTGATGATTATTTAGCATTATTGGATGGATTGGTTGGGTGTATTAAGCGTTTAATTGAAAAATCGGTTTTGGAGCTCTAGAAACCTCCATTAATAGAGGTTTGTAATTGGTGAGCGTAAATTGCTCGATGAAATGCCCGAGTGAAGTTAATTAGAGTTTTAGGAAATTTTCCTTAGTTAGGAGTTTTATAAATTTCTGGAATTTTATGTTGAAGCTCGGTTTTAACAAAGGACACTATGAATTGATTTAGGTGATCAAGCTCGAGACGAGGAGCTCGGTGTGCTACTGACGACAGGTAAGTTCTCGTGATCTTCTCTGGCCGATTGGCCTATACCGTACGTCGAAGTCGTCTCGAGGAGTTTTGGTGACGTGTTTGTTTAATTTTACTTTGGTGGGATAGTTAGGTTTAGTTTTGTTTTATA
Source organism: Begonia masoniana (assembly GCA_022432975.1). Lineage (NCBI taxonomy): Eukaryota > Viridiplantae > Streptophyta > Magnoliopsida > Cucurbitales > Begoniaceae > Begonia > Begonia masoniana. Next base: position 8,936,590 of record CM039511.1, on the reverse strand, counting down.
GTTTATGTTTCTATAATCCTGATGGTATATATGCTGTATGTTTAAATTATGCCATTAACTGTTCACGCATCACGGTTTTAAATTATGCATAGAAAATGAATTTCCGCACAATGTTTTAAAGAAAATGGCGATGCGGCCTGGAGAGGGGCTATTGATCTATTGTGTAGGCACGAAGGGGTCTGTCATAATATCGCATCTAATATGTACTCATATAGTTACAGGTCATGCGTGATAGGGCTCAGGCACGGCTGTACGTGTTGTAAGCGTGTACCCCCTCCTCTAGTTGGAAAGGGTAGTCTGACCGCTGGATGTGCCCTCTCCGGTTAGGGGGTTGAGATCTCGATGACAACCAGAGTAAAGATAATGAAAATGATGCATGATATATGAATCTATACGCACAGCATGCATGACATTTACATTTATGAGCCTTACTGAGATTTTTATCTCATAGTGTGTCTGTATGGTGTAGGTGATCTTGACATAGGTGAGAACGAGATCCTTCCACCCGAGGAGTGATGCAGTTGACGGGGGATGGCTCGCGGAGTGTGCTGTCGCAGTCGATGCTTAACCTGACCCGTGGGGATGTATGTATGTTTTGGAAGGTATCGGGACGTTATTGGTTAATGATGGAATAGTTAGATAACGTTGTATAGAAACATTTTAGGGTGCTTGGTTCTGGATAGACTATAAGTTTATATTTTGAGGTTTAACGTTTTTAGAAACCTGTTTATAAACTGCTCTTGTAAAGTGTTATTTGAATTTTTAGTGATTTAAAACAGGAGGAAATGTATAGTTTTCGAACGTACCCACGCGGTTCATTTTTATGAAAATGTATTTCGTTTTAATTATCTCAAGTCGGTTTCAAGTGAGAATATGTAGGATGTATGAGTGTCGAGAGATTAATTGTTAATGGTGAGGTAAGTAGAATTTGTGTTGAGAAATTGTTAAGATGTGTTAGAAGTATGGTATGCAGGGAAAAAGAAAGAGGAAAGGAGAAGAAGAAGAAAGGAAGGGGGGGGGGGGGGGGGGGGGGGGAGGGCCGAGCTCTCTGGAAAATTCCAGAGAGCTTGGCGATCGATCTCCTCCCTGGGGCGATCGATCGCCCCTCCCTCTGTCGCGCGATCGCAAAGGGTGGCGATCGCTGGGCAGGCAAGCGATCGCCGATGGGCGATCGTTTGCCATGCCACGATCGCCCATGGGCGATCGATCGTCTGTTTTTGGGCGATCGATCGCCCCTGTAAAAAGGGACGCCTGTTCCCTTTTTGCCCCTTGTTTCGCTGGCCGATTGTGTTTTATTAAGTTTTATTATTTAAAATAGATGTTTTAACTATGCTTTCCTAATTGTTTTAAAGTTTTATTAAGTGGTTTTCAAATTAGATTCGAACGTTTTTACAATTTAGTCCGAGTTAAATTCCGCTTAAAGTTAGGTTTAAAGTTTTAAGTATAAAAAAAAAATAATACGGGAAAATAAGGGTACAGTGTTAGGGTCGTCACACGATCCATAGACGCTGACAACTGTAGTCTGTAAGCCATGCTTCCTACTTTCTTCAAGATGGGAAAGGGCCCAACAAACCTCAGACATCTGTTGCAATAACTCGAGGCCGACAAGTCTGGATTCTCCAACTTCATCCCAACATAATGGAGACCTGCATTTCCTGCCATAAAGGGCTTCACATGGAGCCATGCCAATTGTAGCCTGGTAGCTATTGTTATAAGCGAACTCCACTAGCAGCAAATACCTACTCTAAGGAGCATGAAATTCCAGCACGCACGACCTTAACATATCTTCCAGTACCTGAATCGTTCTCTCAGATTGTCCGTCAGTCTGTGGGTGAAAGGCTGTGCTGAAGTTTAACTTGGTACCCAAGGAGTTTTGGAAGCTTCTCCAAAACCTGGAAGTGAATCTAAGATCCCGATCCGAAACGATCGACACCAGAATACCATGCAGCTTGACAATCTCGCTAATGTATAGTTCTGCATACTGATCCATGGAGAATGTCTTCTTCACAGGTAGAAAATGGGCCGACTTTGTCAATCTGTCTACTATGACCCATATGCTATTATGGCCCTTAGCCGTCCTCGGTAGGCCAACAACGAAGTCTATAGCGATATTCTCTCACTTCCATTCAGGGATCGGGAGAGGCTAAAGCGTTCCACCTTGTCGTTGATGTTCAGCTTTGACTTGTTGACATATCATGCAAGACTCCACATACTTAGCTACTTCGTTCTTCATATTTGGCCACCAGAATATTTCGGGCGTCGCTTCATAAGACACATTCATGGACTTCAACACATTTGACTGGACGCAGGAATCTTTGACACGAGGCCGTAGCAGAAATTTTTTATTTTTTTAATATACCATTTATTAATTTTATTTATTTATTCTTTAATTATATATTTATTCTTTAAGTATTAATTCATTTAAATAACAGTTTTTTTTAATTTATTCAAGTATTTAAATTATTTACTTCTAAAATGTGATTGAAATTGTAATTATTTATTTAATTTTAGTATTCACGAAATTTACATCATACAACTAAATTAAAGTACGCTGGTAGGTCGTCATCGTCTTCGTCGAGGCTAAGGTGCTCCATCCAATTCTTGCACTTGCATCCAGTTCATCGACTTTGCCTATGAGGTGCTGAATGTCCCGCTGCTAACTCTGTTATATTTCCAGTACTTGCTGCAGGTGTTGCTGGTGTGTCTGCTGTATTTGATACATCTGCTGGTACTGCGTATGCTGCATATGTTGCATCTGAGCCATCTATTGCTGGTGCGTATGCTACATCTGATACAGCTGCTGCAGATACTGCCTCGTGCCCTATCCACTGGCCTCATCTTTCTCTTAGAGAGCCAATGGCGGCGATATGGTGTAACACCCGGCATTTTGGCCGTGTAATAATCGGTTGAATTGTTGTACAAATTTAAATTGCCATAAATACAATAACAATTTCATTGTAAAATGTTGGAGCATTTAGTGGGGGGAGAACCAAACTGATGTGTAACTAAACTAAACACTAAGTTTAAAATCAATGGAAGGGTAAATTGGAGAGAAATTAAGGTTGGTAGGAGATAGCCAATGGTTGAGTGATATCTGGCGACTTGATGAAGAAGCTAAGTTCTTCTTCCTAAGTGAAACCCTCTTCACTTCTCTGCTCTGCTCTCTCTCCAATCTCTTCTCGGCATTCTCTCTTCTTGTCGACAAGCAACAATCGAAGACTTACTTCGATCTCCTCAGATCTTCTCCTGCTCCTCCGCTAAGATAAACATCTACTAATGCTAACGCGGTCTGGTTTTTTTTTTTTTTTTTTT